>JAMJFZ010001038.1:29862500-30360000 GCA_026225945.1 Cricetomys ansorgei
TCTGGACAGCATAGAATCAGAACTGCAGCAAATATACAGGATTTATGGTATTCATGTTTTATATCAAACATTTTACAGATTAATCATCTTAATGTTGTATACCTATTTCCATTTTTCATTTATTTTCTCATTCACAAATCACTTTTGTACTGTATTTAGTTTTGGAGCCTTCCTAAAATAGCTCACAGTAGAACCAAAATCATAACTCTTTTCTATAACAAGTATTTCACCATGCTCATAATGAACCTGGTTATTATGTGCAGGGAACCCTAAGGCCCAGAGATTTAGAACTCTCTTACAGGGAGAGCAAAGAGAAAAGGCCAGTATATTTCTTCAGACTACAACTAGCAAGTGGTGTGGATGCTCCAAAGCCCACCCAGAAGCCTGAGAAATGTGAACAAACCTTCCAGACATACAACTAGTTACAGCCAAATTAGTAACCAGTCGGCGAAGCCTTGCCCCTGCCTGGGTGTTTTCACTCTGCAGATGTGGCTAGATCTCAGCCTATTCCCAACTGGCACAGCTGTCTCCAGCTGCAGATTGTACTTTTACACAGAAGCAGCTGTGGAGAAGGAGACACTTTAGCTTAGTTATCTCTTTCAGTAAAATTTGCCATCAGCTTTAAACACCAGTTCGTAGAGGGAGGTCTCCAGACAACTTGAGTCATCCATTTATTCATTGGATCCCCTCTGTGAGTGAGGTATTGTATGGCAGAGAAAGTCAAGACAAGCAAAATAAGCAGCCCAACAAAGATGAAGCTGGTAAGGAGTGAAAGAAACCTATAAAACGCTGTGGATGCTGAGAAAATGGAACAGGGTGTTCTTTGGCTTTAAAAAGTCAGATTTTCATGCTGGGTGGTAGTGGTGCACGCCTTTAATCCCAGCCCTAGGGAGGCAGAGGCAGGCAGATCTCTGTGAATTAGAGGCCAGCCTGGTCTACAGAGGGAGTTCCAGGACTGCCAGAGTTACAACAGAGAAACCCTGTCTCAAAAAACAAACAAGCAAGCAAAAGAACAGTCAAATTTTCAAAGAATTTGAGCTGCATTTTGAAATGGGCAAAAAACGTGGTCATTGCATACCGAGTGGTAGTAATGAATACATGGAAGTGTCTCAGCTCAGGGTATATTTGGAGAATGGGAATTAAGTCAGTCTGGCCCACTTCAATGCTGTCTTATCACTTTATGAAAGTAGGTGGAGACAAAAGTGGAAACAAAAAGTTTCTACTTTTTATTCGTAGAATACGCCATGCTTGGTCTCATTTATCAGCACGTTAGAAGCCTAGTGTCTTTGTTAATTCCTCAATGCTATGACACATGAGCAACTTAAGGAAGAAAGGGTTTCATTCACCTTTCGTTCTAGAAGGGTATAGTTTATCTCAGCAAGGAGCAAGAGGCTGGAATGTCACATTACATCCACACTCAAACAAACAACGGTCATGAAGTAGGTGGAGATGTAAAGCCTCAAGGCCCACGCCAGTGACTCACTTCTTCCTAAGAGGCTCCACTTTTTAAAGGTTCCAGAACTTTCCCAAAGAGCACCTGGGAAACAAGTGTTTGAACATGTGAGCCTATGGGAGACATTTCACATTCAAACCACAGCACCTGAGTAATAAAGACATGGTAAAATATGAAGGACACTAGTGATGGTCTGTCTTGGTTTTCTTGACTCTTCTCAGAGTCAGCACCCCTTCCCCAGGGGAATGTCAGGGCACTGATCTTCATTGTTTAAACCCTTGATAGCTACTTGGTGTAGCAATCAGCAATGACATGGACTATGCTCTGATTGCCAGTGGTGACGGGGGCTATGCTAAGATTATGAGATGCTCAAACTAGTAGCCATGACAGAGCCATCTTGCATCAGTGGGAATATGGCAGATCTTTGGGCTGGTATACCAGAAATACATGCATGAAATAAAGTGTTCCATAGCATACCAAGAAGACTGTGATGGTTTTTGTTGTACTGGGTTTGCCATCTACTGTATGGCTTGTCTATAATTATTTATTAAGTTGATTGGCAACACTTTTTTGTTTTTTAAAATATCTGGGCAGCATTTAATTAAAAATAGGAAGTGAGGGTTTTATGAAGTATTAAGAGCAAAGTCTGCATTTCAAGAAAGGTTATGATGAACATGGAATATGCAGAAAGTTTGCAGACATTTATAGTCCATGGGGGATGGAATCTGAGAAAAATCAGAGAGCACAGACCCACTGAAGAAGCATCAGGCTGGACCTCAGACTTTTGTTGTTAAGAAGTATGTCTTATCATGAATGAATACATTTGTTTTACAAGGTTATGTTACCTAGAACTTTAAAAAGTGATTTATTTTTTATTTTCTGTATATATGTGTGTACCTAAGTGTATGTATTTGTATCTCATGCATGCAGGTCCATGCAGAGACCAGAAAAAGGCATCCGATCCCCTGGAGCTGAAGTTATGGCTGCTGGTAAGCTTTCAGTCATGAGTGCTGGGAACTGAAATCTGTTCTCCCCAGGGGCAGCAAGTGCTCTTACCTGTGGAGAACTCTCTCCGGCCCTTATCTAACATTTATATAGCTCTTGGTGAAATGCAAACGTTTACGCAGGCAGACAAATTCTGAGTCGATACCATCCACGCTTGTTTCTGAATTAAGAGATTGCTGATCAGATGTGATTCGAGGTGTCCTGTTCTGGAGGGAAGAGTGTTTCATTCATGCTTTTATCCTGAAAACCCAAGGGTCTTTGTAGGATTCATTTGTTTAAACCACTTGCTGACCTTTGCAAAGCTGCTTGAGATAGTAATAAATGTATCTATTTTAATCTGCACAAGCAAGACAACCGGACCTAACTAAACTACAGCCAGCTGACAGTGTACTGAGGGTGTCACAATCACCCTCACCCAAGGTGTAGGGAGTTATCATTCTTATCTTAGAGCTTTTGAATATTAAAAGTGATCTTCAGACAGTGAGGTTGAGCAAGGGGGTCATATCAATATCAAATAAGATCTTAGCAAATAGAGATCTTAAAAATTAATGTCAAAAATTTTCTATGAAAAATAAATATAGATATAATTATACATTTTAATTTTTTTCAGTAACCTCCCACTTTGGAAACCTCTATTACAAACAACTGCTATCTTCCCTGTTTTGAGATCTAAATCCACAAAAAGAAGTCAGAATGTGTCCTTAGATGTGGAGATTAGCTTCTGTGCCAATCTAGCTCCACCCCACTCCCTATATATAAAGTGGCTATAATAACAGATGTCTGCCTCATGCTTTTATTATGAGCACTTTAATGGGTTAATATATTCAAAGTGATTAGAAGGCTCCCTCATTCAAAGTGATATAGAAGGCTGCCCCAAACCTAGTTATCAGTAAGGTTCTACTGTTACTATTATCATCATTATTATTTAGCATCTGTTTACTATACCAAGTCTTGCAGATATCTGGATGATAGCTAGAACTTTATGAATCACAGAGAGGCCCACCATGAATTCACAACTGTCCTCTGGCTGTTTGGGAATACCAGCCCTGCCTTCACTTTTCATTATCTGTGTAGACCTGGGCTGAGCAGTGTTGGTGGAAAACCAGACGTAGGTATTATTCTTACCTCAGACATCATCTAAACTGAAACCATTCATCCAGGAAAATGGGATAACAGCGTCTGCTTCTCAAGATGATCAGGAGAGATAAACTATGTGAGATCATGGATGTAAAGCAACCAACAATGGAGTGCCTAGAAATCTTGGCACACAGACATTCCAAACAACGGGACCCGTGACATCCATATGTCTTCCATCCTACACAAAACTAGTTTGGTCATTTCTAGCATGGTCAGCTTGCTGGTGAGAATTGCTGGGGGAGGAGTAAGCTGGAGCTGGAGCCCTTGACTTATGTTGGAGCCTCTTCCAGACAGATTTCTTAAGTCACCATAGCACCATGGGTTAAAGGAAGAAAAATATTGATGTTTTATTGAGTTTCTCCTATAGGTCAGATCATGTGTCCTGGCTGTGATCTAAACAATGAGCCGGTGCAGAAGGAATGCACAGCTGAGACGGATGAGATAAACCTTCCACAGCCTTGACTCCTCCAAGACCCAGTAAATTGCTTCCTTTATTTAATTACAAATTAATTGAAAACACTCCAGTGCGGAGCAAACAGTTCTAGTTCTCAATTTGTTCATAATAGCTTAATCCTCCTGTAATATCCCATAGACACCATTGCATGGTTATGTCATCAATTTTACACTTGCAGTTCCGGATAAACATGGCTGCCTGAGGCCAGAACAGGATAAATACACAGGAAGGGTAACACAAAGGTAAGTTTGGAGTTAGCTGGTCTTGGATGGAGCCGGTTCTGCATGTCCCTGGCTGGTAGGCAGTTTGGAGCCTTGGAACGCTTGACAACTCACAAGTCTTTGGAAAGTAGCAGCACTGTGCTTGCCATGGTGTGGATTTGTTAGCTTTACTTTTTCCTCATTTTTTATTTAGTTGAAATGCTTTCAATCAGCCCAGAGGGGCATCTCAGTTGTAGGGAGTGAGCAACTGTAATTACATGCAAGCCCTTTTATTAATTTGCTTATTGCCACCCATCAGGTCTACCTGTGTGTCCCCTACCTCTGTAAACGTGCTTATCCCCGATCCCATACTTCCATGCCTATTCAGAGTGGAGCATGGATCCCATCATGTAATGTAATGTAACTATCTCCCCAGTATAGTTCATTTGGGGTAAAGTAGCTGCAGAAAGACGTGTACAAATAAGGCTAGGCGTACATAAGAGAAAGGGAGGTCCTGCTCCCAATGCAGAAGACCCATTTTAATGAATGAGTAAGACTCAGGCAATGTTAGACTTGAATAATTTTGGAGGCCACCCCGTGAACTGGGACATTAAAATATTAACTGAAAATATACTCAGAAAGGGCTGGAGAATGACTGGCTCCTCTTCTGCAGCAGTATATGTTCTTTCCTCTCTGTGCTTTTCACACAATAAGTCTGTCTGTCCCCCAGACAGAGCCAAAGGCTCTGGGGGGCTTCCAGGTGGAGGGTGTCAGTGTGCAATTTCTTTCACCTCAGGCATGCTTGACACATGGCAGAAAATCAGTAAATATTTTATATATAAAGCACCAGGGAGAGGAAGAGAAATAAAGGTACCCAAAAGGCTTTCAATCATAAAAACTTCAAGTTTAGTTATAAAGCCAAATTTGAGTTTGTGTGTTTTAGACTTAAATGTTGATGAGTCTGTATCATTTCATGCAACCACTCAAACTGTGTGTAGCTGTCACTAGAGTCAAAGTCACAACAACTTGAAGAAAAATGCAAACAATCATTAAGTAAAGACAACTCAATTTTAGAGCTTGGTGTGGCAGAGTTTGCCCCTCACAGTCGTGACTTATTTCCATATTGAAGCAGATCACTGAATTGGTAGATCCAGGATAAAATACTGATGGTGGAATTAAGAGTGGGGATGTTTTGCTAGACCTCATCTTGTAAAAATTAGAGAAAGCACCAGGTAAGTTTTGTTTCATCATACTGATAATTTGAAACATACAGTGTCAGGAATGAATGAGGGGACTTAAGTCCTGTTGCAGTGTCAGTCCACAATAATGATAGGAGACATTTTCAGAGAATCCTTCCAAACCTCAGCAGAGGGAACCACCATCATGGTAAACACCATCCTGGGCAGTAGAACCATGATCACCTGATCTAGAGTGTTTTAATCGATATAGAAGCTCCTCAGATGTTTCTACTAATACAAAAACTCTGCCCTTTCTTCCAAAGGTCTGGCTCGGCCAGAGAGCAGTGGGCAGGTGCAGGTCATGAGCAATCAAACACACTTTTCATAAAGCCAACAACTGTAGATAACACAAACTGACAAGGCTTAGGCAGCCCTTTCCTCAACAATGTACAGACAATTATAAACGTAACTAGAAATATACTTCTCTAACATGATCCAAAGAATGATTCTGATCAACTAAAAAGAAAAGGTTTCAGTCAATCAGAATGTGCTACACCGCTACCTGGGCATTGTTTAAGGAGACACCTTAACTCTCATTAGAGCAAATATAAGATCCCAGAGCTGCCTCATCAGAGACTTGGTGCAGCTGTCAGCAGTTCTGGGCCCTCCCTCTGCTGTGCAGGTGGCCACATCAGCTTCACGCTGTCAGTTTCTCATTGAACCTCCACTCCTACTCATGTCCACCTGCAGAGAAAAAGCCCTCCTGTGGCTTTTTGCAGAGCTCTAGCAAAAAGCCGCCCTTATATCTTATTGACTAAAATTAGGTAATTTTTTAATCTCAGTCAGTGGTTACAGAGATGGGAGTTCTCTAAGAACTTGCTCCACAGATCAATGACATTCTGGTTTTTATATTTACGTACGTTTGATCTGTTTATTCTCTACATGTCATCTACAGATTCTATGATGGTCTGTAATGTGTTGTTCATATCATCTCATGTATTTTGCCTTTCACTTTGTATACTTTACATCTAGAAGTTTTATTTAGGTTACTTGAATATGTTTTCCCTGGCTGTAGCAAACAATTGAAAATAGTTACAGCACTTAAAGTCTTTTTTTGCTGGTGCTAATATCTGTGTGATTTCTGGGTTGATTTTTTTTCTGTGTCCTTAATTGCATGATAATTTTTAATATATACAAGATCTTGCATATTTAACCCTATTAGGTACCCAATGTATTTATATTCCCATAAGCATTCCTGAACCTTTCTCTTGGACACAGTATTTGGAAACACTTTAAATCTTTCAACTCTTGGTTTTCTGGTTGTGCAAGGACAATCCTGGTATTTGAGTATTTGTGAGTACTCTTCATGGTGCTTCTGAAATACATAATTTCTCTGTTCTTTCCAGAAGGACTGTGGGTCATTCCTATTAGACTTCTTATCCTCTTTGGGTGTAGGTTTCCTCACACATGTACACACACACACATTAATACTCAGCTGAGGGTTGGAAGGACCCCTCTGCTTATCTTGGAGCTCCCTTTCCGTGCAGATGCCTCCTCTCTGATTCTCTGTATATTCAAGCTTTGTTGGCATCCTTAAACTCACTCATCCTGTCTCCTATTGGCTTCTACGTAGGATTCTGCCTCTGTATCATGACTGGAAACTTTCCCAGGCAATAAACTTGTTTGTTTTCAGTTTATTAGTGTTACTGTTCATTCTGTGTTGCCTGATGTCCACATTTGCTGTCATCTAGCTATAAGTGGCACTGAGCATGAATAGCTTGTCCCACTTATGGCAACCATTGAGTTAAAGAATGCTGAAATTAAAGGAGCCTAAGCTACTTCCAAACTGCTGACTCTGTAAGACTGTAGTGGTTGTGATGGCATTGAGAAGAATTAGAATTCAAGAAAAACAGGCCAGTTACCACTTGTACAAACTTTTTTTTTCTTTTTCAGAATAATTGATCCAAGAAGCATTCTAACAAATCACAGTCTGGTCTCTAAGAGATCAGAGCTTGAGTTTGACTAAGGATACCCTGAATAACAATTTTAGGAAGAGTGAACATGATGAACCAGACATTAAATCTTGTACTTAATAATATATTTAGGAGATATCAAATCTATGGAAGATGTTTGATAGCTCCTGGTCCACCTAAAATGAGCATTATCAAAAGATGGCATAGTACCAGTAGAAGGGAGGCAACTGGGAGCTAATGGTGCTTGCAACAGCCAATGCACCTCCATGAATCATTCCCTATTTGGCCTTATTGGTCTATTGGGTCTCCTTAGACAAATTTCTTAAACTCCGAAGTTCAGTTTCTATAGTAGAATAAGCATTCAGTCTTTTGATATTTTGATCTGGCAGCATGGCTGCTCTAGTAAGGATCACCTTCAGTAGTCTGTATGATCCAGCTTTCTGGAGCTTGTTAGAATACAAAATACATGTTAGTCTGAGGAACCAGTTATTGTCTAAGCAACTGATGCTGAGATCATCCTGTCCTCTATTATCTTTATCTGTTTGTGTTAATGCTAATGAAAAGGTTTCTGTAATTCCTCCTCATTGACCAACAAGGAGATTTGGGAACATCCATGTCTCTCGGTCTTGACCTTTGTCTAGTGTCAACAGGTCACTGGCCTGGCATTTGGGGAAGTAGATTATAAATTCTGTTCATTGATGTAAAAGAAGACTTTGTATATGAAAGTGGAGCTTTCAATCAATAAGTCACCTGGGCGATCAGGCTGAAGGGCTCAGTTGGCAGTTCAATTCAGTCCAGGGCTCAGCCTAGGGAGACTGCAGCCCTCAGTCTAGGTTGTTCCATCTTGCATCTGAGAAAATTGTCTGTTGTTATTTACTGACCAACCAACTACTGTAATTGATACCCAAGGTTCTGTCCAGAGGTTCAGCCCAGAGGTTCAGAGGCTGTTCCTACTGCTGTGGATAAATCAGGTTTGAATAATGAATGACTTCCTTGTCATTACTGAACCCGCATACCCCCTGGCCAACTACCATTGGACACAAATTCCAACAATAAATTTCTTAGATTTAAATTTGGGACCATAACAGCTAATCATTTTTTTGTGACATAACTGAGATGACAAAGAGCAACCAGTTTGTTGGACCAACATGGTTTATGAAATATAAGCTCAAAAAACAGCTCTTTGATTATTTTCTCTCATCCCTGTGATGAAACAATATTTTTCCTTGCCCTTCCAGGAGAACATGGACAAATCTTGTGCATTAGTTTACTATTGTTGCTATAACAATTTGATACAAAGTTAATGGCTTAAGTATCCACGCACACACACATTTATTATATTACAGTTCTGGAGGCCAGAAATCCTGAAATGGGTCAGCAGGCCTGTGTTTCTTCCAGAGGAGAAAATATGTTTCCCTTCCTTTTCCACCTAGAGTTGCTCTTTTTACTTATGTTCTGTCTCAGTTTCCTCTGAGATAAAAACCTTCCATCTAGGAAGGATGTTCTTTACTAGAGACACAGGATGCGCTAAAAGAAGGCAAAACATTCCATCCTTCTGGAAAGCTAGTTAAGGAAGTAAACAACTCAATTTCAAGGAAGTCCTTGAAATCGATCAGATTCACTAGGCTACTTCCTTCCCAAAGTATATATAAGCAGAAACATTTTCTAAGAGATATACTCTGTTAAACCAAACTGCCTAGAAGAGGCTCTGATCAGATGAGCCTACTGGAGAAAATAAACCAGCTGAGCTGTCTGGAAGGAGCAGAGAATAGCTTAACCACCTGGTAGATAATCAAACCATCTGTGATACACCAAAAGGACACGCTCCAACCCTTTGTGCTGCCTCTAGGTTATACAGTTTACTCCATACTTCCAGCTTTTGTGAGCTCTCACCCATGCTGGGGTGGGTTTTTGGTGATACAGGTGTCTTTGAATCATTTCTTCTTCTGTAATAAGTAACCCCTCAGTCATATTCCTGTAAGTAACACCAATAAAACTCTTTGTTTCATCAAGGTGGACTTTGGGGGTGTCTTAGGTCTGTCCATCAATTCCCTATCTGGGGCACATAGATATTTATTCATGTCTCCTCAGGAACAGTAACACTCAACAACTGGCTCACGGTCCCATCCTCCCCCTTTAAAGCCAGTAGCACAGCATCCTCAAATCTCTCTTTCCATCAGTGCTTTCTCTGTTAGTATGACCTGTCTAACCTACCTTGTATAAGAACTTTTGTAATTACATTGTGTCAACCTGGAAAATCCAGGATAACCTCCCCATGTCCAGTTTCTACTCCGATTACACCTACAAAGTCCTTTTGACAAGGTATATTCAAAGGCACCAGAGATTAGGATGTGGACATCTTTGTGGAGGAAATAATGAAGCCGTATTGCCACTTCTTAATCACTTCTAGGTAAAATGGACCCTTAAAGTCACAGATACAGCCAGGCATGGTGACAGTCTGGGAATGTTCTTTGCAAATTGTGCAAATTGGAATGTTTATGATGCTAATTTTCTGGATCTCCTTGAGTGGGGCATTAGGTACCCAGACTAGACACTACTTCTAGATGTGTCTGTGAATGTATTTCTGAAGGATATTAACCTTTGAATTATTGGACTGAATAAAGCAGCTATTCTCTCCTAGATGACTGGGCCTTATTCAGTCTATTGAGAGCCTGAATATAACAAGAAATAGAGGCAAGGGAAACCTGCTCTCTGTCTGAGAGCCAGAGCTAGGGCATCAGAATTCTGTCGTTGATGGGAACTTAGACTATCAACTCTCTGATCAAAGAGATATACCACTGGCCTTCCAGGCTTTCCAGCATATCATGTGACTTCTCAGCCTCCTAAATCATGGAGGCAGTTTCTCATGCTAAATCACACCAATGTGTGCACATCCAGCCTATGGATTCTGTTTCTCTGGAGAATCCTGTCTGATACAGAATTTCAGTGTCAACTTCCATTTCGGTATCCTATTGCATTCAGTATTGTACAAGGGAAATACTCGAACTTGAGTGCCCTTCTTTCTGTGCAATTGAGTGCAGAAACGTAATTACAGTTAAATAATTAAATGGTCAAACATTTTGAGATTTTCCAGATGTAAACCTCTAACGCTATGTAACATTCTATTTTTATAGGAATTTTTATACTTTCTTTTCATTTTGGGCAGCTGACAGATCTCTCACACAGTGCTGACACGTTCTGATGGGCCTTTCTTTTGTTGACAGGCAAACTCAACTTGACATTGGTCAGAGCTACAGTATCCCCCTCTTGCCCAGGCAGTGTGTACACAAACTGAGCGCCTTGGCTCCTCTGTGCCTTTTAATAGTGTAGACAAAATGGGCAAACTGAATTTGGAGGGCTATCATTGGTACCACTCACACGGAAACGGAACCTGTCATTATATTTAGAGTGTGCTGAAGTTTAATTGACCAAGTTTAATTGTAAAATTACACCATTTTACAACTACCCCGTGATGGGAACTTGAAGAGCCATGAGTGGTTGGCTGGTTCGTCTAAGTTTCTAAGCGGGAGGGTTGACTTGTGGTTTGAAGTCTGGCTACTTCACTCACCCGATGTCAGAATTAGATAGGTCAGTCAAACTGCTCTGTGTTTTCGGAAAGTAATTCGCTCAGTTTTCTCACCATTCAAGAGCAACTTCTCCCATTATAAAGTACTAGCACCTCAAATCTCTTCATGTTCCATATCATAGAGGAAGCATAAAAGGATGATATAACATATAAAGAATGGTCAGCCAATGAGGCTCATCCTCTATGAGGGGTTACGTCACAGACAGGGCAATGGTATTTCTTCTACACAATTACAAGAGGTCCTTACCAAGGCTTTAAAATTGTTTATTGGCTATATATTTATTTATTGCGAGCATGATGTGTGTGCATTCGAGTACAACTTATGGAAGTCAGTTCTCTCCTTCTGCTGTGTGGATACTAGGGATTGCACTCAGATTGTGAGTTTAGGTGGCCTCTTAGAGATGTCTGTACCTGTGAGGAAGAGGAATGGGAAATGAAACCTGAAGAGCTGGAAGAGGAAACATAGATGAAAGATTTAGGGATTTGGGGAAAGATGTGGCACATGGGAGTAGCAGCAAGTACTTTGCCACCCTTATGAATGGAGTGTTTTTAGGTTTAGCGGATGGACCTGGAACAGCCTGTTATCAAGTCATGAGTGGGCCATCGCTCTTACCCCATCCCCCCATGCCATGAGTGGGCCATCTCTCACACTTCACCCCCTCTCCCATGAGTGGGCCATCTCTCACACTCCACCCCCTCACCAATGAGTGGGCCATCTCTCATATTCCAGCCCCTCACCCATAAGTGGGCCATCTCTCTCACCCTAACCTCCTAAACCCTTCTTTTCTAAAACCACGAGTCTGCTTGTCATCACAGATGACATCTAGGGAGCAGAACATTACACAGCTTTCCCCAAAGGAACCTTAGAAACAGAATCCACTATGTGTGTTAGTTTTCTAGGCTTTGTGGATAGACTAATAAGAAAACTAGACAAGAATTCTCAGCCTTGTGGAGGTTACCTCAAACAAAAAGACAAATCAATTTTTATAGGATGTTAGGGGATACCAGGGAAAAGAATGAAGCAGAACAAAAGGGATGGGAAGATATTATAGCTAGTTTTTGTCAACTTGATACAAATCTAGACATACCTGGAAAGAGGGAATATTCCTCCAAATTAACTTCTTCTAAATGCACTTTGGGCAAAGTCACTCTAACAGGGCTAGAGAGAAGTCTCAGCAGTCAAGGGGGAACTTTTTGCTGTTCCAGTGGACCAAGGGTCAGTTCCCAGCACATGGCAGCTCACACCCTTCTGTAACTCCAGTTCCAGGGGATCTATTGCCCTCTTCTGATTTAGAAGGCATCAGGCACACAAGTTGTGCACAGACATACATGCAAGCAAAAAACTCATATACACAAAATAAGATAAACAAAAAACAGACAGCTCTAATAGTAGTTGAAGGCAGTCTTTAGAAAGTTCTTTTGTACAGTATCCAGCAGAGACTAACATTTATGTAAGGTGAGAACCTGGATTCAAAGGGCTCACAACATAAAAGTTCATATTTGGTGGTAGGCACATTCTTAGCATACAGAAAATATTATCAGAAATATCTGATTCTACTAACTACATGTGACTAATTCAGGCACCCTGGGAAGTGTCCATGAGGTGTCTCTCTATCTCTTTCTCTTCTACCCTTCAATCCAAAGAATCCCACGAGGGTGAGAATGGACTTGAACCTCCACTCTTGGGGGCTCAAATTCTTTCCCAGTTCATGTAGGTCCTAGAGACGAAACTTCAGTCTGAACTTAGTGGATTGAAGTAGGCTTGTTTTTATTTTATTTGCATAGCCCTCTTTAATGTCACTCAACTGTAAACTTTCCCCAGTGAAAAACCATGACCTGTGCCACAGACCTCCAACTCTCAGCTCTTTCCACATTACTCAGAAGGTACCCAACAGAGCTAGAAGATTACCGCCACTGAAACTCACTCTGGGAGGTGAGCTGTCAATCACATTTCCCCAGCACATGAACCTGACCTCTCGCCCTTGAGCCTGTGGCCTTGGGCCAGGATGGTTCTACTGTGCTGTTGTCAAGTTTTCCACTGTGTCCTCAGGTCAGCCCCAAATGGCTAGTATTGCTGTCCTCACACTATTTTTAGTTGTAGATCAGTTATCCCTGACACGCAGTGGTGGGGATTAACAAAATGCACCCATATGCATCTCTGAGGGCTGACATGTGCGTCCCTAGCCCAAAGTAGTCTTGGGCAGTTCTGGGTAGGATTAGCAGGCTTAATTTTTTATTATCTCTTTCTACTTCTGTTGGCAGAGAGAAAGAGGGAGCTGGGCCAGAACCACCATGATTTGTTTGAGGAATTTAGCACAAGACTTTCTTTAACTATACACCAGACCTTGTTTTTTGCCCACACTCAATTCCTTGCAGCCCTCGGGGGTACAATTTTCCTGCTGTTGATGGAAAGGCGTCTATTGCACACCACGCTGCTTTTATGAGAACATAGAGTAATAGGTCATGCTGTGGGGATGTCCCCATCAGGAGCTCATGTGATGAAGGCCCCATATGCCAGAGGAAGGGAATTTCAGAATGCCCCATGCCAGCTGGGAAGGCTGTACATGACAGGGTGAGCACCATCGTAATCACATCATGTTCTGAAACCTCAGCCCTTATGCTCTGCCCTCTATCCTCTTTTGACCTGAATTGAATGCAAGCTTGATCTCTAAATGCGGGTTGTTCTCAGCCTCTAGTACAGTGCTTGACTTGGGCTTTCTCTGTGACAGCATGTCACACAAAATAATCCACACTTGGTTGGCTCACTTCTTTCTTTTAATTTTGTGGGTCTCTTTACTTCACAAAATGACTCCTGACTCTTACAAGGAGGCAAAAATTGAGACAATCAATTCTCAGAGCTTTTGTCAAACCTGTTGTCAAACAAAGGAACAGCAACAACAATGACAAAAATCCCTTCTCTGACTTGTGTAATAGCGATGTTCGTTCTGCAGTCTTCATGAGCTCTAAAGAAACTGTGCGCTCAGCTCAGAACCCCTGTGCTGGGGTCCAGGAGTTTGAGATTAGCCTCCGAATCATTACCAGTGTTAGTTGAGGGTCCTTCTTCAGAAAGTGGGGTGAGGGAGATCTCACAAACAGACCTGCATAGTCCTGTCCATGCAAAGCATGATTTTTTTTTTTTTTCTGGGCTTCCCAGTAGGAAGAGACGACTACAGCCAGAGTTCAAGTCTACTTGTTGATTTCTTTCCTATAATCCACCAAACACCCCTCTACTCACTCTGTCGTGATTTCAAAGCTTCCATATAAACACTAACTACATTTACAAAACCAAACCAGCAGGTTCCTTCCTTTGCTTATTCAGCCGGTACGTTCTTATTGGGTACTTAAGCAGCATGTCTGCCTCCCATCTATGTGTATTTCTGAACGTAGCAACTTTTTCCATTTAGGAGTTTATGTAAGATGAAACCTTGCCCCTTGTTGAATGCTGGCTGGGGATGGAGGGATTAGTTGGGCATGCTTCAGCAGTTCTCTCCTTTAGCACTAAATAGAAGGAAAGGGATTTTACACTGTAGTGTAAAAGCTATGGCTGATTGACTGTCCCTAAATAAGCAAGGACACTTCTTAGGCATGCTCTGGGGTCTGTTTACCCTTAGCTCATGCTGCTCAGACCCCTCAGGTCCCTTGCACCTGCCATGCGAATCTCTTTCCTTGGATGTGGACACTTAGAAACTTGGTGCATTTCTTCTTACCTGTAGCCTGCCTTCGGCGCAGTCCCTTGATGCAGCTCAGCTTCTGGCCTCCCAAACCCACTCACTTTGGATTTGGGATTCCTTCTACCTCAGCTCTCCTGCTCCTCTTTTTTTCTCTTTGGAAATTAGTTTCCTATTTGCTTGTGTGGATTGACTCACTCCTGGTCTCTCACACCTTCAGAATCATCAGTGGCTTTGGTCCTCATATACTAGTGAATCCCCACATCTGATCTCCCACTGTGTCAAAATTATACTAAATGCAGACTTCATAGTGCCATTCATCGCAACTTTCATTCTTTACCTTAAGATTATCGCAAGAAAAAAAAGGCAAGAAGACTAAAAACAATTCAAGGAATAGCATGGAGGCAGAAGAGATGGGCAGAGGTTTTCTAGACAGAGCAGAACACTACAGGCTAAAGCACAATGTGGCTGAATGTTCAGCATGTGTGAAGGTCCTGTCTAATTAGGGTCAGGGTGAGGATTAGAATCACCAGTGAAAGGTACATTCCGGAAACCCTCATCTGGAGGTAAGTGGCTTGGCTCGCTTTATAAGACCCCTAATGTATGTGCTGTGCCTTGCAGTCTTACTTTTCATCCACATGCTTGTTTCCTGCCACCAGGCATTCAGGAAACACTCTGCAGGGAACAGTCTGTGAAAGCCAGGACAGAAGCCTTGGTCAGAGAGATAGGGTCCTTGGAGACTGATGGGGAGATGCTGTGTGGCTCCTCCTCTGCCTTGCCCAGGTGAAGCTAAACTTGCTCCTTTTGACTGCAGTAGAGAAAAGGGGCATGGAGATGCCTTCTATTTTCAGTAGTAGAGAAATGTTGAGTTAGTTTTGATCCTTTATGTGACAACTTTACTGCCATAAAACAAAATATTTATCAAAAGCATTAAATCACACACAATAAATATACAGGTATTTACTATGTTCAACTAAAAAAAGCAGGATTGAAAGTTGTACATATATTGATTTAACCTTGTAAAATATATATATATATATATATATATATATATATATATATATATATCATATGCCATGCTTTAGATGAAAATCAACTGTGCCTGGTAGATTTCTCCCACAGGCCATAACACATTCAGGGAGATCTCCTGACACAGGATGTACCTCTCTGAGGTCCCTGGAGGCCTGAGCTGAGCAGACAGACTATATGTGACTTGGGCCTCCTAGAGTAAAACAAGCCTTAGAGCCCTGGGTTTGAAGGTATGATAGTAAAAGCTGCCAGTCAACACAGATGGACAAGCTGGAGTCTATCAAAGTTCCTGGTCTGGGCTGTGACCCCTGGGGATGTAGCTGGCTTTTCACTCACAAAGGGGTAGTCAGAGCTGGGCTGCTCCTGAGTGTCACTGGGTAGAGCAACATTGACTACCACTGCCAGCCAGATATTCCCTGGACTGAGGAAGCCCTTGGGTTCTGAGCAGTCTGCAAGTTGCACAAGTCAGTGCTAAGTCCTGTAGTCAGATGTCTCCATGGTGTCTGCACGTTGCCATCTCAGGAATCCATAGCTTTCAGTTACCCCGATTCCCAGCCTGGCTTTTCCCTGTAGGCTGCAGTGGGTTTGTTGATTAAGGAGATGAATATCCCCACCTTTCTTTTTCTCTGTGAAGTCAGATCCATCATCGCTATCACTGCCTTTACTGAGCACCTACTATGTGCATGTGATTTACAGATGTCATTTTAAGTCTGCTCAGCAATGCTGTCGACATAGCATTATATTACAATTTTATAAACAGTACAATTACAACTATATCACAATTGTATGAATACTAGTTGTTGAAACAGTGTGATCAAGTAAGCCGTGATGCCTTTCAGCTTCTAGTTCTGGTGCTGTGGAGGGGGAGAGGTAAAGAGGAAAGACTATATCATTACACTTGCTTTGAACTTGGGTCTTTAACTGTCATTGTTTTCCTGCACCAATTTGTTTCTCAAGTGCTGACCTACAAAACTAATATTTCTTCGGTTCTTATGACTCTGTCCATAGGAAGGCCTCATCAGAATTGGAAAATTGAAAAACAATAATAGTTTTTAGGATTTAAATTTTAAGTAGTCATCCGAGACATTTTTATGGTCAGGATGACAAAAATCTCCTGTATAAGCTAAGAGCAAGCTGAGGTTAATGTTGAAGATACAACCAACCCAGACTTCCAAATCCCTCACCTCCAGCCCTGTGGAGCTCGTGATCAGACCCTTTGATTCTGGTGCTTCTCTGACACGCAGTGACATGCAGGGCACCTTCACTTGGATGGACATAGCATCCTGAGCCCAGACTTAGAAGACTGGCTGACTTCATCCTCAGACAGCCTATCACTGTGGTGTCAGTTTGGTATTGACATATCCTACCTCTCTGTCTCTTTTCTGTCCCCCCCAACAAATACAGCTCTCAGGACAGGCACTGCACTACAGAGCTGCAGTAGATGATGAACTGGACACACGTGGCTCTAGCTATCACTGATTTTTTTTTTTTTTGGTACTGGAGATTCAGACAGAGCAAAGACAAAGATGGGGCAGAGCTGAAGGTGCTCAGCGGACACATTAGGAAGGTCAACGGAGACTTCCTCCACCAGGATATTCTATATAGAGACCCAAGTAATATTAGGTAGAACGGTCTACAGAAAGCCAGCGAGGGTCCTAACCTTAGTTGCCAGGGCCCTGGCTGCCTGGCTCAGGAGGGTTGCTTCTGCGTTTTAAATGAAGGACTATCATCATTCAAAGACTGTCTGAATTCCGATAGCCTGTAAGAATTTCACAGAAATACTGAGATAGGGGGTGAG
Source organism: Cricetomys ansorgei (assembly GCA_026225945.1). Lineage (NCBI taxonomy): Eukaryota > Metazoa > Chordata > Mammalia > Rodentia > Nesomyidae > Cricetomys > Cricetomys ansorgei. The sequence continues at coordinate 29,879,982 of JAMJFZ010001038.1, forward strand.
GGGACTCCATGGAGGAATTAATATGCCATAGTTTGGAACTGTGACCTGGAGGAATGGACCTCTATTTTTCTGGAAAAGGATTGTGCTCTTGCGGAGAGGCTGGGTAGTAATGTTTCATAACTTACTGGGATAATTTGCTTTTTCTGCATATTGGATTGTGTCTAATTCAGGCCCATGATGACAATGTATGCCTTAGATATTGACTAGAAAAACAGCACAGATTGACCTTTATTGACGAAGGAACCAAGACAGATGTGTGTGCTCAGACCAAGCTTATGATGTAGTCATCTAGGTACGTAATACAGTAAAGAACTCTCGCTTGGGGATACATCACTCTCAAAGGCCCGTGCCAGACTTTTGACATCCACCTACCCACCATTGGAGCCCTGGTCTGGTTCCAGAGCTGACCTCAGACTAAGACTACCTAACTTGAGGCGTTATCAAGATTTCAAACACGCAGTTCTTGCTAAGAGTTGAATTATATAAGTAATCCGGTATGAATGTAAAGTGAAATTTAATTAGGACTAGTAGGAACTCTAATGATTCTACTTTTCCAAGTCATGAACTTGTTCTCCTTCTCCCTTACCTTTCTCTCCTTCTTTTCAATAACAATACATAAAATATACCCCACAAACAGAGTGCACCATATTTACTGTTTCACTGATTTTTAGGATAATTAACTCATTAGCTACAAATGAACACACAAATAGTCACATGCATGCCAAGTGTCCAAGCTGGGTTTGAGACCCATTTTCTTCTGAATTTGGATCTGCGCTATACATATCTGTGGCGTGACGATTTAGATGGACATTGTGACCACCTCGTTTGCTGGCCATTCCATGTATCCTCTCCACTGCAAGACAGGGCCAGATTTCCTGCTTCTGTTTGCTGAGAGTGCCCAACACAGCAGGTAGCACACGTAGGGCATCACTACTACTTGTCTTGGTGGCACAGACTCAACTGGAGAAGGTCTGCTCTAAATTTAGCCCTGCCAGGCAAACTGCAGGAATTTTGTACCTCGCAGCAGTTCATCTTGAAAAGACAGGTCTTGTGTTTGGCTGGGGCCTGAGGACTCCCTGTCATTGTGACAATAGGAAGCAAGGGAAAGGCAAGCCATAAATTAGACCAGGGACGAAGGCAGAGGAAAACAGATACACGTTGCTGACAAGATTAATATGCAGTTGACGGAGAGCACTTTCACACCAGAGCGCCAACAAATAAACACAATTCAGAAAGCTCATCTCTGCCGCATCGGGGAAGCCCAATTCCAGAGCCAAAGAGAAAGGGAGAGAATGAATGAGCAAGGAGGAGAAAAGGAGGGTGACAGCCGGGTGTATGCCAGGGGCCTTGTCAGCCAGGAAGTCCTCCTGCAGGGTCAGAGAGCTGAAGGATGAGAGCAGTAGGCTTTGCTGAGCTCCTTGTTTTCTGAACAAAATCAGAGGCAGGAGGAGCAGGGGCCTGCACGGCAGGGGAGGTGGACTTTGAGCTGCTTGGCTGAAAGCTGAGCTGAGGGCAGTGCCTGCCCCAGGCAGGGGCATGGCTGTCTGGGCCACCAGCTGAGCCAGGTATCATTTTCTACCAGGAGTCAGCAGAGTTGCCTGGCTATTCAGCTGGACCCTCCGGATTCCCTCCCTCCCCGATCCTGTAAAGGAATGGCAACTCAGCAGGCAAGCCTTCCAGAGACTTTTTGCTAATTAGTTTGAATGATATAGAATTGCCCACCTTTGTAGATACAATGTAGCCAAATGTTGAAAGTTTTGTATAGTGTCAGGCAGGGTAATTTCGACAATACAGAGTTTTTAAACCTAGCAATTTACTCTAAGATTAAGACTTGTAACCATTGTGCCACAGTGTTTTGCCAATGCTTTTCCAAGACCCTGAGCATAAATCCAGACTTTGAACTTGACCTAAAAGAATTCTCATGATCTGATCTTTGCTTAAGCTAGCTAAGCCACTCTCTCTATGGCAACAATGAACAACTTCTGTTTATACAACAGAAGATTATTTCCAGCATCAGGTGGCTTTATCGACTTGACCTCTGGTGAGCTCCCCCCACACTGTTTCACATCATGGATGTGATGACATCATGATGGGAACATCCATGAAAGGGGACAATCACACAGAGGAGAGGCAAGAAGCCAGGGAGACTGAGTTATTGGTCTCTCTTATACAACAACTTTCTCATGAGAACTAACTGGAGTTCCATGAGAATTCCATTAATCCCCTCAGAAAATGACCTCCACTGAGGCTCCACTGCTTATGGGCTCCATCTCCTCCTACAATACTATACTGGGGACCGATATCCTAATACCTGAGACCCTGAGGGACAAACTACATCCAAACCACCAGCACTCAGGACTCTAACCTTTACCTTACTCAGAACTCTAACTTTTACCTTATGCTCTTTCACCTTCCTGGAAAACCCACTCCCTCCTCCTTTCTCCTGCTGGGACATTGGGTCCTCTAGGTCTCTGTCATTGTCACACTCATGCTGGATTAGAAAGCGCCTCAGATGAAGATGTTGATCTCCAACTCTGTTTCTTGGCAACAGGTTAAAAGCTGAGTGCATGAGTAAGCAGGCAAATGAATGAATGAGCGAACAAATATTAACCGGTGCCCAGATAATTTGATGCCCCGAACTATAAAGAAATATTCTCAATCTTATATAGCGATGTTCAGTATGAAACAGTCTCTTGATCTTTGACTCAGTTTCTACTTCAGGGCTTAGTGATGCCTGGGATGTAAAGTGAGAACACAAGTTAACTCAGAGTCATTTTTGGGAGCCAGTTCAGCCTTAGTTTTCCACTAATACATTTATCATATTTGTCTTCTCTTTGCCTGGGGGTGAGTCTCAATAACACAAGCCAACACAGTCTTTTGATGGTGGTAATCCAAACTAGATACAGCTTCCAGTGCTCATTACAGATCATGATCTCTCATTGCTGGTGACCGAGAAGCTCGGGAGAGTTTATCAGCTTTCTCTAGCCTAATTTATATAGTATTTGTTCTTATAAGATAAACTCATAAGAGAAAAGTTAGGGGAGAAGTAATGTTTGAGCAGCCAATCACTTCTAGGAAACAAATTTGTTCCCCTTCCTACTAATGCAGGTTGACATAGGTCTGTTCTATAGACAGGGCTTTGTAACGAGCACGTGCTCTGCAAATGTTCATTGTAACTGAATAAATGTTAATGCAGATGTCAGTGTGCTCTCTGATGGAACCACACTCACACGCTAGCATTATCTGTCAGGGTGACTAGCATGGGCACCTTGGCACAACAGTACTTTAGTAGAATTCTAAGAGTTTTAAGACAGTATAATCCTGAACCTGTCCATGTTGCCTTAGCACGTAACGGAGAACATCAATGTCTACATAAGTATTTAGGCACAGTAATTACACACTGAAAACTACTGCAATAGGTCATGATTGTATTTACACGTCAATCATTCTTTTCAAGAGCTTTTGGTGGATTTATAGTATTCCGATGCATTCTGTAGTTCATTTAACAAATAACCTTAATTTTTACTAGGATTCTCCCTAATCCTGGGTTTTGATAGTATAAATAATGCCCATGAATAATTCTACTTAAATTTTATGGATAAATTCCTTATTATTATTATTATTTTTTTTTTAGCAAATAACAGAGTCAAAGACTGTCCTACTTTTAAGGTTTGATAACTCTTGAGAGATTGCCTTTCAGAGAGATTATCTCCTGCCAGTAGTCAGCTGTGACTCTGAGAGTTCTCTCTGGATCACACCTTTCTGGTGACAGAAGTCTACCCCATGAGCTCTTCTGGGAGACTGGAATTACCTACACTAAAGCTTCCCAGGACACCCCTCCTCTCACAGTGGAAAAGAATTAAAGACAGGTGAAAACATAGTTATTAAATGCAAGGACTTAGCAGTTAGAATTTGGTTCAGAATTTGGCTCCAAAGCTCGTAATCTCTGAGCAAGCTTCTTCACTCCTGTTAACTGGTTTCTCATCTGTCAAACTCTTGAGTCTGCTCAAAAAATTTTGTTGATACTCTGTGATAATGTTGTATGTGTGTGTGTGTGTGTGTGGGGAGAAACGGAGAGGTATAGAAAGAGCTGAATACAGTATAGAATATATAATCACTATTATTTTTACCAGTGTTACCAATATTGTCATTAGATTATGCTAAAAATTTACTCTTAATTCTGTCTTTGTGCGGAAAGAAGCATAATATAGAGTGAGAAAGAAGGAGGCAGAGGGCTTATGCTGTTTCAGAAGGGCTTTAGGGTGGGCAAATATGTCTGTGCCTTGTCAGGTAGCCCCTGTCCTTCGAGCCCACCTTTCCCTTTAGAATTTGTAGTAGCTGGGAAGGCTGTCCACCTGCTGCAGCTGCTTGAGTTTCATTGGTCCTGAGAGCTTTCTGCTTTTGCCTCTCCTTGCTCTGAAGGCAGCTCCATTGACCTTGAGGGTCCAGGACATAGTGTTGATCCCAGGAAAGACAGTAATAGTTCTGTTGACAGATACTTTTCAACAGCTGTCCAGTATCTGGGAAGTTGAGAGAAAGGGGTGGAGGGGGGTGAGTCAGGGTTAACCCGTTCTTGGCCCTGACAGCATTCCCTTTGTAAGAAGCCCTGTGTGGTTGTGATTCTCCTGGGCTTTGGAGACATTTTTAAAGCCATAAACCATCTTCATAATTTTCTTTTACGAAAGCAAAGCAACACTAAGGTTTCAGGAGTAGGATAAATACGTGAAATTGTGAAATTTAAGAACATTGAAAGCACTGGGCTTCCAAGAATGTCAAATGGGAACGCTGTGATGTCATAATTCTGAGATGCCCTGGAATTCTTTCATCTTTCCCTTTCATGCAGATCTACAGAAGACAAGGATTTGAGTCTTTAAATTTGGGAGGCAAAATAACACAATTTTTAAGCATGTCATTCCAGTTTTCATATTAGATGCCATTCCCATCTAGTTTTATGGTTATTTTCCTATTTACTAGTCATAATATGCGTGTTAGCTTAGCCAAGGACTCTTTAATAAAATTATTAAAGTGTCTTAAATGCATGGCATTTTAAGTGCTAATCCCGAGAGACCTTTTGTAATGCTGGTGCTGAGAGACAAGAGGAACAACCGCTTGCAAGCTGAATCTGGTTTCAGACTTTGCCTTTGTTATATTTTAAGGACAAATATATTAAGAATCTCTAAATCAGTACAGAGACCAAGACATATGATAATGAAATTTAATAGAAAACTAGTCTGTATCCTTCCTAGCAAAAGTTCATTGAGGGACCATGACCGTATTTACTTTGTTTTCACATGTGTTCGCTAAGAAGTTACTGGAATGTAAGACTCCAGCTTTCTAGGGGAAAATTTGGCAGCATTTGTGTCCCTGCTTCTGATAAACTGCCACCCAGAGAAGCAGCATAGCTCATTTAGAACTAGCTCTAGCAAAAGCTGCAATGGTATGGGCTTAAGCAAAGAGTGTAAGGTTGGGGGGATTCTTAGGAGAGGCAAAGGTGGGTATCATAGTGCAAGCTTGAGTGTGGTTGTGTGCTCTGCTCATTATTAACTGGAATTTAATCTCTGTGAGTTTTATTTGAAAAGCACATAATAACATGTGTGTGTGCGAAGCAGTGTGTGTCACACTTTTATAGAGTTCATAGCACAGTGGATATTCATATAAAATGACAGGACAGTGTGCACAGAGGTATTTGGGGCAATATAAGGCTTGCTTTGGAGATTCACCAGCTACAAATGGAAGCCATTTCAAGTGGCAAGGTCTGGAGCTGAACAAGAGAACCCTGGGAATCTCCAGAAGTTGAAACTTAGACTCAAAGGCTGATACAGAGGCTGTACAATGGTCTTTCAAGCAAAACCCCTCTCTTAGTACTTCAGCTTGTTTGGTTATTGTAAGATTTAAAGGTATCCCAGGAGAGGGCTCTTGAAGAACTTAGACTCAAAATGAGGGAGTTTGTTCGGTTGGCATTGGGGAACCCTTTTGTGCCTTCTAGAGGATTCTCTGGGTTCATGGGGGCTGGATGGTGGGTAAATGAAAAACTGTGATTCCAATCAGGAAGAATGACTCTGGGGCTCTCTATATCACACATTTGGTTTGCAACTTGTTTTTAAAGTTAAATCTAGAAAGTTCCGTATAATTTGTTCTTCATTAGATACAGTCATTGCCTTTCAAAATTAATCAGATTTCCCCTTTGCCCTTTCATACGTACATACACTGGCCACGTGTGCTGCTGTTTTATGATTTTCCTGTCCCGAGAACAGTATCAAGAGGCAGGCCATAGGTCACTGGTTCTAAGCCTGGCTGTTCCCCAATGTGGCTTATTAAAAACACAGGACAGGGAAAATTCTCATTTGGTAGGTCTGAGATGAATTCAGGAAACCATCTGAGTTTGAAAGTTCCCCAGATGACTCTAGGCTCAGCCCTGTTTGACAGCTATTGTGCTAGATTCTAAAGTCCTTGAGCAAACCTGCTCCTCTTAACCTCCTCTTAACACTGTTGTCAGGCTCCAAATAGCTGCCCAGGGGTGTTTAGTATGAAGAACTAAAGAGCAGAGGAAAACAGCAAACCAGGATAAAACCAGCGCTGAATCTTGGGGGTGAAGGAAGAACGATTTCTTCTACTCTAGCCAGAGGCAGGGCTGGGAGCCCAGCAAAGTGCTTTTCTTGATTGATTGCACTGTAACTTGAGGCCTGGCTTTGACCTGGGGGTCAGAACATGGGGTTTACCAAGGTTAGAAATTATTAAAATACTCTCGCGAAGAACACAGCCGTTACCGCAGTTTCAGGTTTATAGTGAAAGGATTAGGCCCCCAATTCCAAAGTTAGCATACACTCATTTGCAATTAGCAATAAAAAAAAAAAAGCAAGGGAGACAAAAATATGTTTAAGTCGGTAAAACCTTTATTTATTTATCTGTTTACTATTTTTTTTTTTTTGAGAAAAGTTCTCAAGTAATCCTAGTTGGCCTCTATACCCTATGTAGCTGAGGGGTGACTTTTAACTCCTGATCCCCTGCTTATGCTTCTTGGGTGTTGGGATTATGGGGGTACACCACCATGCAAAAATCACAATGACTCATCCATTTCTTATGTGTTACAGCAAGATACATAATCTTACATAAGCAGTGTACAAATGATGGTGTTTTATATATGCTTCCAAAATGATAACCTGCGCCAGCTTAGGTAAAACTTGAGGTATAATGGAAGTATAACATAAAATATACACTCAGATTAAATCAAAAATTCCACAATCATTAGAACTACAACCATGTGAGCAATGAGCATGTTTTAAAGAATCTCGGACACATATTGTAAAAACCCCCATGCCCATTTGGTTGGAATAGGAGAGATTCTTCCTTGTGATGTGAGCTTCACTTGTGAGTTAAGTTTGGAGCACCTTATATTTTATAACTTTAAAGTAATTTAAACATATATATATTCACAAACACATTCTACAGTAGGGGATGGGTCCAAGGTCAGCCAAGGAGCTTACAATAAAATCAAGACAGATTATAACTCTACTCCCAGGTCTCTCTGAGACTACCACATAATTTATATTAAAAATGGCTTTGGGGCTAGCTATTATAAACTCTTTCAACATGTCAAACAAAGCAATCGGTAAACAGACATTTTCGAGGCAGCCTCGTCATTTTCCCTCATCATTTCTAGCATGGTTTTTTTTTACAGGCATACATGATGATGCACATTTTCTTCATTTCTTTTGAGTAGTCTTTACCTGCCTTTCCTCAAAATGACTCCTGTCTATCTGGACTCTGGACTTTGAGTCTGGATCTGGGTAGGCTTTCCAGAGACATCTGGAGAGCGCCATGGACGGAACAGGTGTGCCGTGTTAAGTGAGGTCATGCTTGCTGCCACTGGATGCCTCCCATATGACAGGATACTATTTTTAAAGGGGACAATTGGTGAATGACTCAGGAAGATCTTCCAAAGCCAAATGGCAGCTCAGAGGAACAGAACTTGCTGTATTCACTGAGGAGAAAGTGATGCACGGCTAGGCTGCCCATTTTTCTGCCCTTCTCTATCTGGCAACTGGACAGTGAGTGCTTCAATAAGCTCCACTTAAAAGCTTTCTCCTGGCAAAGGTAAACAGAGGCTGCCAGTTAATTGTCCCTTTTCCTACCTGTTCAGAAAAGAATTGCATTGGGAAATAGTGAACACCAAATACCCCACCTTTAAGAAAATACTCCTCTCTGATACTCACAAAAAGAGACGATGCGAGAAAGACTGTTTTCAAATGGATTGCATAACAGATTATTTCTGTGTTGCTAGTAGCAGGGGGAGGGAGGCAAAATCCATAGAACAGACGCTATAAAGGCCATACTTTAGGAAATGCTAACATTGTCAAAAAACCTCATTTTATAAATGAGAAAGATGAAGACCTAGGAAGGCAGGGTGCCCCACCTCAGCTGCAGAGCATAGTATCTGGGGTGGAAATCCTAGTTGCTCCATTCCCCACAGCTCCAGAAAGCACACACGCTGGTGGAGTCTTGCATTTAACCTACTGAAATTTGCCAACCTTCCAGGTTCTAGAACAACCTATATTCCACAAATGTTACATGTTATTCTTTAGAGGGAGGAATGTATACAGACCAGTTGTATTATTAGTATTATTGTTATTATTATTTTTTATTAACTCTGGTTCTGGGCTATCTATTATATTTTTTTATTAACTCTGTTTCTGGGCTATCTCAGAACTGGGCTTTATAGGAAAATTGTCTCTCTAGACTCATTTTGAAAGGATGAAGTAGCTGTGACAACCTCAGGAACACCAAGCTACTGGCCACGGGAAGATACTGGTCTGTCCTAAGCTAGGTGGAAGGGAAGGATCCTGAGGCGGCAGAATGGGAAAGCCATTCCCTCTGCTGTGGTGACAGTATCCATAACACTGCGGCTTTTAGAAGCACTTGCTCTATCTGCTATATCACAAATGACCGCTTTAAATAGAGAAGACTCCCCAGAGGGTCAGATGCAAGAGATGTGTAGAAATTTTTCCTTTCCCAGCTCCATTAAGTACACCCTGTTCCTCATTTTCTTTGAAGTCTCTGACAGATTGGAGAGGTGAACAGTTCTGAGGATGGAGCTGAGAATAAGCAGCATGTTGGTGTCATGATTTCACCCCACTTCTGCTTTGGTAGTGGGTAGTACCAGGGGCTGGCTCAATCACGCAGTGTCTCAGCAAGAGTCTAGGGCAGGGGCATAAAAAAGGTCACTTGTGTCTTGCTTTCCAAAGAAGAAAAAAGGAGGGCTGAAAGACAGGAAGAAAGTTCATAACTCTAGCTGTAAGAAATGCCTGTTTTTGAGCAGCAAGTCTTAAGGGCTGGGCGCGTGGGGGAACGAAGGCTCTTAATTTAGGTCTAAAGTCACCGTTATGTATTAAGTGCCAGTAGACTTTTGTCTAAATTTTAATAAGCTACCTATATGTTTGGCTGGGTTGATTGAATCCACCTGAATAATTTCCTGCCGATTTCAGTAGCATTAATCACGTGCATTGTTTCCTGACACTTTCCCTAATGTGGTATAGGGCACAGACTAAACCTGGGGTTTCTTTCTTTTTCCTTCTTTTCATTTTTCTCCTCAGCCTCATCATAGAGTACTCACACATATTCCTCTGGGTGATGGGACCTCAAGAGGAGAATACACATTTATATTTTAAAGAGCCAGGATCTGGAGGTAAACTCACTATGCTATGTGCTGCTGAAAGAATTAATTGAATAATCTAATTAGATGAGAGCAAGCCAAAGCTACCCCACATGGCCCTCATCAAAACACACCAAGGTCACAGTGTCCCACACTTCCCAGATGGAAAAACTGATTGAGCTCAGGGGTACTAACGGACTTTCTGCCAAGGCACCAGATAATAATGGTGGCTCTGAAATTCAAATCCAGGTCCCCATTCTTTTGCTAACACCATTTCTGTGTAAGAATAACTTTTCTGACAATGGCAGACAGATATGTTCAGTTGTACCTACACACATAATTATAAAATTATTTTGCATTTAATGATAAAACTGATTTTATTCGTAGAATAATAAATTCATTCCTGGTTTCACTCATAGAAATTTATGCCACAAAGAATTTTCAGTACAGAACAAATTCTGGGTGATTCACCCTGATATAAAGCTGCGGTACTAACCCAGAATTCAAGGGCCTTTAAAAGTCACTGTGAGACCCCTGCCTTTATTTGCAAGGTTAAGATAACAGTATTTGATCCATCTGATGACGTCTGTATTTAGGGATGCCGTAAAAGTGATTTGGCCTCACGTGAAAACCAAACAAACCTGTTGTGGTGAAAACCATCCCATGATTTTGTCAAGGGACTAGTTTTCGCCAATTTCCCAAACTGGTAAACTTCTTAGGAGTCGTGAAAAAATGCGTGTATGAAAAAGAGGGATTAGTATTTGAATGTGTCTGTAGAAATGCTTCATATGGGAAAAGGTCTTAGAGGTTTTATTGTAGTGGAAAAAGCCAAGGAAGGATTATTTCTACATAAAATCTCTCACCTAACTAGGACCACCTAGTGTACGGTCATGTCCCCATAAAGCAGTGATGTCCCAAATCCCCTTCCAAAACAAAAGTTGCATTGCTGAGGTTCACTCTCCTCTAATTAGAAGGCACAGTCATTGATACTCTGGGGGTGATGATGGGAGTGGGGGTAGGGGTGCATGCTGCCATCTTTGAAATATTCAGGCCCAGCTGCTGCTTGGCCAATTACCTCTTCCACAATCGTCCCCCTGTTTGCTGGCTCATAAAGCGATCATTTCAATCTCTTAGCACCGTGTTCAATTTCGAAAGGAACTGTCTCTACATATGTTGATACTTGATGAGGGAATCTGGTGAGGCAGATTCTGCTAGCTACTGGGAATTTCTTGTCATATCTATCTCAGGCATTGCTAGCAATGGAAAAGTTGAAGTTACTCTTAATAGACTGTACAATTGCACATTCTTAAGGTAGCTTTAAAATCTCTTAGTTTACATTGTACACTTTGTGAAAACTACCAGGAGCAATGCATGTGTACACAGCACTTCAGCTTATCCTCAGACTTTCAAAAGTACACCATTCCCTCACACATCGAGGCTGTCTCTTCTACAGTATCAGCTACCACATCCAGCAAAGCATTCACTTGCAACATTGTTATTAATGACTAAAATGTATGTACATTATAGTTCATGTGTCAAAAATTAACTTCAACTATATAAACATTTATGTGTATATATTTTAAATGGCAAACTGACTTCTGAGTTTGAGATGGATTTTATAATTTTGCTGGGGAAAGTCTCCTACTGACACTTCCATATCCCTACACAATGTGTGTGTGTGTGTGTGTGTGTGTGTGTGTGTATCTGGAGTGTTTTGTGTGTGTATATATGTACAGTAGGGAAATGTACCCAATTACTAACATTTTACCATAGCTGCTTTCTCCATTTGTACACAAAGGTGCATTCATATCTATACACACACAATTGTGTGTTTGCTTTTCTCAACTATTACTAACTGAAAAAACTAACATTTATGCATAGTACACTTGCTATCATCTGGAAAATGGTCAATTTCAAAGTCATTGACACTTTCTCCCCAACACTTTAATTTCTAACTTCTGAAAAAAATGAGACACTTCTACATATTCATAATATAAGTATTATATGCATGAAATGAAACTCATTTAAATTTATCCAATTATTTCAAGAGTGCCTTTTAGTATTGGAAAATCTAGAATTAGATAGGAGGCAACACGTTGCATTTAGTGGAATTTCTTTATAGCTTTCTTCATGATAGTGGCATTTCTCCCCTTTTACACACACACACACACAAACACAAACACATGCATACACACATTCACACACACATACACACACACATATACACATAAACACATACACACACATATTAAGAGAGTTCTGAAATACATCATAGACAAAGAATACATGAAGTTGAGATACTGGCATTTTTGAAGAATCCAGAGTTCAGAGAAGTTGCTCTGTAGAATGTTACATAATGTCCTTAGGACGATTCAGGTTAAACATTTTTTTGGCAAGAATATCCCAGAAATGATGTAGAAACTCATAACCCTTGCTAGTTGTGGAGCATTCTTCTAACTCCTCATCTGTTAGGCACTCTTGGCTTAAGACATTAATCACAAATTCGCTATAAGAGAGAGAGAAAAAAAAACACTTAAAATATTTATTTTTAAAAACTGTCTTTTTTTCAAGGCTGGCCATGGATCCTACAGGAATATTTTGGAGGAGGCTGCAGCTTGGGGAACTAGTAGAAATAAAATCACAGTATCCTCATGCTTATAGGCCTCAGTGGTGGAAAACCCAAACTCTAAAGGGAACAAGGTGGTCAAAGCAGAACTCTGTCAAAGGAAATGGGAGGCCTGGAAGCTGAGGGCAGCAAGAAGGTGGTGGTGGCTAGGGCAGATTTACATGACTTAGAGCTCAACAATTCATATGCAATCTCGGAATTTTTTACTAGGGTTTGTCTGTGTTGTTCCTCAGAAGTAAATAAGAAATAAATTAAAAAAGAAAAAAGAACTCAAAAACCTTTTGGACAGAAAATAGCACTGAGAGAAACAATATTTTGATGAGTTAGTGCTAAATGAATTAGAAACATGTGGACTGAATTTCTCTGGAAATACAAATGGATTGAATAATTAATGGAAAAAGCACTTGGCAAATGCACTTGAGGTTTTTATTGAACCCAAACCAAAACATTTGAAAATATTTTGAAATATGTGAAAAGTACAATATACATCTGGGTTTGCCCAACCTTAGGCAGGATACAGGAAATATTATTTTTATTTAACATTTATGTGATAGCTGCAGTGTGCTCAATCCTGAAGTATTTCTGACAACAGCCCTGTGGTCTAGATCATAATTACCATTTTCATTTGGGGAAAGAAATTTAGCAGCACTCACAGTGGCTCAGAGTGAAGTCTCTACTGGTCTATGTTCTTTGGAGGTTTTATTGGTAGGATATTGGGCCAGGAGATTCAGCTCTGAGTCAACACTTGTATTTAGCTCTTGAGGGGCAAAACCATTATATCTTCTTGGTAGATTTTTATCATTTTATACTTTCAACCTTTTCCTCTGATATATATATATATATATATATATATATATATATATATATATATATATATATATATATAAACTGTTTGCCAATTATTACTATTGTTGGTGACTGTTTGCCAAATAAATCTTTGGTAGGCAGAATAAGGACTTCCTAACCATGTACACGTCATAACACAACAGCCTACAGGTGTGTTGTAGCATGTAGTATGGAAGATTAAGGCAGCATTCAGAATTAACCTTTCTAATTAGACCACCTTGAACTGGGGAATCTTTTCCTGGTTATGGAAATACAAGGAACCTTAAAGGTAGAAGAGGGAGGCAGGAGAATAGGAAAATGAAATCTCATAACTCAGGTATGTGGTCTGAGAAGAACTTAGGTGGTATCACCTCTTTTGAAGACAGGAGAAACATTGCTGCTCAGGAATTTGGGAAACACAGGTGCCTAAGAGAGGTACAGGTTTGCCAACACCCTGAGTTCAGTCTGTGAGCACCCAGTCCAGCACCACAGGACTATAATATGACAAATTTGTTTTTTTTTAATGCACCGAGTTTGTGGAAGTATCTATCATCTATCTATCTATCTATCTATCTATCTATCTATCTATCTATCTATCTATCATCTATCTATCATCTATCTATCTATCATCTATCTACCTGCCTCTACACACACACACACACACACACACACACACACACACACACACACGCAAGCTTACACACCCAGCTAGAAAGATGGATAGATAGATTGATAGAGAGACACATGAATATTCTTATTTAATTAAAATCAGTTAGTAATTTTCTTAAAACTAATTTCAACTCTTTCAGTCTTTCAACAGGTGACTCAGTTGTGTTTGTTATTCTATTCTTATTTGAGTATGTGTGTGTTTGTGTGTGTGTGTGTGTGTGTGTATGATGAGCATGTGAATGTGAACATTCATGTGTGTCTCTACTTTCCAAATGTTGTAATTTATAGGCCTGTACCACTATATCCAGCTTATGCACATGCAGAGGTCAGAGGACAACCTCGGGTGTCAGTCCTTGCCTCCCACCTTGTTCAGGACAGTTTATTGTTTCCTTTGCATACCCCAGGCTAGCTGACTTGTGGAATTAGAGGGATTCTTCAGGATCTACCTCCCATCTCTCATTAAGAGTGCTGGGATTACAGATGTGGTGTTGCCATTCCTGGATTAATGTGTTTTGAGATTCAAACTCAGGTTCTCACACTTACACAGTGAGTACTTTACCTACTGAACCACCTCTCCAGCCTTGTTTCCGTGGTTATTGATCTGCTTGGAATACTTCTGCCATATTATTTTGTCTTTTATTTCATATTTTTGTTTCCTATTGTTTAATCACACATGCTCTTCTCTTCCTTTTTTCTTTTATACCATGTCTCACGTAGCCCAGCCTGGTTTCAAACTCATAACACAAGTAAAAATGACCTTGATCTTCTGATCCTCCCTGTCTCTACTTCCAAAGTGTTGTAATTTACAGGTGTTGAGATTACAGCCTGGAACCATTATACCTGGTTTACGCACATGTAGGGATCCGAATCCAACACCCTGTGCCTGTTAGGCAAGTCCTCTCCCGATCGAGCCCCAGCCAGCTCTGCTTATTCACATTTTCCATTCCTTTTGCCCTATACTAAATTTAAGAGCTGTGCAACTTATTTATATTATTTTGGTGATAATTTTACATTAAAATAAACTAATTTTTATTGATAGGCATGTACATACAGAAAAAATTCACAGCATTATGCAGTTATGTGAATTATCATAAAACTAGTCCAAGCATATAATAGTAACCACAACCCCAGTCAAAAATTATATTATTATGTGCACTCCAGCTTCCCTCTTATATCTTTTTCTGCCATTAACTTTTTTCTCCTCCCAAAGGTAACCATTCTCATGACTTTTAATAAACCAATAAATTGGTTTTGCTAGCTTTAGCACATTTTAAAAATGGGTTCACAGAGTACACACTTTTTCTGAGATTCATCTACATTGCTGTGAATTGCTGTTCTCCTGGCTGGATAGTATGATATGTTCATTCAGGTACATGCACATAAGAGCATGAGTCATCTGTAATGAATAGGAAACGAGATAAAAGTCCACCAACACTACAGTGGAAATGTACATACTCGCACACTTATACCCTTTATACCTTTACCATATGTAAATAACAAGACGTCTTCAACATCTTTGTAAAAAAACAGAATGACTTGAGGCATTGTAATTGTTTTCATATTCTTATTAACCGAAGTTTTAGTTCCAAATTTATTTGATTTTATTCCACGTCGGTCATTAGCATCTTTTATAGACACCAACTATTTAGATTTAATAGTATATTTATCAATTGTTTTTGCTTATTTGCATACAACATCTGATTTGTTTGTTTGCAGTGGCAAGTATTCTATATTCTAACCACTGAGCTATATTCTTAACCTCCTCCCTTCCTTCTTTCCTTCCTTCTTTCCTTCCTTCTTCCTCCTTCCCTCTCTCCCTCCTTCCTTTTCTTTTTCCTTTTTCCTTTCCTTTCCTTTCCTTTCCTTTCCTTTCCTTTCCTTTCCTTTCCTTTCCTTTCCTTTCCTTTCCTTTCCTTTCCTTTCCTTTCCTTTCCTTTCCTTTCCTTTCCTTTCCTTTCCTTTCCTTTCCTTTCCTTTCCTTTCCTTTCCTTTCCTTTCCTTTCCTTTCCTTTCCTTTCCTTTCCTTTCCTTTCCTTTCCTTTCCTTTCCTTTCCTTTCCTTTCCTTTCCTTTTCTTTCTTCCGATTTGAGACAGGGGATTGCTGAGTACCCAGGATCCTTGAACTTGCTGTACATTCCAGACAGGCCTTTGAGTTGCAATGCTTGGCTTGCAGCATTCAGCCTTCTGATCTATATCCTTATTTGTTTGTTTTTTCTTAGATCCTCATTCATGCTGAGCAAGATCCTTACCACTGACCAATAGTCTCAACCCCTATATTTTCTTTCAGATGTATCTCTTAGTGAAGAACTGAGAGTACTGGTGGTGTCTTTTTATGTCTGAGAATACTATCATTCATATTATTAAAGGATGGTTATCTATTTATAGAATTATGAACACTTTTTACTTAACTTCTATACATATGAGAATTTGGTTTTTCTCTACATTCTTGACAGAGTTTGTCCTTTCGTTGACAGTCATTCTAGTTGCATGTACTAGTGTCTCATTGTAGCTTTTATGAAATTTCTTTTTTGTTTCTTTTTTAAAGTTTATTTTGTGTTGTGGAAGGTGATTCTTTATCAGATGAATAGCTTGAGCTTCTTTCCTATTCTGTAAGTTGCCTGTTTGTCTGTGTTTGCTTTTGTTTCCTGTATATTTTGGGTCTTAGCCAAACACTGTCTACTTATCCTGATGGAATGCTGTATTTATCCTGTGGTTTCTTCCTATACTTTCAGCTTCATGTCTTGTATTTAGGTTTTTGGTACATTTTGAGTACTTTTTAATAAGGAAAATTCTAGGCACCAAATTTTGCTCTTCAATGTGTGTCTAGTCTTCCCAATACCATTTATGGAAGAAGCTGTTCTTTGCCTACATGTGTTACTGACAAATCAGTAAAGAGTAGACTGCAAATCCATAGAGCTTTTCTGAATGTTCTATTGGACCATGTCTGTTTTTAATAAAAATATTGCATTGGGTCTGTTGTTGTTGTTATTCATGGTAGGGATTTAACCCAGAACCTTATGCATGCTAGCTTTGTGCTCTAACACTGGACCACATCCCTAGCTTACCACATTGTTTTGCTATAGCTTTATAGTGCACTGTTAGGTTGCAGATTTGAAATCTTCCTATAATTTTTATGCAGGCTTCTATTGCTATAAATTTCCCCTCAATACTGATTTTTCTATATCCCGTGGGCTTTGGTGTGTTGTTCCTATTTTTCCCTTTTGATCTATTCTATGACCTATAGTTTGCCTAGCAGCATCTTGTTAAGTCTTCTAAAATGTTTTTTTTTCCATTTCTGGTTTTATTCTATATGGTCAGAAAAGATACATGATATGTTTTTGATTGCTTTGAATTTTCTGAGATTCATTTACCACATAATCCATGCTCTACTGCACAGAAAGTTTCATGTGCTGATGAGAAGAATTCATTCTTCAGCTGTTGGAAGGACTATTTTATGTGTCAATTTTATCTCTTTTGTCTATAGTACAGTTTTATTCTGTTGTGTCTTTGTTGATTGGGGGATAGTTTGTATGATCTATCCACTAACGAAAGGGGTATGTGCAGTTCCAGACTTGATCACATTTGACCTTATCTCTCTTGTCTTTCTGTGACATTGACACAGTTTTGGGATGAAGCCCCAGTCCAACCATGAACTCATGCTCCTTGAACCTCGGCTTCCTAGCACTTCTCTCTCTCCCTTTGGATCTAATAACATTTGTCTTATAAAATGGGCTGCTCAGTTTATAATTGTTGTCTCCTGATGGAATTGATCTCTTGACCATTACATAGTAGCTTTGTCTTCTTTCACAGTTTTTATCATATACAAGTAGTAGCTAGCCCTGCTCTCTTTTGATTTCATTGTGCAGGGCATTGTCTACTGGTATTCTCTGACTTTCAGTTGGTATATGTCATTACTGCTAAGGAGCTCCTTATGGGACACAGTGGACCTTTATTTTCAAAGCATTCAGTCAGCCTATATGTTTTAATTAGGGAATTTACTCCATTTACACTCCAGACTGTTATTGATAAGTAGGGACTTATTCCTGTGGTTTTGTCACATTTGATGTATGTTTCCATCTCTTGTCTTGGTAAAGAGCTTTTAAAATAGAGTATCTGCTGTCTCTTCTGAATGCTGATTCGTTTGACCATAACATTTGTACTTGCTGTTTCTGTAACATCATCTTCAGCACAAAAAGCTTTCTGTTGGAGTTCTGTGTGCCTGGGGTTGTCAGAATATTCCTGTATTAAGTATTATGCAGGAATCCTTTGATTTATCTGGACTTGCTCCAGTTTTCAAATTAATTTCTCAGTTCTGAGTAACTCTAGCCATGTGGGTATGTGACGGCCATAGCCACATGCTACACAAGCCTGGATTTCCAGTTCTCATATATTTTCCACTGACAGCTCTAAGTGGATTTTTTACTTCCTCGTTACTCACCTCCTTCTCATCTCATATGGCATGGACTCCCGGACTCCCCACGTGCGTATTAGGACTATAGTACATCAGCTTCCCTGTGGGTCCTTCAGCCCTGGTATAATTTACTTTGATTTAAGAAAATCAAGGAATTCTCCCATCCTTTGGGGCACCTCAGCATATTCAGTTCTTGAATTGGGCTCTATACTTAATTGGCATTGCTCTGTTTAGTGAGAAAGAAATGCCTTTGTGTCTAGCATAGGGAAAGAGATGTTCTTATTATCACAGCCTGGACCAGGAGAAGTCTGAATGAAGTACATCACCTTTCTGACATTGCATTCTTCAAAGGTAAGACATAGTGGATAATGTTTATTTTATAGACTTCTTGTCTTATTAAAATAGAATCACATATTCCACAATTATTTTTCCATTATAAAACATTACACAAATATATTGTAAAATTAAATGATGCAGCAGAAAAATTCATGCCTTTGGATAATGGTAAAAAAGTCCTACACTTCTACCTCCTTAACTTACTGTTTAGCACTCAAGTCCTTTATTAATGCTGAAGAAAGAGAAGAAGAGCTTGATGAAGTTATATTTGATGCAGAGAACTGATTGGAAATGATCCTCTTATAAAGCATTTGTGTGGTTAGAACTGATATTATAGTGGCATGAAAAAGCACAGGAAATAGTAGTTATCTACCTGATTTGAAGAAAAAAACCCTGTGTGAATGAACTCAGGAAGAAATGCTATAAAATAACTGGAGTGAAAGAGAGGCTGAACAGATGAGCCTGGCTTGTGTGAAGGTGTGGAGACTCTGAGGAAGACTCCAGCTGTGGTCTATTCTCAGAAGGCCACCATCCTGCTATGAAGCCCCCGGGCACAGGCAGGTTCTTCAAGCAGAAGCTTGGAGATTTGCACTTTCTGTCTATACTCAGCTTAGTGGCACTCCATTGTCCTGAAGACTAGGAAGTTGGCAGGGCAAGGCAGAGGACACCTGGGCTTCATATTTCCTTAAGAAATCGTAAAAAAAAAAGTTAGGGAAAGATAGGGCATCTTGTTGAACTGTCTGAAGGAAGAGCTAGTTTGCTCTGATCCAGTATCTTTAGGTATTCTGAAGTTACTTGATGAAAAATGTTCATTTTACTCTTGCGATTTTACTTGTGCATTTTCTTCATCAAGTTAATGTCAATGATTTCTGTTCTCATTCCAGATGGACTACAGCTTTGAAAACACCTGAGATGCTAATGTGGGTACCACTGTCCTCAGAGTGTAACCCTGGGGAAATGGAGGTGCAGAGGGCACAAGTGACTTTAGTGAGGAGCCTGTGTCAGGAGGAGGAGCGTGAAGCGACACCACGGACTTTTGTTCTCATCCCACTGTTCTTTTTGGTGCAAACTTTTATCATGTTTGCTGTTAATTTCTGTGCTGCTTTTATACAGACCAATTGTGAGATAAAATTTAAAAACATCAAATAATAAAAAGGCTACTTTTGTGCCTTTCCAATACTACCAGATCTTTAATAATCTATGTTTCTAAGATGATGATGTTTTTCTTTCCTGTTTCATCTTTTGGGTTCACAACAGTAAATCATACACTCAATTAGTTACTGTGTTCACCACCCAGTTTCATAAAATAAAGACATTGGAAGTTTCCTGAAGACTCTACTTTCCTTTTATTAAAATACATGAGCCATATAAATACAGTTTATAACTAAACTCTAGTACAGAGCTCAAATTCTTGCTAGATGACTCACTAGCTATCTGGCTTTGGGCAGGATGCTTGGACCTTTCTGCTCTTTTTTCTTTGGTGGTTTATAAAGACTCCTCTTCCTTTAGTCTACTTCCTATCCCAACTAGAATTTCTTTTTTCTTTTCTTTTCCTCTGTTAAGAAAACTCTTTCAAGGTAGAAATATGTCTCAGTAGTTAAGAGACCTTGCTGGTCTTTCAGAGGACCTAAATCCGGGTCCTAGCACCCATGTCAGATGTCTCACAGCTGCCTGTAATGCCTGCTCCAGGGGATCTGATGTCCTCTTCTGGTCTCTGCAGGCAACTGTATGCATGTGGTACATACACACAAAGACACATAATTAAAAATAAAATAAAATCTTAAAAAAGAGAAGACTTTCTTTGCTATCCTAATTAGCTCTTGCTTTCTTTCATACTTGTTGGATGAAGTAAACAAAGGAATGATGCCTTTTGGAGATTAAATTTGCATTTACTTAGAGACTTGAAAGCAACGCAGTTCTGATATGCCCTGATATGAATGCAAACACAATTCCAAAGTCACCCATCTGAGTCTCTTCTTTATACTTTTCCCTTTACCATCTATCCTTTTAAGAAGTAAAACATGCACAGGCCTAGCTAGATGTTTTCTTGCAGAAAGTGTGAGCTGTCTCTGAGGAATATTTTTCCCCCTTTCTGGAAGAGAAGCAAGGTTCAATATTGCCATTGGGCAAATTGTTCTTCCAGATTTCAAGACTTTGGAGTCAGTGGGAATCCACATGACCAGGGTGTGTGTGTGTTGCTTAATTCAAGTCTACATTCTAAAATAGAACCATTTATCACTCAGTACAAATCACAAGGAAGCATCAGCCGCCACACTGGTCCTGTCTTTCCAAAGCCTATCTGCCAATGAATCAGTCTTTCCCTCCAGTCTGAAAGAGTAAACAGTGTCGGTTTCTCCCCACTCCCAGAAAGTCTGGAAGTCCTCTGATTCATCAGAGGACCACAATGATTTACTGCTGGGAAGCACCTCCTGGGACATTCATAGGAGTCTTGTCAACAAGGATCACACTTCTCAGATGCTGCTTCTGAAGAGCCTGGGTCAAGGCTGGTGGTGTTTGCACTTTGCAGCCATGCTAGGAGGTCATGCCAGGTTTGCACTTTCGAAGCATGCCCCTGGGCCCTGACACTCCAGCCAGAAGTGCTTTACCCTCCCCTGCAGTTGTTGGCAAGGAGCAGACAGAAGTAAACACAGCAATTGAACACACTTGCTCTAAGCCCTTGAGCTAGAAGACAAAGTAAGCTGCAGAGCTTCCCTCTGAATCATGAGTCTGTCTGTCACCCGAAGGACAGTACTGTTGTAGGGAGATCTCCTTGCATTTCCCAGTCTGGAACACCTCCTTCCATCTGCTGGACCACATTCCACACCTCCATCCTTCTCTTGGACTATTCCTTGGCCATGCACTTTCTCATCTTTCCAGATCAGTTCAAGCATAGTTTACTTCTTTCCTGCCCAGCTTGCTCTGTTTTGTCCTTGTTGCCCCCACGTTTATGGGATGGTATGATTCAAGAAAGGATAATGATGTAAAGCGCTCCTGTTGGTGACCATTCATATATTGTTCCTTTAGTCCTTCGGTCACAACATCCCACCCATGCTACCAAACCCAACAGATCTCAGAGTTTAAGTCTCAAAATAAATTCCAGAGTACACATTTTGATGGCTCAAATATGTAGTATAGTGTGTTAAATATACATGCACAGCAAGTAAGCAGGAGCTGGAGATGTACTCAGTTGGTAGAGTGCTTATTTTGCATGCATGAAGCCCTGGGTTCAAACCCAAATATGTCCTAAGTTGGGTATGCTGGTGCATGCCTGAAATACCCGTGCTCAGGAGAGTGAGGCAGGAAAGCCTAAGTTCAAGATCATCTCTGGGCTATATAACTAGTCCTAGGTCAGAGTGGGTTACATTAGGCCATGTCTTAATAAAATAAAGTAATAAAATTTATAGATATAGATTCTTTAAAAATTATTTATATAGGTGTATTGCCTACATGTATGTCTGTCCACCGCGTGTATTCCAGAAAAGGATATTGGATCCTCAGAACTTCAGTTACAGATGGTTGTGAACCATCATGGGAGATGCTGGGAATTGAACTCCAGTCCTCTGGACAAGCAGCCAGTGCTCTTAACTCCTGAGCCATATCTCCAGTCTCAAGACATTTATTCTTAATGAATAGACATTCTGAACTTTTTTTTCTACTGTGTGGCTTTGAAAAAGTTACTGAAAATGTCTGTTTAGACTTCCTATTCTATAAAGGGTTTAGCAATTGTGTATATTCCATTTTGTTGTTCTTTGGTCCTAGGTAGGAATTAGTTAATATATGTAAACTTCTGAGGCTATCTAGAACAACCAAAACGCTAAATAAATGTTAGCTTTTTGCTTATTTTATCATGTATATTCATGTATTATTCTATACATTCCATCATTTTAAATGCAGAGGACCATATCTTGCTTAATAGAGCATTCTCAATATTCAACAACAACAACAAAAAAGGGAAACTGTGAGGTTTCTGTCTGGGTCACTGTGCTTGAAGGATAGTTTCACAGTTTGCTCAGAAAAATGTTACTTTCTGCCAGGATCTATGAGCAAAGCTTCCCAATGACAGGAATACAATTGTGTTTTCCTTAACACTACCAATATGTCTGAAATACATCACATATGTGCTTGTGCTCCCACGCATGGACCGTCCTCTGTGAATCTGATTTTTTTTTTCCCTTTCATCGTCGTTGGATAGAGGTTTGCAATTCTCTCAGCAGAAATGTGGGTTACACATTTGCTCAAAAATGGCTTGAGTAGAAAATTTCTTTTGAAATGTGAATATCCTTACAGGCAGTAGGAGCATCATGTGTGTGAGCTTCCTAGACCTATTCTGTAACTGAGAGGTGGGGGGGGGAGTGAGGGAGGGAGAGAGACAAGGAGAGGAGGAGGAGGAGGAGGACGAGGAGGAGGACGAGGAGGAAGACGAGGAGGAGGAGGAGGAGGAGGGGAGAAGAATATTAGAGAAGGGGATTAGAGAAAGACAAGAACTGTAATGAGACCAAAGGGCACAGCACTAAGCATGCAGGGGCCCAAGATAACCAGGCCTTTCTGGTTTCAAGGCTGACAAACTTTCTCCGTGGTGGTTTTTAGTGATGGTTCCGGGTGGTACAGCTGGAAGATGTTTTGCTGTTGGAAAGAGAATGCAGATGCTTTGGGGACCACACTGCCCTACTAGACCTGGGGGTAACACAGCGGTGGCCCTGGCGCTATGCTCTCGGTTTGTATTCCCATTGGCTAGGAAGTGTTTGTTTCCCTACAGACTTGCCAGCCCTGCTTTTCATTATCTCAGCCTGTTTTTATTAATTTGTTGGGGAAACTGACACTTACTGTCTTAACCACCATTTCTCCAGCTCCTTACATGTGACCATTTTTGGGGATGTCTGTTTATCATTTTTATGTCTTCTTTTTGTCATGTCATGTCAAGCTGTAAGAACACGTGTCTACCAATAGATCCCAACATTTTAATAGCCAAGTCACACTTTGTTGTGCTTGAAAATTTCTTGTGTTTAGAATGTAAAGTTCCATTCTCAAAAACACAAAACAAAACAAACAAAAAATATGTATTTATAAGAAAAAATGGTCTTGTAATTACAAGAATCTTCTAGGCCAGTATTGGATGTAATATTTTTCTCGATCACCCATTTTACAACTCTCTATAAACAAAGATTAGCCTGGAAATTTGTGTCTAATGAGGATGCAAATAATCCTTCTCCAGTAAAACATATGACCCAAAGGCTCATGAACCTGCAGCTTGTTGTCTAGTTTTGCATCTGATCTCTTTGGTCTTGTAAGTTGCTTATATATATCAAGGAGCATAGGACCCACTGTGAAGTGTTTTGGGGGTCTCCCTTTAGATGATTGACATTTGTTCCCTTTCTGCTAACCCCAAATTTGTGGTTTTAGCCTTTCAGAAATGAGACCTTCACACTATTGTCTTTGAAGTATTGTCTCCCCAGCTTTATTGCTATTCATAGGTCTGGGCAAATATAGCGGAGACCTAGTTTTAGGAAAGATAGGTTGCAATCTCAAAACAGCAAGACATGGAAGAAAACTCCAAGTCTGGAGACCCCAGTTCATGGTCTCTCCTTTTGGATTCGGCGCAATTCCCACATTTCCCACGGAGCCTGCCAGGGCTCCCATGCCTGGAGCTCTGTTTCCAGGTGGCTGTGGCAGACTTTTACAACCCCACTTTCCATCCCACTCAGCTTAATTTTAATGGCTGCCTTTTTCTTTGTGAGCTGCCTGAGAAAGTGTTACACCCTACATTAAATATGGTCATTAAAAATGAGAGAGAAGATCAATTTCTCTTTAGATGTATAAACATCTAAACCAAAGGTCATTGTGAGCAGGAGTCTTGGCTGACTTGAGACAAGCATTAGGCTCGTAATTCCTCACCTGAGTTTCTCTAACTGCCTCCTGAATGCCCTTACAATCTTCCATTTCACTCAATGAAAACCCTGCAGGGCTGCATGGCAAGTGCAGTCCGATGTCCTATGAAAGCCATCTCACGGAGAAGCAACCCTTCCTTCACAGGATTCTCCTGTCTCTGACCCTGCAGACCTCTTTCGTGTGACACTCCCTCACTCTGCCTTTCTTCTAGTTGATTCAACTTGCACACACAGCCTGAATGTCCCTGGGCTTGACACCTCCATGCTGTGAAGAGTGTATATCTCTTTCTAGAAGACGCTGACCCTCTTTTTTGGGCAACTCTGACTTGGTTGCAATGGCTCAACTTTAGTCCCACCCTCTCTTCTAAGTTTGTCCCATGCCCTCCTGCAGGGAGTGGTGTGTTTTTTTAATCCTCTCTGGCCACATCCAGTAAGTAGCATTTTGCACAGTGCTCTGTAGCCCTCGCTTTAACCCTGCATGCTTCTCAGGAGACCCCAATAACCAGGGGCTAAGTTTTGTCTTTCTTTGTCCTCCCAATATTTATTGCATTATCTTCACACAGGGAATGTTCAATAAATGTTAAGCGAGTGATCTCATCTCATGACTTACTCCTGTTAGCAACAACAACAAAAAATTATTTAAGGTGATATGGGAAATCTCAGACATTTTTAAAGTACCCTGAGTTACTATCAAACCGAGATTTTTTCAAAAATGGGTAAAATTTCAGTACCTCCTTCTCACCAGTAAACTTACTCTATGAATATTTAATGAGCTTCTCTGTGCATGTAGTGTGTAAAGATACAGGGCAGCGTTATAGAACCCCTCCCATATCTGCTTTTATGAAGATCTTTAGGGGGAAATAGGGTGTCTTAGGCCTCCCTTAAATCCCATGGAGGGCCTAATATATGACTCACTTTTTACCAAGAGCTCAGCAAATACTTGTTGTTTGATTGACTGGTTGGAATATATGTATAGCCAGTGCTGCCAAGAAACTCCCCATCTAATTTATTAAGTGCTGACAATTTAGTGATGCAACAGGGAAACTTGAGGATTATGTGAGAAAGGCAGAGCGTGGTAATTTGGGAAGCAGTTCATTGGTAGTCATCTTGTCCACAGCCTGTGCATTAGGCAGACTGGGTCAGTTCATCCGCCTCATTCATACAAACATATCCACTGCCAAAGTTTTAGATCTCATTTTGGTCTTTTACCACCTAACATTCTATAGCTTTGACACTTAGTTACATAACAACAATTTGCACTTCTATATCACTAGCCTTAAAGTGAGACCCAGACATTTCTAACTACAGAGCATCTAGACTCTGTCAGATACCCTGCATGCCATTCGCACACATCTGAGCTCACTGTCTTAGCGTTCTCTGCCCTCCTTCTAGGCTGCTGACTCTTAGGCTATCATTTACCAGTTGTAATTGTGGCTAAGTTGCTTTCAACTTTGCAGCTTTTGTAAATTTTATGTTGTTTTTGCCTTGGATGTTTACAGCTAGGATCAAATGATAGTCAACATTTCACCACGGTGACAAGATACTTAAACGAGGTTTATTTTGACTCTGGATATCAGAAGTTTCTGTCCATAGTCACTTCGTGGGCCTTTGACCCAGAAGAGAGGCCAGGGCATGGCAGAGGCAGGTATCACCTGTGGCCAAGAGAAAAAGGGAAATAAAGGAATGGAACAGGGTTTGCATATCCTTTTGAAAGGCATGTCCTTAATGGCTTACCTTCCTTCCACTATGGCTCAACTCCTAAAGGTTCTACCATCTCCCAATAGCACCACAGTGTGTGGACCAACTGCATACTCTTACAGTGAGGACATCATTAGCATTATTACCTTTACCTGGGCTCACTATTTGGAAATCTTAGGTCTATTCTCAGTCTCCTTCACTTCTGTACCCATGGTTCTTAATTTCAATGAGGACCTTTACAGTACTTCTTTAGATTCTATGCTCCTCTTACACAGTTAGGCCAAAAGACACCGCTCCAAGTGTTCCAAAGAGAGTGAATGCAATTCTAGAAAATTAGTTAAATAGTGATGTGGCTGAGACACAAAATGGACTGCTTAGCACAAGTTCGAAGCCACTGTGACTTCTAGGGCCAGAAGGACCTAATGGACGGAATGCTGGCTTTCTATGTCCTCTTCCTGTCCAGTCTCTGCCAATGACTTTTCTTGGTAAAAACTACATAGAGTCTAATTAGCAATCTACAACAGAAAAAAAGCTAGTATCCACAATACAAAGTAGAGTAGAGGAAGGCACTTTCGCTTGATGCCCTTTAACTCACTCGTCCTTGTCTCCTGCTCTTGTTCAGCCTAATGTCTAGACTAATAACCCTTTATGCCAGCCTCTTCCTACTCTAGTTCCTTTTTCATATTTCCTATGGAGTTAGACTTTACAAAACAAAAATAACAATAAAGCCCTTGGTTTGGGGGCTGGGAAGATGGGTCAGAGGGCAAAGACCTTCCAGCACAAGCATTAGGACCCGAGTTCAGGTCCCTGGCATTCAAGTAAAATCCAGGTCTGGTAGTACCTGCATGTAATCTCAGTGTAGAAGGAGTGTAGACAGATGGATCTCCAGAGCTTGCTGGCCATTCAGCCTCACTGAATAGAGGCTTCAGTCTCAGTGAGAGACCTTGTCTCATACAATAAGGTGGAGAGTAACAGCGGAAGACCACTGCTACTGACCTCTGGCTTCCACATGTGCACACAGAAGTGTCTGCTCCCATGCACATGCGCACACGGCCACACACATGTCCACACTACCCCTTGCATTGTTTCCCATTATGTCACTATCATAAGGTAAAGCATAGCTCCTGCAGTGTAACCTTCAGCAGGTCCTTCATCCTGATGTTCCAAGTTATTGGGGGTTGTGAGCCCACCTATAATCTTCCCTGCCATTGTTTCTGTGCAAGAGCATCTGGAAACGTATGCAGGCCCTTCCACACTTTTTAACTTGCTTAGAAGGCTTGCAGTTTTCTTTTTTTATGAAATGTCACCTTTGATGCTTTGCCCTGGCTCTCACACTGGCTGCCTCTTCACTTTGTGCTCAGAAGCTCTATTCTAGCACTTTCCCTTCTGCCCCAAACTGTCTACTTTTCATGCCTGTTCTCTCTCGTATACACTGAATGGGACTTTGTGGAATTTAATTGCTAAATAAATATTAACACTGGATATAGTCCCTGCGCCAGGACTTGCCTGGTTGAATGATTTTCATGGGCTCCAGCTGGGATCCTGTGAAAACTGCAGCATGGGAAATGAGTCCTTTCTGTTCCCTGGGACCATGAGCACCGGAGGCTCAATTTATTCTCCATGACCTATGTACTCTGAGTGGAGATTCAATTTGCAAACGACTTTGTATTGCTCATCTAGGATTGGTGTTTTCTGTTTTGCATCTCTTCCCTGTTTTTCTAAACTATAAATTTTTAAGACACACCTGGCTGTGGAATCTTGATCATTACACACTTGGGTGTCCCAGGATCCTCCTATGATAAATTGAAACTATTTTTGGTATGATGTTTTCCAAGGAGCAGAAAATCTCTTTGATATGGTAAATACATTCTAAATCGGTTCCACCTTTTTGGCTTGTGAGCCTTTGGCAGAGTTGTCTGAAGAACACAATGCTTTTGAGAACTTTGATCGATGATGACCTTTTTAAAAGAACTGGTACTTCTCCCAGAGGAATAGGGATTGCATTTCATAACCTCTGCTAACTCGTTATGTTACTGTACTTGTTTAGATGCAATGCTCACAATGCCCAGAACAGTTTTGTGCAATCTTTTCATTTATTTTAAGATGTGAGCAGTCACAGCAGACCCACATGGCTTCTTGGGTCTTTGAGGGGTTTCTTGGAGTAAGTATTTGGCTGTGATTTACAAATGAATTGACTTACAGTGACTAACACACACGAGTCATTTATTAAAAGACAGTGTAAACGTTTTAGATGCACAGGAAAGTAGCACTAGCATTGAAGCCAAGTGAAAAGATGGTCCCACTGTGCTCCCCTTCCTGACGCTCAACCATTGGTCTGCAATAGTAAAGGAGGCATGGGCGGGAACAGCTTCAAGGACAACCTGACCGAGTCAGGTAGAGTTGGAGCAGCGAAGAGGGGGCTCCTTGTCAAATGAGACAGCAGCTAAGACTGTCTAGGACAAAACAATACCATTACATACAAATTTTAGAACATGGTGCCATTTTGTACTTTAGGATAGTCGGGATGAAGGCATGACTTTAGTGTCGACATCCGTGGTTAAGCTTCCTCCACGGGTCTCCTTTGTCCAACCTGGTAGAGAATGGAAATCAATATCAAAACCGGTGATCCCATTTTAAAAAAATATGCATTCGGATCATGAACGCTGAAAGAAGTAAGCACTGGTCAGTTAGTGTCTATTTTCTCATTGAAGCATTGTGATTTTGTATTCTTATCTCCATCTTCAACAGTTAAATGTTTCTTAGGGGCAGGGACTGGACGTTTTTCACTTTTTATAATAAGAGTCTTGCACAGTGCCTGAAACATGGGCAAAAATGTGTGGAGTAAATTACTAGACATGTGAGAGATACGCGGGAACCACATGTAGAGTGAGTTCTAAGAGATTCTTCATTGCTCTGGATTGCGGGCTTGATGAATAAATAAGAGCTCTTTCAGGACTGGCCTGATTCAAATTATTTTCTTGAAGGACAAATACAGGTATAGAATGATTGGATTATTTAAGAATGGGTTTCTTTCTTTTAAACTATAGTTTATTATTTCAAGATACAATAGTCAAGAATAAGGGAGATTGACAGCAATCAATGGACCTAGAAGTTGAAAGCAGGAAATCATGAGACAGAGTTGCCAATATTCATATCAAGAGGGCTAATCAAGAAACTAAAATGTCCAGATTCTCACTGAAGCCAACTATTTGTATACAGATCAGCAGCAGGCACCCTAAGAAATGGAAAAACTGTGCACTAACTTGGGGTAAACTAAGCCTTTGTCTGTACACATCCCTCACAGACACAAGATACAACATAAATGATGATTATTTTACTGTAGATCTCTAAAAACAGTGTTGTTAAATTAGGCAAAACAAGTTCTCTCAGAGGAGCCCCAATATCATGCACAGACCAAATATGAGCACTGGATGAAGGCTGTCTATGTGTGGAAAGGAAAGGGTCTATTCTAGCAGACGAATCTGCATGCAGAGCTTCAGAGATGTAGAGAAAACATCATTAAGGAGCCACAAGCAACTCACTGTGTTGATGATAGAAACTTGTGTCTAGAAAAGATGCTGGGATGCTGGAGAAACACAGTAAAGGACTCTGACCGAGGCAAGGCAGAAGACAAATGGCGCCATGTTGAAGAGCTATGATGTCATGCTTGGGGCATTAGATATTTGAATTGCTTGGGTGTTTCGTGTTTGGGTGTAATGTTTTAGGCATTGAGATATGATGAATGATTCTGGATCAGGGGTCTAATTTTATTTTATTTTGAAGTATTATGGTGGTCTCGTTGAAGATTAGATATAGGGGATAGGGTGGCAAAGAGGAAATTGTCAAGAGTTCAGAGGAAAATAATAATTGAGTTTGGACTGATTAGTCAGAGCAGGTAGAAAGAAGATCTCCCGATCTAAAATGATGTCTCTGTCTGGCATTTGATAAAGTTCTGGATTCTAGAGCCTTCCAGAAAGGGAAGAAGGTAGTTAGGGGGTGCTGATGTGATGGCTCTATGTGTGGGAATAGCTAGAAATGATGGCTAAGTGTAGGGGCTTAGAGAGTAACCCATTCTAGGTATTTATGTACATTATTACAAATATCCAAAGAGACAGGGGGATGCTTTTCAGGGTGGGAGGCTAAAGGGGCACAGAAGACAGAACATAGAGTGAAGGGTGGGGAGACAGCAGAGTCTGTGGAAGGCCCTTCTAAGAGTCTAAAATGCTCATTTCCAAAATGCAAACTGAATCTGTTAGTGTCAGTGAATGACCAAAAACAGAATTTTCAGTTTTTACCTTGAGAATATTTTGTCTATTTCAGGTTTCTCTCCTTGCCCCATATACAGTTGTGCCCATTGATACTTAACTTTCTGGGACTTAATCATGTTTAATAATTTGAATCACGAAGAGAGCAGACAAATAATCATAGTGAAAACAATGTATTCTGATTTCTTGACCCAGGCCTGACACAATGGTGGTCACTTACACTTCTCTCTTCAAGGCATTTGAGGGGACAGCTGGAGTAGAACAGAGTTACCTGAAGCAAGCATATCCAATCCTATGAGGCTGAGTGGCAGAACTTCCCACTCTAGCCTTGACCACTCCCCTGAGTTCAATACGCATCTGCTACTTGCTCTAGAGACATTTCAAATATGACATATCCAAAATGTATCCATGATTTATTCTCTCAAATGTGTTTCTCCTCCAGTGTTAAAACCTCAATAAAGGGCATAACCATTTAGATACTCATGGTCCTAAACCAGGACTCATATTAAATTCCCCTTTCCCTGGTTACGTTTTCATCGGGGATCTGACTGCTTTACCTTCCAAATAGTTCCTGCATTGATCCACTTTTTATTCAGACCACAGCAGCCCACATCCAAGCCACTGTGCCTTGCCTATATGACTGTAGTTCTTCATGAATCACTTTCTGGCCTGAATTCTCATTCCCTTCAAATCACTTGTACAAACAGCTGATCTTACTGCTGTGGGTCCAGTTATGACTCAGTGGAACACAGAATTCAGTTTGAAAATTATGGGTGGGAAAGAGGAATAGAAGCAAGATGTCAATAGAAGATTAATCTTCATGCACCCAGGGACTTAGGGCCTTCTCACTTATCTGGAAAATCCACAATTTCTAGCAGGTTATTATAATTCACAATGTCTTCAAAACACCATACCTTGCTATCTGCTGTACTTCCTATTCAGAGTTTTGCTTCATATATGGGCATCTACCTCTGCAACTCTTGCCACACTTGAGCAGGACTT
Source organism: Cricetomys ansorgei (assembly GCA_026225945.1). Taxonomy (NCBI): domain Eukaryota; kingdom Metazoa; phylum Chordata; class Mammalia; order Rodentia; family Nesomyidae; genus Cricetomys; species Cricetomys ansorgei. The sequence continues at coordinate 29,911,348 of JAMJFZ010001038.1, forward strand.
GAGATTCTTCTTCACTTTGGGAGTTGGTAAGCTTCTGGCTATGCAGCTACTCCCCACACTTTTCTCTGCCTTTTATCTGGTACCAGAATGCTTCACAGCTGAACGGACAAGACTACACAGTTGCATAAAGAGAATTATTTAAGTTATCGGATAAGGACTTTTTCATTGAAGATGTCTTTAGTCAGCCTGATCTTCTGTCACAAATAATCATGGGATAGAGGAAGAGGGGAAAAAGAGAGGAGGAGGGGAGAGGGAGAGAGATTTGCTCGAAGGACTAAAGTTACATGGCTCTAGAGGCTAGAGACACAAAACTAGCAGAGTTAGTGGCAACAAGGCTAGAGACACTGAAAAGAGCTCAGATTCAAAGATCATTTAGTGACAAAATTCATTTTTGCTCTCAGAGGTGAGGAGGGCCTATTAAGTCAGGTACCTTCATTGTGGGCAATATTCTGCTTTACTGTAAGTCAACAAATTTTAACAATAACTTCATAAAACATTCTCCCTTGGCAATGTCTTGAATAGTGTCTGCTAAGTCTCTGGGTACTGCAGCCTGAGTGGATGCATTCAAAGATTATTCATCTGTGGTTGGAAGGTATAAAACATCATGAAGTAAGGAGCTGTGAGTTTTTATATAGAATGATATTCCCATAAGTGTTCTTCAGGCGCCTTCTTGAGTATCCCCTCTTCTTTCCTTTGAAAGTTCCCTTTGAAGCAACTTGTATAATATGTTATTAAGACTCTAGCTGAGCCATAAGTTACCCTGCCAGTACCTGAGTGGACACATCTAATGGAGCTTAAGATCTCATCAGTATTTGGGCGCTGGGGGCAGTTATTTCAAAAGCTCCTCAGACTGAGTTATTGAGGCTGTGGAGGCTATTGTAGAAGTTTACTAGCCTTCATATGTCACCTGTCTTGCTCACTGTTAAACTCTCGCACAGGATCAAGTCATCAAGACGTTAGACAAATCTTTGTGAAAAGGAATAAACAGCCATTTTGTTCCCGGTGAACTATAGTCTTACCTTTTTTCATTTCATATAAGGCACATCTCCGAGCCTGCCGTGCTCTGACCTGTATGTCACGGGACTCCATCAAGAATCAGTTTAAGGACGAGGCATGGTGGCACACACTTTTCATCCCAGCACTGGGGCTGGGGTTCAGGGGTGAGTAGAGGCAGGCAGATCTCTGAGTTTAAGGGTAACCTTGTCTACAAAGTGAGTTCCAGGATAGACAGGACTAAACAGAGAAAGCTTGTCTAGAAAACCAAAATCAAACGAAACAGCAAGATAACCAAAACAAACAAGCAAAAAAAAAAAAAAAAGGAAGTAGTTTAAGATGTTAAGGGGAAGACAGCACAGGGTACAGCTCAGGACAGCACAGGGTACAGCTCAGGACAGCACAGGGTACAGCTCAGGACAGCACAGGGTATACTGCAGCAGGAAAGCACTTACTGTCTGCGTGAACCTGACCAAATTACTCAAATTCTTTGTGCTCCATTCTTTCATGTGGAAAAGGAGCTAGTGATCATACTAATTTATAGGTGTTAGCCATCTGAATGAGAATTCATGTGGTGTGCTTGGTAGAATACTTTATCATAGGGCATATTGCACAATTTTATCATCATTTAATTATTATCACTTATTTTTAAATTATTACTTTTTATTGTTATTGGAAGAGAAAAAGGAAGAGGAAGTGGAGGAGGAGGAAGAGGAGGAGGGAGAGGAAGCATCAGCCATTGCTACTGCTGGGTTAAGTGATTCCTCAAGCAGGTCACTCACTTGCTCCTTTTAGAGAAGATCGGTCTGTGAATTACTTGTCTCTCACTAAAGACTCTTCAAAGCTAGCATCAGGGCAATGTGCTCACCTCTTTTGCTCTGACTTGAACTCTCAATCCTAAACATCAGATGCTTTTTTAGATTAGGAAGCCCCTCTAATGCCATGAAGGAAACTAAAGCAGCTACCCTGCCCCCACTTCATACCTTCACTCTTATTTCAGTGACGGTTCCCTTCATTACATAGTGACTGGCGCTAGCTGAGGAGCACAGGTGTGAGTCGAGAGGCACTTGATTTCGACAAGATTTTACTGTCATTTCCTCCTGTTGTTTAGTTTGGAGTTAGACGTAAAAGGACATTGCATGGTGCCTGGGGGCCAGAGTCAGGCTGTTGGTGGTCACAAGGACCCAAGGTTTCTGGGGAGAAGAAGGCGAAGGTTGTTAACCAGGTGCTTTGGCCAGCTTCCAAGTTTGGCTCAGTGAGTTTTACTTCCTGAAATCCCCCCTGTCCTTTCAATTGGATATGGCATTCCTCTTGGCTTCCTGTCCCAAGCTGAGGTCCATGGGACTGTGGTGCGGCTGCAGAGCAGCTGCTGCATTCCAGCACTGAGGTGCAGTTCACAGATTCCAGTGGTGGGTGAAGTGAGAGGCTTAGGCCCAGCTTGGACAAGGTATCAGCTTGCAAAATGTTTGCGGACCCTGTGGGATGAAGGACTCCAGGCCGAGCGGAGATGCTGTCGTGGTGACGTGAATTGATTCATTGCTATCTCCTGGAATGTCATGGGCTTTAGCACTGTGGGCCAGAGCCCATGTGGTTACTTGTTCTGCCAGTCTGATAGTCTGTATGAGAGGAGCTGCGGGCAGCATGGGGTTCACAGCAGGATGCTATGATTGACAGGAAAGGGAAACCTCAGGAGTGGATTTCAGCTGCTAGGTCTGGCCAGATGGGAGAGGCCTCCTGTGTGTGCGTGGATGGGGATATAGCTTTGGAGGATATCTAGCCCATTGCATTACCTTGCATTTCAGAATTTATATTTTTTTGGTAGAATTCTTAATGGCCCGTAACCAGGAGGAATTTGATAAACACAGTAATGACAACAGTGAAATCCTACACACTGACAGTAAAACCAAAACACCTCCCTGGTGTGAGCCTTCTATGACTACATATAGGGAAGGATAAAAGAAAAGAAAAATATTTGAAATATTTAATTTTACAGAGCAGCCAAGATTCTATGTATCAAAAAGGACCTAAATATCACAGTTTCAAATTATGGGAGTAATAGCAAAAACGTACACTCTGGACCTTCTGGGAAATGTCAGACCTCCACTTTCTGCAGGGAATCTCCTCTCCCCCACTGTTTCACACATGTCTGACTCTAGCCTAAGAGTTCAAGAGCAAGGTCCCAGAGGTTGTGGAAGAATGGAGCTGGTAATGGCTTGACATGCACATGACCAAGGAGAGGGAGTTTAGGAAACCCGGCCTAATTTGTTGCAATGGAATCAGGCAATAGCTTCAAATTTGACCACAAATATATGATACCTTTGTTCTCTGAACTTGCCCTGATATTGTCTTTTCTCCAGGCACCTTCTTTTACCCCAATCCTATTACCAAAGAAGGGAAAAACAATGACTGTCTGGGATGACAGTCAACCTAAAGTGCTCTGCTCCTTGCCCCTAAAGCAATACTATACAAGCTACAGGAGACAGAGTGAAACCAGATACTAGGAACTAATTTGAAAACAGTTAAAAACAACCCTAGGCAGATTGCCCTGTGTGTGTGTGTGTGTGTGTGTGTGTGTGTGCTGTGCAGAATCCTTGGGAAAATTCCAGTTTGTTCTTGCTACTCCCAGCATTGTTTTGAGAGGGTGCACAGCCTACCCTCTTCCGATCAGCGAATCTTTAATCAAGAAGGCAGTTGAGCTCAGTGCCAAGTGCCCTGTAAGTGATAGAGCCCCTGAGAACAGACACCCAGACCTTTCTCTTCTTCTTCTCCAGGCCTCCAGGCTGTGAGGTTAATAGGCCAGGAGACAGCTGCTTTCCAGAATATCTGCTTGTGCCCACTCTCATAAACCCAACTGTATGTCACCTCTTAAATATTTATTTGCTTCACGTTTCTTCATTTTGTTTTTTCCGGATTCTGGACCAATCAAGGATGCCCTCGTCACAGCTCTGCAGCTCATGATGAAGAAGTATTCTACTTGCCATTTCTTCTGTATGCACAGAGCCAGTAACTAGAGTGTAAAATTTTGTGCATTAGGGAGTTTTTCTTTACCATTAGTTTTGAGAGACTTCTCGGAGTAGCCAGCTAGCAGTTCCATTATGGTATTGTCCCAATAACTTGTGAGCCTGGCCTTAGATTACCCCCCCTTTCCTCTCCTCCTCTTCCCTCCCTTCCCCTCTCCTCCCCTCTCCTCTTCTCTCCTCTTCCTTCCCCTCCCTTTTGTTCTCATTTTTTCTTTCTCCTTTTCAGTTTTTGGGAACTGGAAATTGAAGGCAGGGCCGCATATACTCTAGGTAAGCATTCTTCCACAGACCTACAGCTCAACCCCTCCTTTCTCAGATCCCCTTTACAACTAACTGCTGTGAGGCCATAGTTGAGGGAGATGAATCCACTAGGTCTGGGGAGTATGGAACTATTTGAACACTATGGAACAAGTGATTCATTTGCATTGTCTTGATACATTCAATCCCAGCTTTGGCTGTTTCCTTCCCACTGGATGGTGGATTACTTCTCTCTTGATCATGCAGTTTGATGGATCCAAAGATACTTAGTATGACAAAATGATCTGGTCACATGGTCACTTATTGTTTCATGCCAGGTTTTTGTTTTCAAGTAAGGTCCATACCTGCTTATCAAATGATAAATAATTAGCTATTATGGACAATGTAGATTTGTTTTAGAGTTGGATACCATCTTGTAGATTGTTGTGGACTCCACATAGCATCCTTATCCAATGTTTTAACCAGCTTAAATACCTCCATCATTATTGTGTATCTGCTGGATTATACAGTTCATACTTTAGTGGACCCTCTGTAGATACCTTTCTCATTATGGACCCTAGGAAAAAACTAGGGTCCCTCTGAGTCACATAATAAATGGGATGAAATTTGCTGAAAGCATAGTATAGTATATGCTAGTGTGGTCTCACTTTTGAGAGAAGACAACCAAACATCATGCCTCGTTGTTAGTGATAAGGGATGCAGTGGGTATCTTTCCTGGGAAGGGAGCATCTGTTCACCACAGATAGGGAACAAATGACAGAGCAACAAAACGATCCCAGCCAAGTCCAACTTTGTGAACCAGTGAGCTTATTGAGTTATTTCCAGGAACATAAATGATGCAAAGACAGTCACATGCCTGAGAAGCCCACCCCAGTGTGGGTGACGACTCCTACACACGAAGCTGTGTCCCTGGAGCTTTCAGGACTGGAGAGTTTCTCTCTGCAGCAATTGTGCATGCTTCTATAACCTTATGGAGGGCCTCACAGTCCTGTAGCTTTCTGACTCTCCTGAGCATTGTAAGTTTTGTTTACTTCCTGAGTTCTTTGAGCCTCCTTCTTCCTTCCAGGAGGAACTGTTTCACTTCTGAGGTCACAGCTGCACAACAGCGCAGTAACTTGAGGATGTCTCAGCCTACCTTATACCCTACCTCCCCTAAAAATTTCACAATGCAGCCAGATTCTGGATTTTCCTTTGCTCTCTGGACTACATGTGTTTATTTAGGGCACACAAGGCACTCATCATATCTGATGTCTGGCTTCCCAGTGATCACATGGACACAAAATTAAAAAAAATTGGACACAAAATGAAAATTTTCCACATACAATATTAGCAAAACATACAGAGTAACTTCATGATTTATGTCCATTTAGTTTTCGAGGATTTAGGATATCATCACTCTGGGCATTGATAGCAAGAACACAAACTACTATGTTTTCATAGAAACTATTGCAAAATTCATTTAGAGGCATGATGTGTGTTTTATATAGTTATATCACAAACATTACATGTATACATATATAGCACATTTCAATATATAGGGCAAAATTTATAGCATACACATAGTATAGAATGACACAGATACAAATATTATTGGAATTCTGGTCCAATAATTTTACTTATATCTTTGTCTTAAAATGAAGAACAAATAAATACATGCATGTATTTCTTGACCTTTGTATTTACTGTCTAGCTGCAGAGAGACTGAACAATTATGATTTTAGGTGAAGCCCAGGGTACTATGCGTAATTAGAAGAAATTTTGCTTAATGTAAGAGACAAGGGGCAACTTCCTAAGGAAGTGATTTTTATAAATTATTTTTACTTTACAGCATATAAAAAAATGCTATCTTAATTTTCGGTGTCTGTCCACAGTTTTATTCTAAGAAAAAATATATATAATTTTGCAAGTCTTTATTAGCAGGCATATAGATTATCCAGTTCTTTCATCTATTGTATATGGTGCCATGTACCAGACAGTGAATTGCAGCAAGGGTGGATTACGAACCCTGCTCTTACTGTATCTTAACTGTTAGATCAATACATATTAGACTCAATTAAATGTATATTATTTTTTCTTTGTATGTATGTATATATATGTAGTATGTGTATATGTGTGCATGCATACACACATACACACACACACTTGCTTGCCTGTGTGCTATGAAAGGCTGAAAGACAACCACAGGTGTCCATCCCCAGCTTCTACTCTGAGACATGATCTCTTGTTGTTTGTTTCAGAACACTACAGGGTAGAGCCCCTGAGCTTCTGGAGATGCTCCTGTCTCCACTTCCCCTCTTGTAATAGAGGGTCCACCGTTATGTGGATTTTGGAGCTCTGAGCTCAGGTCTTCATGTTTGCACAGCAAGCACATTCCTTCTGAGCCATCTGTCAGCTTTTAAATAGATAATACTTTTATCCAGATTCTCATCTATACAAAACATGTGTGCTGATTTACATACATGCGTAGATGTCTGAAGTTATATTTCTCTGAAACGTAGGCAAGACTATCTCCAAGTGGTGGGTTGGAGGCAATTACTGCTTCATTTTCATTCTTTTCAGTTGTATAGGAACCTTTAAAATATAAGCGATTTCCCACATAATGATCAAAATACTTTTGTTGTCTTTTACAGAGTGCTCAGTATTTTGATTGCGGTTTGATTTTCTCAGGATAGGGCACATTTCATCTATCCAACACTCAACACAGTCCAACATGTGGTGGGTTTTTTCCCTCCATACAAATAGATACTGTGCATCACCTCAGAACAATGAGACCCCAAATCACCAAGCCTTGCTAGAGTCACAGCTAGCTTGGGTTAAGAGATGCTCTGAGTTAGCTGCTGAGTCAAAGAAGGCGTGAATAGACAGTCACACATTTTCATAAAGATACACGGTGCTAAGAGTCCAACAAGACGCAGCACACAGAGCCTTTGTCCCAGTCTTTTGTATGTTCTCTAGTCATCCCTGCAGGGCGAAGCTTCCGTGGCTACATTAATCAGAATAAGCTATAGCACATGGAAGTCACAATTCTGAAATTTCAGTGACTTAAAACAACAAAGATTCGCACTTCCTTGTCAGCACACACCCATCATGCATCCATTAGGGATCACTGCGCCACCTTACTCCAGGGCAAGAGTGACGGGGGAGCCTCCACCTAAGACATTCATTTTCATGCGCAGGAGAGGACAAGGATGGGTGTCCACGGCATAGTAAGGGCTTTAAAAACCCTTACGTATTCAAATGGAGAACCAAGAAAATTTGTTTATTGGCAATAATAACTTCAACAGTAGTGTAACTGTGTATGCTTCACGGATTTACAATCTGCTAGCAATACAGAGAGGACTTGATTGCTGCCCAGTTGGTCAAATGGCAATCTGTCTTTGCAAAGTGGCTGAGAACAGTAAACAGGTTAAAAACAAAAAGTTACTGCAGAAACTTAGATTCCGTTTGCTTATGGTATATTTTAACTCTAGTGTGTTTTTTTTTTCTCCTCAGGTTTTGTCCAGATTACGTGTCTACCGGCATGAGTGGAGTATTGAAGTCACCTACTATTACTATCCTGGGGTTAAGCTGTTGTTTCATATACAGTAGATTAGATTTTTTTTTTAAATGAAATTGAGTGTACCTGTGTTTGGTGTGTATATGGTTAGAAACAAGCTCTTGGCATATTGTTCCTTTGATGAGTATGAAGGGGGTTCACTTTTATTTATGTTTATACCCATAGATCTGGTCTACTTTCAGCCTTGGTCTGAGAAGCTTCCTTTTGGAGTGGGTGGCAGGCAGTAGAGAGATGCATAACTGCTCGTGGTGTTCAGCCTCGAATGGGACATCTATATTAGCCTCCTCACCACAGAGGCTCAGGGAACGTTGTGGAAGAAGAAGTAGAAAATGTAAGATCCAGGGAGGAGTGCTGTGAAATGCTGTCTTCCGGACATGACCTGGCGAGTGCACTCATGAACTCACAGCAGCTGTGGCTATCTGAAAAAGACCTCCATAAGGCCTTCAGGCTAGCCAAATGCCAGCATAGATGGCGGAGACGATCTCCATCCTACCCCATACTGAAGAGCTGCTGGAAATGTGTTGCTAGAAATTGGAGATTCGTTCTTTACTGTGGCCACTGGTATGTTCCTTATGTTCCAGTGGATGGCTTCATTATCATGTACACTGGACAGCACCCACCCGAATTCCGTTATCAAAAATTACGTGTCTGAAGTTCTCAGAAATGAAGAAAAAGCATTTTAAAAGAAGAGATGAAATTCACAATCTACTTGTGTTTAAAGTGTAGCTGTTAAGTGAATAACCAAGGCATAGGGCAAAGAGGTCTGAGCCAGAGCTACGCAAGTTAAGTGCAGACACTAGTCAATGCTGGAATACCCTTTTAAACTAGTATATGGGGGGCACTAGGTGTGCTCACTTGGTAGGGGCCCTTCATTGTCCCTGGAGCCAGAACTCCATACTCCTCCTTTCTGCACATGGAACCTAAAGCTGAGAGGGCTGGGACCATGCTGTAGTCTGGAGAAACAAAAGTTCAGGCATGGATGGACATTTTCTGTGTCCCTTCATTAGGCCTGCAGGTCATGGCCAGGTTGGAGAGACTATTGTCAAGTGAAAAGTAGCCATGTTGTCAGCCTGAGAACTGTTTGTTATATGAGTTTACAGTGGAACAATGAATAAATACACATGTGTCTGGGAAAACATTTTTTCCCCTAAGACATTGATACTTATTTTTGTTATTGTTGCTATTGTTGGATGTGGGGGTGGGCAAGAGGCACGAGCAACTTTGAGCAGCATTTTCCTATCAGAACTGTAGGGTTCTTCAAGCAAGGCTTACTGAGTCTATTTACGGTGTATTGGAATATTTAATGGTGTGGCTGGTTTCCCTGTATTTATGCTGCTGATGAGAGACCGCGATGGAAGTGGTGCAGCACATGAATAAGGACTGGCCCCAGTTGTATAATGTTGCCTCCCTAGTCACCACGGGACTAGTCTCTAGAGCCATAGTAGCCTGCAAAGCAGATGCCTGAATGCTCATGCGCAGCTGACATTTCTTCAGGACCACACGAAAACAAACTGCCGATGGCTGCTCTGGGGCATTTAATGGGGACAGTAAGCTCAGACATGATTTTTCTGGACCATTGTCTCCCACTTTCTCACTTGCCAACTTGACTAAAGGTCGCTAAGTTTTTCATCATTAAAACATGAATTGTCCCATGAAAAAATGAAATTGCTGCTAAATGAAAACCAGTCAAAAAGCTGAAGCCAAAAATTGTTGGCAGCTTTCATGCTGAATTATGTAGTCTGCACATTGCAGGCAGCCTGTGGGTCCTCTGGCTGTCACAAATAATGGGGGAATGTGGCTCCTTCTCCCGACAGGAAGCGCCCCTGCCCAGTGGTCTGGGCCCAGGGCCATGGCTGAACCTTCCAGCCACTCCCTAGGAAAGCTTTCTGTTTCGCCCACAGATGAAACTCCTCTGTCAAGAATAAACTTCACCTAATTAGCTCTTGTAAGGGTGAAACAGCCTGACTTCTTGTGGCATCTTCCCTTCCCTTCCCTTCCCTTCCCTTCCCTTCCCTTCCCTTCCCTTCCCTTCCCTTCCCTTCCCTTCCCTTCCCTTCCCTTCCCTTCCCTTCCCTTCCCTTCCCTTCCCTTCCCTTCCCTTCCCTTCCCTTCCCTTTCCTTCCTGTTCTCTCTCTCCTTCTCCTTCTCTCTCTCTCTCTCTTCCACACACACACTCTCCCTCCCTCCCTCCCCCCCCCTTTGAAATACTAATTTATCAAAGGAAAAAAAGTCAATCTAGTAGGTTCTCCCTCTCAGTGCTTATCCTCATAATGGAAGAGCTGTTGTTGACGCCAGCCCCACCCCCACCCCCAGTCTCTTCATGACAACACACTGCCAGAGCCTCAGAGCCTTCCAGGTCCTTTTCAAACTCAGACCTTTGGGTTGAGCCTCCCTTAAGTTCCCTCTCCTTTTCCCTTCTACTCCCCCCCCCCCGTGTGTGTGTGTGTGTGTGTGTGTGTGTGTGTGTGTGTGTGTGTGTGTAAGTCCTGATTGTAGAGTGAAGAGGCCTGGAATGGATATTATATAGGTCTGCATTTGGTAATGAATCAAAGTGTGTAGTTCAAGTGAATAAACTACTCACTCAGGTGATGGCTTGTGTTACTCCCAAGTTCTGTTGTTTATGATCCCGAAAAATTAGCTAACAGGGTGAATCCTGAGGTCTTAGGCTTGGATAGCGTAGAGCAGATTCCAGAATTCCCCCAGTCAGTTTACAAAGGTGGCTGCCACTCTCACCTGCTTATAGATTGGCATTTCCCAAGGGTAAGGTAGACCAAACAGAGATGTGCTTTCCCAGGCACACCTTTTCCACCATGAGGAGGCATACTTTGCTTTATGTAGTTAGTGTCTGCATCAGATGCATTGTCCAGGCTAGCCAAACTAAACATCTCTCCCTGCCCTGGTGAAGTGGAAAAAATCATCAGGATTTTATTTAGATTAAGAAAGGTATGAGATCTGAGGGTGCAGCTCAGTAGTAGAGCCTTTGCCTAGCATTCACAAGGGTCTGAGGAAGCGAAACAAGTAGGATTGTGAGAATTAAGGAATGAAGGTGATCTGTGTGTGCCGGGCCCAGGGACTGTTTCTCTGTGACAGATGCAGCAGTGGCTGCTACACCCAGGGATTATTTCCTTTTCCCATTAAAATAATTCTCAATGTAACAGTTTTACAACCGATGTCACAGGAGGACCAAAATCAACACATGACAGCATAAATATGAAGGGCTGAAAGATCTGTCCAGTGCTAAATTTCAGGTCAAGAAGTTTTATGTGTAAAATAACTTTGACATGGTAAAACTATCATAGACCAAAATCTTCTAAAGGTTAGCCGTGGCTAGCCCAGGATCATGAGCAAACAAGTGATTTAGATCTTCATATGACCAACTTGTACTTCCATATATTTAGGAATACGTGGGGGTTGTTTTCTTTGTTAAAAGTAAAAAGGGAAATGTTCCTGAAAAACAGATTCAAGAGTCACGAAGGCTTTATTATATATTTTAAATATGGAATAAATATAAATCATGCTGATTCCTAGCAGGCTATTATGAGGATAAAGTGACACAGGAGATGAAAAGAGATTTAAAAATAAATACAGATATTAGAAGAGGACTCTCAAATGCCAACAAAGCACACAGCAGTACAGCCAGGGATGACTGCTGAACTTTCACAGTCTGCCTGGGATCAAGGTCACGTGAGGAGTCTGGTTGGTAGCAACTCTGTTTGGACATTGTATTAGCAAGTGAGCACTATTCAAGTATTGATTCTACATCTTCAAATTTCAGTTTGCATGTGGCTTTTATAGCCACTTGGAGTGTGGGTATAATAGTTTAGCTCAGGAGGGGTAGATCCAGGACAATTAATTAACCAGTTACACATATTTTAAAAATTCCAACCTATAGTGGAAAAATTGTTAGTGTCTGGTGCACGTAGACTCCATATGAAATAGTTTAGCACTGTGTCCATAGTATCCCAAACAGCAGCTAACGAGTTAAATAGACTGTTAGGCAGTGCTTAGTGTATTGTCAAGCATCATGGAAGGGGAGATAAAGATTTTTAAGACTCCAGATCATTTTTTCATAGTCTTTAAGGAGTTAATTTAGAAGGTTCTGGACCTTTAGAGGAGCAGATTGAACTGCCTGTGAAGTTGATTGGACCAGGACACTGTCCAAGGAATAATTCACATTGCTGTAAAAAACCATGCAGACACAATAGAGCTACTAGCTGTGGTCCTGATGGAGGAACATGTCATATTTCCTGGGATAATGGAGGAGAGTTTAATGGACCATTCATCCTAAACTTTAAGGGAAACAAGGAAGGGGATGTTGGATTACTGGAGTTTACTGAGAGGAGAGATGCTATCTAATCCCTCCACTGGAAGCTGTTTAGGGAAAAGTTGCTGCTGGGAAGGAAGCTGGAGCTGTTGTTGTGCTCAGTGGGCTGAGGGATGGGAGCTTTACCTTTCTGGAGAAGTAGGCTGGGAGCTGAAAGAATCAACATCCTGTCCACTCTAGCCTCAAACCTTTTCACCTGTGCCCCTGGTGACATACTCCAATCTGAAAGCAAAAGGCAAGAAAGCCCACAAGTGTTACAGTTGTTCTTTTGGGAAAGAACAGGTCGGAGAAGTTTGTGTCTGATGAGTAAAGGAAACTGGAACACATCTGGCATGGATGGTGACATGTCATTGGTGTGATTTTTGCACTAAGCTCCTTTCCATCTAGAAATGGATGGTTGAAGCAGAATAGAAAACAGAATTAGGCCGGCCTTCAACTCCCATCTCCAACTTGACTGTTGCATTCCCAAGGAGTGACTAATCTTCAGTGTCAGGCTTGGGAAACAAAGGCTTTCTAAACTCTAAACAATAAATCCTAGATATTGGAATACTTAGTTTTGTCATTATCAATAATACAGAGAGAACGGGAAATCTTTTTCCAACAGAGGTTGGCAGGAGAAGAGAGAGTTCTAGAGCAGTCTCATTTGTTTACTCCTTCCCTGCATGTTTGAACTTTGAGGAGATGCATTCTGGAAAAGCATCCATATCAGATTTAAAGGAGTAAGAGATGGAGAGGGAGCCACTTTACTGTCACACTTCTGAAGACTCAGGCAGACATATTTTGTCTCCTGACAAAGAGCACTACTTTAAAAAAATCAGTAATGTTTAGCTTGTGCTTCAGAGATTGTGGGAAAGTGATCAGAGGATAGTGTGGTATGGAGACAGCTCTAAGTCTCTCACATATCACCAGAAGCTGGGGGTCCAATGTGTGAAGGGAGTACGATGACAAAAGTTCAGCTGCCTATTGAAAATACAGCATCAGTGTTTAGAAACTTATAGCCAACCATTCATATCCCAAGATATTAGCATACAATATCCAGGATCAAGACAAGAACAACCAAATAATGCCATAGATGAATAGGAGACCCACAAGAGCCTAAAGAGGTCCCAGTCGATCTTATGGGGATATTAACAATCCTCCTATAATCTGAAGGTATCACATCCAACAGAGTGGGAGTGGAGAGAAAGCATAGTGTCTGACAATCTACCTGAATTAGGCTGGAAACTGTTTTTTAATAGATGATTTATAACATATTTGATTGAAATGATGAGGAAGGAAAAGTAAGACTCAATTAGTTTATCTGGGTTGTAGAACCTCTCGTAGACAGAATGTACAATCAGAATGTTTAGGTAGGAAAATTATGAGTTCAAACATTGACATGGACTCCCTTTAGACATCCGGAGAATCACTGACAAAAATGGTGTGCCTCGCTCAAGCTAGGTTGTTCTATGCTGGAGCAATGGGCTTGCAAATGAAGTAATCTGAGAGATGATGACTGTGGGTGAATCCAACTCCCATGAACTAAGGTCAGTTTAGATGCAGTCACCTTTAAATCCCTACCCTACCAGCAACAGAACCAAAGTGGAGACCCCATTATGTCACTGCTTTTCAAAGAAACCCAACAGGCACTTGAGGGGAAGGAGGCACTCACAGAGTGGTTTGGTGGTTACCTGGGACTGCATGTGAGGTTGTGCTAATGAAATTCTACAAAGTTTCAGTTGGACTGGAATATGTGTAAGGGAAGAATTACACAACCTGTTGACCATAGTGAATAACAAAAACTATAGCATTCTTATAGATAGGTAAGAGAGTAGATTTAAAGAATACACACACACACACACACACACACATATATATATATATAGAGAGAGAGAGACAGAGAGAGAGAGACAGAGAGAGACAGACAGAGAGAGACAGAGAGAGAGAGAAAGAAAGAGGTATCTGGTATTTAGCTTGATGTAGTCATTTAACAATTTTAGAGCACTATATTGGGTCCTGGGGAGCAGACTCAGCAGTAGAGAGCATGCATTACTCTTGTAGAAGTGAGAGTCTGGCTCCTATCACCAGTGTCAGGTGGCTCACAACTTCCTGTAACTCTAGCTCCATGGTCTCAATACCCCCTTTCGGCCTCCTCAGATACCTGCACTCACATGAGCATGCATACAGAGACACATATTCACAAGCAAACACATCTACATAATTAAAATCAAATCAAATAAAAAAAAAAACCTTTCCATTTTGTATGCCTAAGTAGCTAAACTTTTGTCAATGGAAAAGGATCAATCAGTTGCAATTCTTTTAAGGGCTTCCATGCTCCTGGGGCTTGTTTAACTGACAGTCCTCTTCCCTTCTTTAGAGCTTCCCTCAGCTTTGGAGCTGAGGTCATGCTGGTTTGGGGGTGGCACCAGACATGGTCTGAAGATGGTAGTATCAGAAGCTTCAGTCTCTGTCTCTCTTTGTTTCTTTCTTCTTTCTTTCTTTTGTTTCTTTTGAGACAAGGTTTCTTTGTTGTAACTCTAGCCGTTCTAGAACTAACTTTGTAGACCAGGCTGGCCTCAAACTCAGAGATTTGCCTGCCTCTGCCTCCAGAGTGCTGGGATTAAAGGCATGCACCACCACCACCAGGCACTCAGTCTCTTTCTTAAGCAGTGCCCTTTCACAGACGCTCTCTCTGTGCTCCTGAGCATACTTCCTGGCTCACAGACACATTTTTCATTTGATGCTATGGAGTGGCAGGTGACACTCTTAATCCTGCCTCTTCCTTTTGCTTTCATGGATTTGACCCTTTTATAAACTTTTCTGTCCAATTCTACTTCAGTGTGATTTTCCTAGAGACCTCAAGAGATGAGAACTTCTCCTTCCTTTATGTTCATGCAGCTCTGGACATTTGCGTGAGGCCAGCCATTCTTACCTCCCCCACTCTTACAACTGCATTTGCACACTGCTCATCTTTTCTAATCCTAGTCAAGCTAATATCAAGGTTGAAATCAGGGGTGTGTAAAGCTTCTTGGGGTTGAGTTCCAGTTTTGTTCTCCAAATCAGGCTCCTCGGGAGTCTTTTAGGAGTTAGTGAGTACTAACTTCCAATTTTAAACCGTAATTATCTTGATCCTCATTTGTACTGTATTTATTATCTTCAGTGGGTGAGGTTAAAGTAACTCATACCTCAAACGTCCACCAACAAGTTTTAATAAAATAACTTCCTTGTCTCTTCTGTGGCGAGCTATAGCTCAGGGATTTTTAGATGGACTGGTGGTGGGTGGGACCAGACAGCCCTGTGATATCCAGAGCCTTAGCTCCCTGGTGAGAGAAGGGTCTTTCCCTTAATTTCGTACTTGGTCCTGTGGTTCTTCAGTGCTATCGCTGTCTGTCCAATTTCCTCTTCCTGAAATTTAGGGGAAACAGTTGAAGAAATTATTTGCATGCCTTCCTTTCCTAGTTGTCCAGTCCATGCAAGTGAACGAAAGCTTGTTTTCTGTGTGGTACTTCCAATTAATCAATGAAAACTTTAGGAGGGCGCACTTGCTGCCAAACCTGATGACCTGAATTCTTTTGCCAGGACCCACACAATGGGAAAAGAGCTAATTCTCACAAGTCATCTTCTGATTTCCACACTCACCCCCACACTCCCATTCACATACCATGCACAGACACAAACACAAACAATCAAATTCAGCAATGACTAAAATAAAACACCTTTCTCCCAACTTTGTTTTTCCAGAGCTGAGAATTGAACCCAAGCCATTGCCCATGCTAGGTGAGGTACATGCTCTACCAGCCTGATTATGACATAGGTTAGAAAACTGATGGAATGTCCAGACACACACACACACACACACACCCCACATCTCTCTTTCTCTCTCTCTCTCTTACACACACACACACACACACACATACACACACACACACCCCACATCTCTCTCTCTCTTTCTCTCTCACACACACCCCCCCACATCTCTCTTTCTCTTTCTCTCTCTTACACACACACATACACACACACACACACACCCCACATCTCTCTTTCTCTCTCTCTCTCTTACACACACACACACACACACATACACACACACACACACCCCACATCTCTCTTTCTCTCTCTCTCTCTTACACACACACACACACACACACACACACACCCATATCTCTCTCTCTCTTTCTCTCTCACACCCCCCCACATCTCTCTTTCTCTTTCTCTCTCTTACACACACACACACACACACACACACACACACACACACATGCTGTGATTTAAAGATTAATTTTGATCACAGGTTTAGAGTGGCTTCAGGACCATATGGAAACTTGTGAGGGGATTTTGCAAGTCCAGCTAGACGGAGCTCAGAGATGTGCCTCAGAGCTGTCAGTCATCCATATACTTAATGCACCAAATGCAGGCGGCATTTTGTGCCTCCACGTCCTCCTTAGAAGTGCCGTTTTCAGCTAGTCCTTCAGAAACATGTGATGAAGGGCTGGGAGTGGAGGATGAGGGGCTGGGTGGGCTAGGGTGACTAATGGGGAGAAAGAGCTTTTAGTTTTGCATTCCATCTTTCTGAAGAGTTTCTGCCTGGATATCTTTTCAGAATTAAAAAAAATATATATCCTACTTACATCTGTGCCCAAAGCTGAGAGGAAAGATTCTCAAGTTGGAGGGTGGGGAAAGCCTGCTCCAGGATATGCTGAGATGAAATGGAATGTAAAGTTGGGTAAAGTTTAACCAATAAAGGAAACAGGCATTTGGTTCTTCCATATTAAAGGACAAGGAAGGGACTACGTGAAAGGGGCAAAACTTTATGAAACAAAACTGTTTAATATTCTGTTTATTTTGCTTTTCTTGCCATTCTTATTCCAAAGTACTTTTAAAAGCAAACTGCTGCATAAATAATCATTGTTTGTTTATCTTTGCAACTTTTACTTTAATTTGTCAATTTGCTAAGAATTTCATATGCGAATAGTAGACATACATCATTTCTACCCCTTCCGATTCCTCCTGCATGCCCACTACCTCTCTCAAATCCATGACTTCTTTAATAATTTTGTTATATATTTTTTTAACTTTTCCACTTAACTATAATAGACACATAGGAAAGTGCGCTATAGTGTACACACAGAAATAAGTTTAGATAAAGTATACTCAGAGGGTGCACGTTCGCAGATTCGGCAACCCAGTAAGAAGAAAAGGTCCCAAGAGCAGGCAAACAGGTCAGAGGCACGCTCATTCCTAGGAGTCCCATAAAAACACCAAGTTAAAACCATAACATATATCTAGGAGACCTAGATAAGATCCATGCATGCTCCATGATTGCTGCCTCAGTCTCTGTGAGCATCTATGAGCCCTGCTTAGTTGGTTCTGTGGGCCATGTTCTCCTGCTGACTTTGACCCTCTGTTTTTATAATCCTTTCTCCTCCTTATCCATGGGGTTCCCCAAGCTCCACTGGGAGAGATCCAATGGAGATCTCCCATTTGGACTCTCTCTCCACCTAATTTTTGGTGTGGGACTCTGCATCTGCTCCCATTAGCTGCCAATGGAAGCCTCTCTGGTGACGATTGAGCTAGGCACTGATCTAGATCTATGAGTTTAGCAGAATATCATTGGGAAGTATTTCATTAATTTTTTTCCAGTTGCATTTGGTTCTACCTTAGGTCTCTCGGCTGTCCAGCCTCTGGTTCTTGGCCATGCCAGGCTTGGGCTCCTTTTCATGGTATGGGTCTCAGTCTAGTCATTAGTTGGCCACTCCCCCTAGTTCTGTGTCCCCATTGCCCCAGCTCGTCTTGGAGGAAAGTATAGGTCGAAGATTTTGTGACTGGGTTGGTGACACAGTCCCACTTCTGGTAGCCTTACCTGGTTATAGAAGATGGCCAGTTCAGGCTCCATAGCCTTCATTACTAGGAGGACTCTCTATGGTCACCCAGGGAGTTTTTATTACTATAGTTCTGTAGTACAACTAGAAATCAGGGGTAGTAATACCTGCGGAAGCTCTTTTATTGTTCAAGATTGTTTTAACTATCCTGGGTTTTTTTTCATATGTTTTTTCATTTGTTTTTCATATGAAATTGGGTTTTGTTCTTTTAAGGTCTGTGAAGAATTGTGTTGGAATTTTGATGGGGATTGCACTGAATCTGTAGATTGCATTTGATATGATGACCATTTTTACTATGTTAATCCTATTGATCCATGAGCATGGGAGATATTTCCATATGTTTTTATTTTCTATTCTATTATTTTAAACCCTGTATTATCAGAATGGTATATTATATATATACACACATACACACACATACACACACACACACACACACAGACACATACACACACACAGTGTTCCACCACCATCCAACAATATGATAAGTATTTTTTAATGGATAGACACAATTTCTTCTTTGAAACTTAATTTGAAACACATACTACTTGATATATGTATCACTAGTATGTACACACGCACACACAACACACACACTTTTTTTTAGTGTCAGTCTGGTAATTCAAATTTTAATAGGAATTTTCCATGTCTTTCTACTTACTGTGATTATGGATATGTTTGGCTTTCAACTTCTTACCAATATCCCCTTGAAGTATGCACTCCCAATGACCCAACTTCCTTTCACCAGGCCCTGCCTCCTAAATCCTCTACCACCTCCTGACAGTGTCACAGGCTGGGGGCTAGGCCTTCAAGCAACACTCAGACTGCAATCTTCAAAAGTAGCTATGGCGATTTTGTTAATGTCCTGTTCCCAGAACGCACACTAACAATCTATAGAAAGTAGACAAGATCTTGACTTAAATCTATATCTTTGTTCTGTACTTCAGAATCCAATGAACAAAGTACAAAGACATAAACGCCATCCTGTGAGGTGGCTGAACTATTACAAAAAAGTGGATCAAACATACATAAGTCATAACTTGAATACATGTAAGGCCCCTTGGAAAGGGAAATCAAGTTGTCCCTCCTCTCCATCCTGTGGGTCTCACTGTACCTTAGGCCATTTGGCTGTTTGATTTTACCAGAGCCTTAATGTCCTCCGCATCCTTCAGACCTCACAAGAGCATGGCTGCCAACATGGGGATACTGCTTCTCTACCCTTAGTCCTGCAGGTGATAGAAGATCCCTATATACTCACTCACCTACTTATGCACAAAGTACTACGGCTTTCGTTCATTTACAGACATGAGCTCATGTCTCTGGAAGTATTAAAACCCAATGTGAAAAAATACACACACGGGGAGAAACCAACAACACAGTATAAGTGAAGCTGAGAACAAACAAAAATAAGAATATGATATATATTTTTGTTTGTTTTTCTTTTGGGATTTTTTTTTGTTTTTCAAGACAGGTTCCTCTGTTGTAACTCTGCCTGTCCTGGATCTCACTCTGTAGACCAGGCTGGCCTTGAACTCACAGAGATCCGTCTGCCTCTGCCTCCCAAGTGCTGAGATTAAAGGCTTGTACCACCACCACCCAACAATATGATAGGTGTTTTTTAATGGACAGACATAATTTCTTCTTTGAAATCTAGCTTCAAAACACATATTAGTTGCTGTGGAACTTTCTATGTCATATTCTGACAATCTGCTAGAATTGATCTGAAATGTCTTCTTTAGGGGTTCCTTCCAGCTTCATCCTTGGCCTTGACCTCTGCCCTACCCGTCTCGCTGCCTCCTCTGCTTTTCAGACTGGGTTTTTGTTAGTAAGCTGTTTTCCATCAGGTCAGGTTTTGCTGAATGCCCAAGAGACAGATGAAATTCTGACTAGTGTTGATGGATTCAACAAAGTTACTAATCAGTTATTCCAAACAGAAGAGGGAAGGAGTTGAGAGGAAAGATGGGCCTGTGAGAAGGGGAATTTGCTAACTTCCTAAACGTGGAAATTTTCAGATAAAACACTGGTAAGACGTGGGTGCTGAGGGAGCACATTAGTTGCTGTCATTGGGATTTAGATCCTCTGAGAGTTGCTGGAAGCCCTGGTATGTAGAATTACCACAGAAGCCTTCCTTTAGGAAAACGGAGAAGCACTGACAGTAATGGTACATGAAGGTCAGACCTCAGGGAAATGTTACAAACATTAATGTCCACTGCACCTTAATGCCTTTGGTACAGACTGAAGCCTCTGACCACTGTTATTCTATCTTGAGGTACCACCAGGTCAGAGTATGGGCTTGTTTTTCTCCTTACTCCTGACTGAGAGCTAAATATTATCCTTGTTGGAGTCAAGTGACATTAAACACTGCTTAAAATTTAAGATCTAAAGTGAAGGGGCCCTTATCTTGCTATCTGCCCAACCTCAATGAACTAATTAAGTGTTGGCTTGAGGTACAAATCTAAATGGATTTTCTATTTTCTGGTGTTTAAAACAAAATCTTTTTTAATTTTAAATTCACGAAGTAAGATTCAATAATTTCCAGTAATTAGAACCACAAAGATACCACTCAAACCACCATCCAAATTGATGACAATGAGAAATATTAAAAAGAAAAAAGCACTTCAATACCCTGCAGGGTGATATAGGTATCATGAGAGAACCTAGGGAATAAATGGTATCTGTAAGTTTCCAGATTCTGAATCCAAGCGGGACATTGAGGCAGACTGTCCTTTTGGGTAGCGCATTTATCAGAAGTTATTAATATCCCAGACAGATAGCCTTGTGGTGGGGTTCTGAAGATCTTAGACTGAGCAGGAGTCCCCTTTACAGCTTTCAGGAGAGGGGCCAGTGGGGATTACGTGCTGCACAGGCAATGAGTAGCCCATCCTGTGTGTGCTTGCAGTCAGGTTCCCACTGACTCCTGGTTGCCAGGTGGCAAGGGACAGGGTTACTTTCAGTTAATGGTGGCCCATCATACAGGATGTGCCATCTGCAGCTTGGAGTCTGGTAGCCTGGAGAGCTTGGAAAACTTCCTCTGGGGAAGTGAGGATTATGCCACACCAAAGTGTTTGTCAGTTTTCTACAGTCTAGATCTGAGAAGTCTACTGAACTCTCTTGGGAAAGTAAAGCCTGCAGAGTCACAGACATTCACACGAGATTGCCTGACCTTCCTTCCTCCCTTCCTCCATCCCTCTCTCCTTCCTCCCTCCTTTCCTCTCTCTTCTTTTCTTTCTTCCCTCCTTCCTTCTTTCCTTCATTCCCTCTCTCCCTCCCTTTCTCTTTCCTTCTTTCCTTTCCTTTTTTTTTTTGTTTAAAAGTATCATTTTAATGATGACTATTTAGAAGTGTTGTATGTGCAAACATCAAAGTAATATAAAGCATTAGTAATTTTAAACTATTTTTTTCAATGAACCCATAATATGCGTGGCGGATAGCTTCCAACACATGAGTTTTAAACAGTTACCAGATATTTTAGAGTTCATTTTAAGTGTCATTTGGGCATGTAAATGGAGGCTTTAAAATAAATATGATAAATATATGGATTTTTGAAGTACAGATGGACACACAAGTCTCTATATTTTTAATATTTTTCATTAAGGCATCTTTGAAGATGCCTTTTAGAACATGAAGTTGAGAACTCTAGATATAAAGAAAAGGCAAGAGATTTATTAGAATTGTATAATTAACATAGCAAATACATAGCAGTAAACACATTATTATCTAAGTCGTCAACCTCAGAAAGTCGCACACTGGGACTGGGTAAGGTTGTGCAAGCCTGTGCATCCAGTCACAAAGGAAACTGGAGCAGGAGCACTTGAGCCCATGAGTTCAAGGCCTGTCTGGGCAACATTGTGAGGCCCAGCCTCAAGGAGGGAGTTTGAGGAATAGGGCTCCTCACTAGAAAAATTAGAAAGTTCCCAATTTCAGATGTTAATAGGGAAACACATACAAGTATAGGAACAAGCCAGGCTTCAACGTTAGCTTCTGAGAAGCAGCGAAAGAATTACGTAACCCTGCTCTTTGAAAATTGCCAAAGCTTTGCTAGGATTTCCGGGAAGTAGATTTGCAAAACATGGAGAGTTAAAGCTCTATCCCTTTGTTGACACACAAAGCTGTGATCAGTCTTGTTTTCTAAATTTAGATGTCTGAAGCACTAAACCATAGGCTAGTGAATTGATCCTAAAAGAGTTCACGTGCCCACTTCTTCCAAAAGATAGCTCAGAAACAGCTGGGGGAGATCCACTGTCTTTCCTCATCTGAGTAGTTCCAATAAAATTTCTTATAGGTAAGAAATATTAATCGGGCCTACATGAAAGCTTGATAGAGCTTAGGATTTGATATTCCATATTAGAACATATTTCTTAGTGGAATTTAAGCTATCAAAACTTAATCGGGTTATATAAGTAATTTATAAAGTTAACGAAGTACTAAAGGGACTTTCCTAAACTAATTTAGAGTAGTATCCCTTAGCTCTAACTATAAATCAAAACCATTCAAAGAAGTTTTGGACAAGCTGAAACATGGTTCAATCTCCCCTAAATTATATTTACCTGTTACGGGAAGAGAGGGACTGCTCCCAGATTATCCTATTATGAAATGAGGTGAAGTATCATTGATTGGCAATAATTAGCACTCAGGATGGATTTGATTTAAATAAACTAAAGTTCAAGTGTGAGTACTTTCTCTGTAACAGACATTATCAGTGCTTATAAAAGGATTCTTTTCTATAAAATTATTGAATAACATTTATGTTTATCCTTAACACTTGTTTTGCTATACAGACTTACTAAAATTGTCCTCAAGGTTTTATTCTGGTTTACCGTCAAGGAAGGTTTTCTTTACTTATTAAACTGTCTTCCACCTGAAATTTTACCTGCAGTGATTACAGGCAAAAACTGTTTCGAGAAGTGTATGGAAAAGTGTAACACTGTCGTTTATTTTACAGCAGCTGTGACGGTGGAGAAGCAGGCTGCTAAGGGAAGCATGGCCTGAGTGGCGCTTAGCCCCAGTGCTAGCTGCGCTGGGCAGAAATGATGGTATTGCGTTTGAAAACTTGGAGAGCAAAGCTCAAACAGGCATTAGAGGAAGATGAAGAACGCTGATACTGCTTACATTACAAGATTAAAAAGTAAGGTACTGACCTACAACTCAAAAATTAAGAACTGGAGAATAAAATTTTTAAAAAGGAGCTGAAGAGAAGAGGCAATACAGAAAATACACCAATGGTATAGAAAAAAGTGATAAACAAAGTTAATAAAATCAAGGTTGATTCCTTAAAAAGATTAAAACAGATTAAAAGATTAGGCCCTGTTTCTAATGAGACTGACCACAAAACATAAAGGAAGGGAGAAGGAGCAAGAGAAAGAGAGAGAGAAAGAGAGAGAGAGAGAGGGAGAGCAGAAAGAAACCATATGTAGATGGAAAATGGTATGTATACAGTAAAAATTTAATCAATAATTAAAAATTGCTTTTGTCAAGGTTTGATTTTTCTTATGTTAAATACATTAAAAAACGTTATTAGTATTTGCTAACTATAAAACAATAGTGAATTTTACTGTTCCATTTCAGGGTTACTTTGGTCATATTCACCCCTGTTACCCTCTTCTATCTCCCCTCCCCTCTCCCTCTGTTCTACCTCACAGGCTTTGACTTTAAGGTCTTTTTTAAATCTTCTGGGTCTTCTGGAATAGTCTTTATTCAAGAGGTCATTTACTCCCTGGAAGGTGTGGCCTTTCTGTAGGCTTTATCTGTGATGATCTGAACAAGAATGATCCTCACGGGCTCATATATTTGAATGCTAGGTCATCAGGAGAAGCACTGGTTGAAAAGTATTAAGAGGTGTGGCCTTGTTAGACTGGGTGTGGCCTTGTTGGGGAAGTGTGTCACTAGGGGTGGGCTTTGAGGTTCCAAAAACTCAAGCCCAGGCCCACTGTTGCTCTCTTCCTGCTGCCTGAGGATCCAGATGTAAAACTCTCTGCTACTCTCCAGCATCATGTCTGTCTGCATGCCACCATGTTCCCCAACATGTTGACAATGGACTAAACCTCTGAAAGCCAGCCTCAATTAAATACTTTTTTTATAAGTGTTGCCCTGGTCATGGTGTCTCTTCACAGTGATAGAACACTGACCAAGACACTACCCGTCAATCATCTCATCAGTGAGGCCTGTCCGCACTCCCTAGGGAACTGGAGAAAGTTCTGAAGTTGTTGGATTTATTGTGTTTGAGCTTTTTCTTTCATCAGAACATTTTGCTAATTATTTACTTTGTTAATCAATATTTTAAACTATAAACACACAGGTTGGTGTTCAGTCACATGATCCAGGGATCCCTCTGAGGATCTGTGGAAGCTTTTCTCTCAACACACTATTTTCTTGAGTATCGTGTCCCCGAGCCAGCTTGCTTCACATTCCTGAATAAACAGGTGGCGGAACTGTGGCACACACAGAGTGAAATTTTAGTCAGCTGTAAAGAAAAACAGAATATGAAGTTCACAGCAAAATGGGTTGGATTGGAAAGTATTACATGGAATAAGGTCCCCCAGGCTGAGAAAGACAAGTAGCACATGCTCTCTCTCTAGTATGTGGATCCTATCTTTGTACTTTTAGATTTCTGTGTCTAAGTTGGAGTGAGAATCTATAGAGGCCAGGAAGCCAGAAAGGAACCTTGAGACGGGGGTGTGGAGGAAAGAGGATTCCAGTGGGGGGATATTGAGCACCCGTATATTAGTTTATGTCAGCTAACTTACTAGTGAAAGCCCTTCATCTCAAAGTTCGTGTTGATGCATGCACATTTCACCCTGAGTGTCAGGTAAGTACTTAGTCACGGAGCATAATCTCTATGCCTAAAGTATGGTTTAGTTTCAGTGGGAATTTCATCGCTTTATCTGGATTCCAGGTCTAACTGTATCAGCTGTAGAAATCATGGCTCCGGGTTATCAGTCCCTCAGTTACTATTACCCCTTGGTTATTGCCCTGGGCATGCGTTGCTCCAGGTCAGTCAAGGCTTTAAGGAGATTCTGTTAGTAACATGCCTGCCACACACATCGTGGTACCATCATGCTTTTAGGTGCTTTTAGGTTTCTCCTGTTAGTTTCCTCAGGTCACTGAGAAGGTAGCCCTGTGTTTGAACTGTTGCTTCTCAACACCACACATTTGGAAACTCTTTCAAAAGAAAAGACTCGTAAATACAAATCTCACTCATGGTGGTCCCCTCCTACCCAGAGTCAAAGCCCCTTCAGTTTCTAGCTGCCTTTAGTTACTCTCCTGTGCTTAATAAAGTCGATTTTTATATTTTATATGAAGTTTGTAATTGTTATTAGTAAGAGGATTAGTCTGATACCGCACTGCTACCATTACTGAACCTGAAGCAATTTCGTAGGCTTGAAGACTCAGAAAATATTACATTGCCAAAGGATACTTAACTAAATTCGTTAGGTCAGATGGCAATTTTAATGTTCCATAATTAATATAGGAGATACTTACCACAGTCTTTCAAATGAAGGTGGCTGTGTTAATGCCCTATCATTGCCCTCCAATCCCTATTAATTGACATTCTCTGTACTCTCTGAACTCAACCCAGCTTTCACAAAGTACTTCTTAGTGACTAATGAGTGCCTCGTAGACATTATTTCCCTCAAACACCACAGTAGTCTAAAAGGAAGATGATGCCTCTATCCTCTGCTCACAGCTAACGGTACCTGAGGGAGACGAAACTCTGTCCAGCATGCAGCTCAGAAATAAGAGCTGGGGTTTCAACCAGCGCTTCTGTAGATATTTCCAGACATGACACTGCCCATTTCCCCACCAGAAGTAGTTTCTGCTTCCTCTGAATTCCCCCAGCACAGAAAGTCCTTCCAGCCATCAATCATACCCTACTCCATGATTGAAGCACATTTCTATTCCACTGTAGCTTTTGCTGTACTTCTATGACTTTCCATGAGGAATTGTACAATAGACCTGGACTTAAACTTTACATGCACATTGACTAATTTTGTTCAAAATCTCTCCTCTCAGAGCAGAGTCTAGCAATACACAGTTATTGTAAAAGCTGAGTGTGGTTACGCATTTAGATCCACGGTAAGCAGTAGTTAAATGGCGGTCAATATTAACACACAGCTCCTTGAACTCATTGAGGGATCTTTTCACCTGTAGCATCTTATTTAATCTCCACAACCACAGAACCATTAGCATCTGTGATTTTCAGAAGAGGAACTGGTCCCCTTTATGGAGAGGCAACAGGCTCAATCACTGCATTTGCCGAGGTGGCCACGCATGGCCCCTAAATACCAGGCCAGACATGCAGATCCTTGTACTACTAAGGAGCCCTTGTCCACAGCCCCCTTCCATCCGGGCAAGGTGGAAGGCTGGGTCGCAGCTCTCAAATCAATCCTTGAAAGGGAAAGCAGCCACCCTTCACCAGCAGTCTCTGTTCTAATTGACTTCCCGCAGTGAAACCTTTATTTTGAAACAAGACTCCAGAGCCACCCTGGGCTCAAAAAGACAAAAAAATATTGCCGTTAACTGTTTGTTTTGCTTGGGATAAAGTATCCTGAACTCATAACAAATGTCTTCTTGTTAGCAAATGGAAAACCATAATTAAGTCGGCTTTCCCACCACGTTTAATAAGCTGGCAGTTTCCTCTCTGCCTCACTTTCTCATTTTTTTTAATGAGATACCAATTTCCTCTGCCCAGCCCTCACAGATACTTTCAGCCATAAAACAGACAGCTTTGATTTTCATCTTAGTGTGAAGTTTCGGGTATTAATTTATTCATCTGTGACCTGGGCCACACTCTTCTCATGCTAAATGGCCTGTTAATCTTTAATTAACAAGGTGTCTGGGCCCAGAAAATGAAAGAGAATGGGGGGGGGGGGAAGAAACGGGAGATGTTTGGGAGAGGAAAGATTTGTACTGAGGGTTTACAGAAAAGTCGACATTTGTTTTCATGCTAGGAGCCTTCAGGAACCTTCACTTAGCATCCTCGGGAGGCACAGGCCTGCGATGCAGACTTCTTAGTGGGTCCCCACTCCTGTGTGGTTAGGGTCCACAGGGGTTCCCCAAGTCCTTGCAGACTAGGAGCTGGCTGTGTCTGGCTGATGTGAGTAGAGGGTGGTGTGGAGAAGGAGCTATGGATGGAAGATGGTAAAGGCTGAGGAGGGTGGTTTCTTGAGGCTATGAATGGTGCCAGTATAGCAACAGGCAGACCCGGGAAGCTAACTGCTTAGCAATAAAAATACACACACACTTTCAAGTTTTAGTTTCTCTTTAAGGTTTTTAGAAGTCTTCAATCTGAGCAAAAAACAGTGCCCATCTACGAACTCAGCAAAACACTGTGCTTTGTGTGTTTTATGAGTTCTGAAAGTCCATTCTGGTTGTGGCAGTTAGAAACTACGGAATCTCCTCAAATCAGATGAACTATTTCTATCTCGAAATACACTTCTTCCTTTTTCTGGGATGACTGGGCTGTGGTTTTGACCCTGTGCGGACAGCCTCTTCAGTCACATCATTTTGTCTGACAATTGAAAATGTGACTATCGAAATGTATAATTCACAGAGTTTAAAGTCATATGTACGAGTATACAATCCAATGGTTTTACGGTACTCATAGGGTTGTGTGAAAATCACATCAGTCTTTCTTAGTTTATAATGTCATTAGTATGAAAAAAAATACTCAGACTATAAGCTCTCCCTCCCCATTTGCCTCCTTCCTACTGCCCTAGTCTTAGGCAATTATTAGTCTTTCTGTCTTTGTATATGTGTCTATTTTTGGCACATTTCATATGAATTGCATGGTCTTTGGTCAGTGACTTTTTCAATTAGCACATTCTTTAAACATTTATCCGCATCATAGGATGTTTTTGTTTTTCATGGTTGCACAATATCCTATTTATGAACTGACTAGTTGGTGGACGTTTCTATTGCTTCTGCTTTTACACGATTATGAAGAATTCTGTGTGAGCTCTGAAGTTCTTGAGTGAGTAAATGTCTTCAGCATTTTGGGGTAGAATTGCTGGGATATTTAGAATCCATGTTTAACCCTTTAAGGAGATGCTTCCTTCACATCCTTGCTAATTCTTATTACTGTGTCATTGTGAAAATGTGTGAAGTGGCATCTCATTGTGGCTTCAGTCTGCCCTAATACCAATGGTGTTGAATGCTTTATTCAATGAGCATGTTCCTTGGCTGTTTGTATACTTCCTTCACGTAGAGGTGAGCAATTACCTATTTTAAATGTGTTGTTTGAACCCAGGGCCTCATTCATGCTAAGTTGCATGGTCCTTTATCCCTAAGAGACATTCAACATCAGCTCCAGGAACTCTTTTTGCATTGTGGATATCAGTCCCTCGTCAGATTAACAAGCAGCAAATATGCTACAATAATTTGGTTGTCATTATCTCTGTGTTGTCCTTTGGTGCATACCCCGATGTATGCTCTCATAAAGAAGAGAGAAAGATTCTCTGGCATTACCATTCTTGATAGCACCATGCACAGCATAAAAGTTTTTCATTTTGATGAGATTTTTTTCTTTTGTTGTTTATACTTTTCGTGTCATCTGTCTTTTAACCAAAGGTTACCAAGATTTATTCTTATATCTTCCTGGAAGAGATTTAAGGCAAGTGTCCACCCTACATCTAACTTTATTGATTTCTGTGGAGAAATCCAGTTGTTCCAACATCATCTGCTGAAAAGGCTCTCCTTCCCCCACTGAATTATCTTGGCACTCTTGTTTGAAAGCAACAGATAATAGATAGAATGGTATCAGGGACTCCCAATTCTTTCCTAATGATGCGCATAGCCAGCTGTGTATCAGTAAATGCCCCCTGGTTGCCACTTCTGTGGCAATCCTTGACATCAGAAAGTTCAGATCCCCCAACTTTGTTTTCCTTTTTAAAGTTTTGACTTTTCTGATCCTCTTGTATTTCTATATGAACTCCAGGATTGCGTGGTCTATTTCTCCAAAAATGAAAGGTAAGATTTTGAGATATTATTCTGAACCTATGTTGATATCTGTGTAGAACTAGGCTCCAACCCATGAATAAAAGATTAGTTCAATTGGTTTTGCATATTCATGTCTCCATTCTATCTAAAGTGTTTGCTTAGCTCTTTTGACATACACTTGTCCCTGGTGTATCTTTCCATCCTTGTTATTTCTTTAGGGTTAGTAGTCACTCTCCTTCCATCATTATTCCACCATCTCCTGTTTTGTTTTGTTTTTAAACTAGGTTAGTTTATATCACTTTTATTAAATCTTCTTAAAGAGTAAACTTGTTTGTTTCCTCCATGATTTTTATGTTAGCATTACTGTTACTTGCAGTTGGTATTAGTACTTTTTAGTTTAAAACACGTATTCATCACCCCTTCTACCTTTCAGCCTCACCCATGTGATCAGGGGATTGTCCTCATCCATCTATCTCTTTCGACATCTGTAACTCATTCTCTGCCATGTAGGTTAGTCTCAATCATATCCCATCACTGGCCAAACAAACACACAGCCCACTACACTGGGTGAGAAAAGCCTGAGGGGTAGCAGGGAAGTCAACCTCTAATCTCACAAGGTCTATTAGCATACATTTCTCACTGTGGCTTTTCCTCCATGACTGCCAGCATAATCTCCTTTACTCAATGTACATGGCGTAGTTCATATGATGAACCAATTCAGCTGTTGTCCAATATTGAGACTGTCGAACAGTGCTAGGCTAGCACACAATTGCCTTAGTCTCCCCTGCCCATGAAAAATATCAATAACTAACTTACCCCCTCATTTAATTAAGCTCAGATGGCCTTAGATTGTTCTTGAGACAGGCCTCAATACCACTACTGCTAACACCCATCACTGTTAACAAAAGACAACATCTAGAATTTTTAGATTAACACCATTTATGATAACCCAAATCATAAAAAATGCTTAATTCTCATCAACAGTGAACTAAAAAGTGTATCTTTTAAAAAATAATGAGTTTTTCCAACAAGCAAAATGAATACTCTGTGCATTGAAATGTCCAATTTGGGTTTCATGAATCACATGAACCCCAGGATTGTGAATGTGACCCAAAACAAAATTGTAAACTTACTTCAAATATTTTGAAGTATTTTCCCCCACTGTGTGTGTGATTTGATTTCATCGAGTGGCTCTAGAATATTAACTTTAGATGATAGTATCATGATGTCAAAAGGTTGGACATATCTAGATGCTTACAAACATAACATTG
The DNA here is from genome assembly GCA_026225945.1 of Cricetomys ansorgei. NCBI lineage: Eukaryota > Metazoa > Chordata > Mammalia > Rodentia > Nesomyidae > Cricetomys > Cricetomys ansorgei. The sequence goes on from JAMJFZ010001038.1 coordinate 29,941,563, forward strand.
AGAAAAAGAAGCCAAACATTTATATATAGTTCAAAACCAGAATAAATATGGGCAATTGGAAGTCAGCCCAATAGTTACCTATGGGAGAAAATTAGGAAATTCTTTCTAGGAAACTAAGCTTTACTCTTGCTTCTATTTATTAATCTGATGTTTAGTATAAAGGCTCACTGAGTTTATGAAAAATCTTTATGATACATGCATCTGTGTTTATACACTGAAGTTCAACAGTCTGTTTTAACATTTTAAGTTACTTATATTCACAGGGAAACTATAGATGCCTTCAGACTGGGTGCCATGTCATCTCATTGGAATTCCTCTGGATGAAGGCCAATGATAAGAACATAGCATAAACATCTTAATATGTTTGTTCTTTCTGTCCTATGTTTCAATATTTAGTACCTGCTAAAATCCTACTACATTGGGCATCTGATTCTATAATTACCCTCCACCCACTGAATCTATCAGTCAGTAAACATTGAAACATATTTCAACCAATAATTACTGTGTCATGTCCTTCACTTTTTATCTCCTATTTCTTATACCTTGTCTCCCTTCCAGACTTTGACAAACTATGGAGAAAATTACTCCTTGAAAATAAATATTGGACAAATTGACTTAGCAGACATTGATGGAAATAATTTATCAGCATTTAAGTTTGTGATATATTTAGAAATTATACTAGTTTACCAGGTCTATACAAGAAATTTCTGACACACTCTCAAATGTGATATATTTATAGGACTACTAACACAAGAAAGAAGAAAATTCCCTGTAGCATGTGAGTAGCTGCTGCTGCTGCTGTTGATGCTGTATCCTCCTCCTCCTCCTCCTCCTCCTCCTCTTCCTCCTCCTCCTCCTCTTCCTCCTCCTCCTCCTCCTCCTCTCCTCCTCCTCCTCCTCTTCTTCCTCCTCCTCCTCCTCCTCCTCTTCCTCCTCCTCCACCTCCTCTTCCTCCTCCCTTCTCTTCCTCCTCCTCCTCCACCTCTTCCTCCTCCTCCTCCTCCACCTCTTCCTCCTCCTCCTCCTCTTCTTGTACTAGGGATGGAACATAGGACCTCATCTATTTTGGGCAAACACTCTGCCATTGAGCTAAACTCCAGACATTGGATTAGAGTTTCAATGTCTATGAAGGGTCTGAATTTTCCTGGAGGCTGATATAAATATTCATAAATTTAGGGTAAGCTCCAGAATTGCCATATCAGGGAAAACAGATGACTTGTGTTTTAATAACAACCAAACACCAAATCTCATTGACTTAGAGTAAGTATGTATTACTTGCTCAAAGTCCTGTAGACCAGCTATAGCTCTGCCCAACCTCTTCAGCTTTCCAAGACCTGAGCTAAAGGAAGACTAATTTTCAAAGTTATCTCTAATCATGTTACAGAGAGAAATGAATATAGTGTCATCAACTTTAAGATACTTATTCTAAGTAGCATGGATAACTTCTTGTCCAAAGCAAGCAACATAGCTACTGTTGACAACCATAGGGCAAGGATATATCTGTCTTTCACGGGAAGAACACTGAATAATTATAACAATAACAGTCTACCATAACGCTGAAAACTGAAGGGAAGACGGGGATATGGCCCATTCCTCCATTATCTCATAAACAAGAAGAGACAACAATTCATACTACACAATCTCCTCCTCCTCCTCCTCCTCCTCCTCCTCCTCCTCCTCCTCCTCCTCCTCCTCCTCCTCCTCCTCCTCCTCCTCCTCCTCCTTCTTTTTTGAGACAGTTTTTTTCTGTTGTAAGCCTGGCTGTCCTGGAACTCACTCTGTAGACTGGGCTGGCCTCAAACTCTCAGAGATCAGCCTGTCTCTGCCTCAAACAGGTATGCTATTTGAAGAATAAAAATGGTCATAGAAGTAACTGTTCATAGCCTCATGGACTCTGACCTGAAGTTAGTGAATAAATGGCACTTACCTCTTTGTGGACATGTTATACATTTTCATTGGAAAGGAACATTGAAGTTATTTTATAATACTTGAGAAGTATTGACAAAAACATCACAAATATATAGAGACATGATCCTTAAGTCATATGGAGGTTCTTAATCAAGAAGGGTCTTCTTTCTGGTCTGCCATAATAGAACTTGTCAGCCATATGGTGTGCTACAAAGATGGCTTATTTGGTGTACAGATCACTGGAGAAATAACTATAGTTCAACACACAGAAATCCTTATTAGTTTGAGTGTCTATTATTCTAACTAACCAAGCCCTGCCTCTGCCCCAGAGCTGCAAACATACCAGGTGTCCATGCTGAATGGTGCTGAGTGAATCATTCAGATTTCATTTCTTCCTTGATTCTAAGTCAAAGGATGACCTGCCGGTGCTAGTCACTGAAGGGAAACATACAGAGGGTTAAAAGGAGAAATGAGGAAACGCAGAGCAAAGCTCATTCTTAAATTCCTCTGAAGGGAGGGAAGCAAATGAATAGATGAGGAGGAGGGGGAAAATTATAAAAATGAATGTGTGCCCAAGATCCATCTGGAAGCCAGACACTCAGTGTGTGGGCAGAAAATTCTCTTCTGTTCCAGGTACTGTGTCTTTGGTAGCTGTGTGGCTGTGTCTGGCCCTCCTTTCTCACCAAACCACAAGCCAGTCCTACACCTCTGCAATTAGGACACATTGCTTAATGTCTGAAAGAAAGCATCATAAAAACAACTGATATCATTATGTATGTATGTATGTATGTACGTATGTGTGTATGTATGTATGTATATGCCCTGAGTAAGTGCCTGGTGTCTGCAGGTGCAGAAGAGGGTACTGGATCCCCTACTGTTCCAACTGAGTTTTATTATTATGACTGTATAACCCTGGAACTTGACTGTTCATTTACAGAATTTCAGCAGCATTTGATAAACAAAATGGACAGGTGTGAATTTCAGTTCTATTGCCACAAGTTATCTTAGTCAAAACCTTTTTCAGTTTTTATCAAAGTAAGTTTCCTAGTCTGTATAATTACACACACACACGCAACACACACGTGCACGCACGCACACACACACACACACACACACACACACACACACTAATTACTATGTACAAGTATGTTGAGGGAAGAATGTATGGCAGACAACCGGTCACACATGGTTCTGGCCCTCATGGAGCTTATCTTCTCTCCGCTAGATGTCAGACGTCAATAAGCACACAAGTACACTCAACAGCATATTGTATGGGTGACCTGAAGTGATGGATTTCTGAAGGATATTAAACTGAGGTGTGAAGAATGGCTGGAAATTAGGGAGTGAAGCAAAGAATGGCACGAACATTGAACATGAGGGTTTTCTTGGTGCAGGCTGTCCAGAAACCACAGGCTGTCCTTTAGAAGAATAGCATCATTGAGATTTTTAAAAGTACAATTAAAAATCTCTAGTCGTAAACAGAAAAATCAAGTAATATGAAAAGATTAAAAAAAAAATCAACCAGGGCAAACAAAAATTTCCTGGCAAAAATAAAATAAAATAAAATAAGAAACAGCAATAAACAAAGCAGAAAAATCCCTGAGCTTCTAAGGAGAAAATAATAATATAAAAGGAAGCAGAATAAAATGGAAACGTCATCAAATAAGATGAAAAAGCAGGAAGGAGGTGTCATGAAACACCTGGGAACCACTTCCCGGATGTTGAATTATCCCTGCTTTGGGATGCAGATGGAAGAGATGCTGTGTATAGATCGTCACTTTCCTAATGCATGTGCAGGAAAGGGACGTTTGCCCGTATGTCTCCATCCTAATTCTTTTGTTTAAAAGGCAGAGTCATGAAACATGACTTCAGTACCCAGAGTAACAACAACAGTGTGTATTTCTGAAACAAACTTCTGAACTGCTTGGGTTGACTTAAAATTCATCTATGAAATTTAAAATCATTGATAGTGTTTAAGAAAAAAATAAGTATTTGACAATGGGTCTAAAAATATTTTACTTTGAACAAAGGGATACAGCATTAGGTCTGCTGAGAAAACAAAGTCCTTGTACAACCCATTGTTTTGTAGGCTGTTTGCCAGCAACAATGCATATATCTGGCAAAACTTGAATTTCAGGTTAATGACAGTCTTTTACTGTAGGCGCAGTCCATATAAGTCATGGGGCACGTACACTTTAAGATCCTTTGCTGTGTCTCTGAAGTCCCAGTTTATCTGAGTCCCCTTACTTTTGTTTGCTGAACAAGGCAGCTCCACACGTATAGGGAGTCAGTGTCACACAGGTAACACTGTCCATCTTCGACTATTGGGATTGTTTTTTAGATGTAACACTAATCTCAGATGCAGTTTATAGGTGATGCTTTAATCTTAACTTTTAAAACTGGGCAAAGGCATAAACAGAGATGGAGGGAAGAAAACAGAGAAGTGGGGAGAGCATCTGTGCCCTTAGCCCAAGTGAAGCAGAGCGTGATGCTCACAAAAGCTCCTGGGTTTTGAGTAATTCATGGATTATAATGTTATTACTTTTTGTGCCGAGAAATCATCTGAGATTGTTTCATCATATCCCATTTAAGGCAGAGATCCTTTTCTTCTCCGTAGAGACCTTTGGTCCCATCATCTGATTTGCTTTCCAAGTTCTTTCAAAGTCCAGTCTGTCCCACCTTCAGAAGTGAAGAACACCTCCAGATTTATTAACTGTTCTGAAGCAGTTCACTAAAGTCATCTTCGGTGGCCATTATCCGGCACAATTGGAAACAGTAGTTACTTTGATGATGAAAATGTTAAAGTGAGTAGTCGTAAAAATGAAACGTACACACCCGTTGCATTTTATTTTAGAACACATGAATGCCAATCTTTTGATGTGGGGCCGAGACCTTTTCTCTAAGTGTGGATCCCCGAGTCTGTCTCTCCACAAAGTGGAGTCTCTCATTTCCATCTGTCGTTCCTGTAAAACAGAGTGAGAATTTAAGAATGCTTTTAAAGTAATTCGAGAGCAGACAACCCTGCTCCTCGGCAGACATTTCCCACATCTTCTACGATGTTTTTCCACAACAGGTTTGTATTTGCTTTCCTAAATCTTTAAGCATTCAATGTAATTCCTTACATAAAAGTATTTTTATTGATATTGCAATCCCGTGTCATCGTGTTATATAATGTGCAGCAAACAAGGCTGTAGTGTACTAGACCAGCTGTTCCTGAGGCATCAACATTTTCCTTCGTTTTCTTTAACTGGAGTGGTGTTCACATGGTACTTCGTACATTCACCATAAAGACCGTAGCTATAAAGTATTTAGGCAATTAAGTCTTCCCAAAAAGCTATGCTGTTGGATGATGGGGACCAGGTCAAGTGATTTCTCACACTTGTCCTCGTATAAAATTTGGATCATGGTACAAATATCAGTGTCATGATTTGACTTCTTAAAAAGGCTGTTTCCTCATCTGTAGAGGAACACTTGGAATTTTTATGTTAAGAAAAGCTTTTTGGTTTAACTGACTAGTCACTAGAGGGGCATGTTCCCGCCCCAGCTGTGGTATAGATGTTTACAAGTTGGAATTGGAATGCTTGACGCAGGTGGCTATAATTTGGTTGGGTGCAGTCGTTCTGGCACCTGTAGCTTGTCTTTGGGATTGCGTGATGCATGGGTTTATGGGAACTTCTGGCTTACCACATAAAAGGTCTGAGGCCCCCAAGAGTCGGGTGGGCATTGGGTGGTGGTTGGTTGCTTTGGTTGCTGTCGTTAGTGTGAAAATTCCTAAAAGAACAAAGGTTGAGAGATTTGAGCTTAGAATGGCCTAAAAAGAGGCTGTGAAGATTTCTACCTTTCTCTCTCTCTGTATTAAGACTGGTTGTAAAAGTGGTAAAGATTTCTATCTTTCCTTTCTCCTTCCCTAAAGTGAGAGTAAAAGATTGTAGTGTACTGCCACACTATTCAAAAATTACGTTGTGTCCGTAGAAAGGTTTTATATTATTTTTGCAACTTTTTTTTTCTTATCCTTATGCATTTTGACAATGGGCATGCTTAAAGGAGACATAATTATTGAAGAACTCAGGAAGGCCCTTAGGAAGCTAAGCAACAGGTCCTATTGGAGGACTTATATTTTCAGGTAAGCTATTCTCAGTCCTTTCACTAAGTCTATTTTTAAGAGTATGCAATCTTATTTTCCATGTGATACCCACCAGAATACTGCAATAAAGACGTGATTACATTCATGAAAAACATTCCGTTCAGTTTTCCATCCCACAAATTTTGCAGTCATCTTTGCTCCATTTAGCCATGTCTCTTCTCAACCAAAGAAAGTCTATTTCTTAAGGTAGGAAACTTAAGAAACTTTTTTTTTTTATTTCTAGTATAAACTTAGTTTCATAACCAGGTTTTAGACCCTATTGCTTCTTTATAAATGTGAAATTTTTCATCAATTTTTAGAATGGAAGTTTAAATTAATCTGTTTTCCTTATGACTAATTTTCAATAAAGCCAGATTTTTCAAGTAACCTTTTTTTTTTTTTCCAAAAAAAATGTTCCATATATAGACTTTCTGTTTAAATGTCCCTTTCCAAAAATAAAAGAGATTCATTGTTGGAATGATGGATTTTACTTCTTGTTAAAAAAGACAGAGTGCTCAGGGTGGGGTCTGGCCATTTCCTGCCCCAAAACACAAGTGTAAAGATTAACCTTGTTACAGCCTAAACAACCTGACAAGCCAGCTTTAACCACAACAGCAAATAAAGGTGATTCCCAACAGGGGGCTTAGGGAAAGGGGCTGGGTTTAATTCTCCCTTAATGAACAGACAGTTTCTCTAACTGGAAGCATGGTCTCATTCGCAGAACTACCAGAACGTGTAGAAGAGTACATTTCCTTGGCTGTAACAAATGGACTTGGGTAGAGTCTTACAGGCTTCAAGTCTATTGCAATCTTTCTGTTAAAGACCCAGGTTAAAAGCTCCCTTCTTTCTCTTTGAACATGTCTGAGTTGATTTTCCTCATCAAAGACCATATTGTTTGTGCTAATTTTATATGACTTAGATTAAGCTTTAAACTATAATTATTTAGTTATTAAATTATTTTAAAAAATGAGCTCTGCCTGGAGTTATAAGCAGTTGAGCTAAGAATTCTATCTTATTTGTCAAAATATTTCCAGGGAACTGTGTTAGCAACAGTGGAGACAGACACTACAATGAGTTAGTTCGTGCTATCAGAGACTCATGAAGGAACTGAATGCGTACGGAAACCTGCTTTGCCTGCAGAATTTTAAAACGTTAAAAATAATTATGTATACACACAAACACATAGTTACATAAGTCCACATATAAATACACTTCTCATCAAAACAAACTATATGCAGACATGATACATATTAATTTGGGAGACATTTTTGAATTATTTGTAGAATTCCCTGCTGCCATTTTCTAAAAGATACTTCTAATTCCCAGTTCAGGTCACATTTGTAAGACTCTGCTACTACCCCAACCATAGCTCATTGGCCCAGGAGTAGAATTTGCCTCAAGTTGGGCCAATTCAACGCTGAGAGTCGAGGACTATGGTGTACTGGGTTATTTATACTTAACAGAGTTCTAATCGTCCGACAGTCTGGAGCACACAGGGGATGGGTGATGCTATCTCCTTCCAGGACTTTCATATTGGCATGAGTAAAGGAATTTTAAACCTATATGAGAAAAAAATAATTAGCCATATCATTAATAAATTAATCATTAATGGGGTCAATGGGAAATTCATTACAAAAGTAATGAACGAAGAGTCTGTGTTAGTGGCTGTCAAGCAGTCAGTAAAAGTTAAGCGAGCGGCTCTCCCATCAAGACAGACATTTTGAGAAATGATTACAACCTAGAAGTTAAATTAAAAGCACGAGCAGGTGTCACTTGCAGAGAGAGCTGTCTCTGCATTGACTGTTACTATCTGCCTTTTTGCTACTCTCAGGATTTGAGGCCTCGGAGGCACAACTGTAAACCAAGAAAAAAAATTCGTGTCTTTTTTTCCCCCAGAGTTAAAAAAAAAAACTGCTTAGTTGAGGTGAAATTTTATCACTGAGCTTGCCATCACTTCTCTTTGAGTTTAAGTTTTCCCCCATTCATTTTGAGGTCGTGGAAAGAAGCAGAGTAATCCTTGACTGATTTTGTACGAAATATCCCACTCTCTAGACTTCCGGACTTCAGGACTGATCTTCACTGGGTTCTCGAACAGGGTGGCCTCGTACATTGAGAGGTCCCAGACTAGGAAACCCAGGGAGTGCTTTTTGTCTCTGTATCTCCATTTGCCATGTTTTCAGGAATATGAGTCTAGGTTAGGCAGCTGGAGCATGTGTGTTAGCAGGGGCGAAGGCTGGCACTGGAAGGAGTTACTTGCAGAGAGATCCTGTTTCCACCATTACCTCTTTTCTAGGACTTATTCAGCACCCGGGCTTCAGGAAGATTTATGAGCTGCTTAAGACATTTGTGTTTGCCTACTGCTGACCATTGGAAAAGCAAGGGTGAGAACGGGATTGTTAGCAGTCAGGGAGCCCTCTGTTCAGGCCCCTGGGTTCTGAACATCTTCTTAAGTTTAGTTCTGTACACTCCCTTTTACAGCTTCCCCTGAGGCATACACAAATTTATTTCCTCCTTGGCTTCATTTGAATTTACCCAAGTTCAGTAAGTGTGCAAAAGCATGGGAGAGTTATAAATAACCATACAAGCTTTACAAGAACTACTATTTGTGAAGACGCTCATAGTTTACCAGGTAGTTGCCCATATATTCACACTTGATTCGTTCATTCATTCACCTAGGCATGCCCCTATGGACTTTGTTTTTTTTAGACATCCAATCTATGGATGCCAGGATCCAGGTTTGTATGATAGTATTTTTGATGAATATTGTTTAATTTCTGTAGACCTGTGTTTAATTCTACAAGATTTATTTATTTAATATTTTTGAACCAATCAGGCTATGGAAAGTATAAATAGTATGTATGGGGACTATCAAAACTAATAAGGTGAAATAAAGGCAATAAATATCTTAAGATGCATTGAAAGAAACTTATTTGCATGCAAATAAAACAAGGAAGAAAAATGGGGTCCAAAGGAAAAAAATAGGACCAAGAAGGAATTCTAGTTCCTGGCTTCCAAAATGTAACAAGAAAGTAACTGTAACTGATAGTGAGTTGTGGTTGTGGTGGGGGGGCTGTGACTAGGAAGTGCAGAGGTTGTAGACCTCTCAGGATCCTGGACTCTTACTCTTCAGAGCAAGGAGTCTCCCAAGCTCCAAAACTTCATGCTGAATATCAGCTGCTAGGTTCAGGCATGACCCTTTTAATATAAAGACATTGGGAAGAGTGTTTTAAAAACCGAAATCCATGGAACCCGTATATATTTGATTTTGCTGTTGATTCACTGTTGATAGCAAAGGGATTCCGATAGAGGGAGAGAAAGATAGGCAACAGCGCCAGCACCAGGGTGAATACCAACCTGCAGCACATCATGTGGCATTTAAAATGATGGATCCTGGTACACGGGTTGAGCCCCAAGATGGGAAAGCCCATCAGGGAGGTACCTGTTTCCCCACTGTCTTATAGAAAACTTGTTCTCCAACATTGGTGAAATGGATAGGCTAAGAGCTAAAACATACATGCCTAAAGATGGTTGGATTTTTCCCAACAACCTTGCCCACTCCTCCCTACTCCCTGCTACATCAAGCTTTAGGTAGGCTGATTGAAGTGTCTGGTAAGCATGGACCAAAGTGATTGGACCTCTCTCTTGCTTCCTCCATAAAAGCTCTGCTTCTTTCACAATAAAGTGGATTTGTACTGCAAAGCTGCTCTCTGGAGTCTGAGTTTCTTGGGCTAGTGACTCTCCTGCCATCACCCCCTGGGAGAACCCCCATGCTTCCACAAGAGACTATAATGCACCATATGTGGAAATGGAGCATAAATCTTACTAAAATATAGACCCTATACAGATGTGTGGTCAGTTTGTTCTTCTCACAAGAATCCTAAGCCAAGCAAAGAAGAGCCCAAAGGCTACTGTATTGTGAAAGGCTATTTTGGTTATGTATAAAATAATTGTTCTGTGTAGTGTTAGGAAGGGGCTGCCTAGGCCTTAGCATTTTGTATTACCTGCAGGTGTTGGATATATGTGAGGGATGTTTGATTGCTCATAACCTGCACATACTATTAATAGAACACCCAAGGAGTTCTGTATCAATAAAAAACACTTGAGCTGGGACACTCAGGGTTCCACTGTCCAGTGTGGCACCTGCCATGATGGTGGTTCCCTTTGCTGAGGTCTGGAATGGTTTACACCTATGAAAAATACACCTACATCACTGGTTCCTGTATTCAAGGAATGTTTATTTCTGGATCCAAATTTCCTAGATTTGTCAGCTACCCTCCTTTTCTCATTCTTCATGCTTTAGGGTAGAAGGTCAGACTTGTATAGTTTGTAGTTTTAGCTACATTCTGAACATGACAACCAGGAGACAGGTGTACCTAGCTACTCTATAAATACGCAAATCCAGGGGTGTCAGACAATTTCATCTCTCCCCTCCCACACCCCATGCCCCTCTTCTTTACAGACAAAACAGCTTCCATTGGTGGAAGCATCTTTCTTTTCTCCATCCCAGCCATCTAATAATGATGACCTGTGACATTTAAGCCTGAAAATTCTCTCCTTTCCTTTATTCATTAGTTTGTACTGAGCACCAGAGGGCTTGGAGAAGACAAGCACCTCCTCATTTATTGTTAACTAATATTCCTGAAGATACTTAGATATGAGACATATATCGATAAACTCAGTGGAAGGGAGTTTAACAGCATCATGCTTATGGTTTTCTGAGAGTGCAGCATCTCTCTTTTCTTGGTAGAAATCTCATAATATAGAATATATTTAACAAGTATTCATCAAATTAAATTAAAGTGCCACGCATGTCATCATCTTTTTTTCTGTAGTAGCTCCCCAGTAAAAGAGAGTCAAACTCTGAAGAATAAAGGGCAAACAGAAGTGTGTACATCTTCAACAAGGGTTGCTTATGAGACAGAAGATCCAGGCACACAGAGAAGTCAGGAGAAGTCGGAGAGAAACACGGCAGAGACTCAAAGACTGTTGACTCTCAAGCCCCTGTTTCTGATGCTGCCTGTGTTGCTGTAGTTTCTTCCCAACCTCTGCTGCAGATGCTGTCAGTCATGAAGAATGAGTCTGTTGGGTAGATAACTGAGGGGGAAGCTGGAAGGAAAAATATTAATATATAATGTGAACACGCTTGAATAATCAAATTGTTCTTCCGTATAAAATAAATATAAAAAGAGAAAAAAAAATAATAAAAGAAAACAGTTTGTACAAACATAAAGAAGCAGGAGGGACCAGGACCAGGTGGACTTAGGGAGAAGGAGTAAGAGGCTCCACGTAACTTAATTTGGGCTAAGTAGACAGAAATGGGGCTGGTAGAGTGGCTGGGTCTCATGTCCATTGTTGATAGGCTCAGAATGTAAGACAAGAGAACACTGTATAATAATTTTAAGCATGAGCAGGACTGTCCAAATTAGTCTTGGTAAGGGGGGGATGAACTGGACGAAAGGTGCTCAGATGAGGTTCTCCGATATCAACTTAGCAATAAGTGTGATGTAGGTGGCGCTGAATGTCAGAGAAAGATGGAGGAGCTCGGAGGAGTCTCTCAAATCTGACTTGGACATACACATAAGGGGATCACGTGTGTAGGGCGCACCTTTCTTTTTCTTCGGTACAATGGTCAAGATTACCATCAAGATGTCTCATCGCTCCTGATCTTTCCATCTTCCCCACTATGACTTATAGAACGTTACTTATAAAAATTTTTTTGTTTTTACTTCTGAGTGAGTTTAAGAACTACCTTTTAGTTTCCCTTTTCATGCTTGTTCACTATTATTTTTAAAGATTTGCTTATTTTATTTATACAAATGCTCTATCTGCACGTACACCCGCATGCCAGAAGAGGGCATCTGATCCCATTATTGATGGTTGTGAGCCACCATGTGGTTGGTGGGAATTGAACTCAGGACCTCTGCAAGCAGTCAGTGCTCCTAACCGCTGAGCCATCTCTCCAATCCTTTCACTCACTATTTCTATGGAAGAAGAGATGCAATAGCTGCAAAAGGGAAAAAAGGAGCAAGGTTTTCCCTTGGCTGTGTAGTACTTCAGATATTAGGTGACACATTTGAGAGTGTTGGACTCGTAGAGTTCTAGAGTGAATACAGTTTACTCGTGAAAGCACAGATGTTCTGGATGGTGGACCCTTACAGCGTGTATTGAATGACTAGAGGATTAACTCAGAAGGGACTCTCCCTTCTCAGACCTCAGAACAGATGCTCAGTCTTCCTATCTGCAGGTCAATACAAGTCGAAAATATTTAAAATCTTACATCTGTACTGAGCATGTGTACACTATTTTCCCATAAGCATCAGATAAAGACGTGAAGAAAAGGCTGGAGTCAGTGGCCACTTTAAATAGGAGGCTTATATGAATGAGTGTGTGTCATCGCTGGAAAGAACGGGGGCGGAGCTAGTGAGCACTGAGTGTGAGGCAAAGACGGTGGGCTTTGGCATCATTTGGAAGTGTGAAACAGCCTTGTCACTTGTGAGTTGTTTGGCATTGGACTCAGTACCAACCCTTCCAGGTGTAGTTTCTTCATCAATTTAACGAAGTTAAAAATACCTAGATTTCCCTGAAGAGTGATCCTGTCGTGGGAGCTATTGGCAGCTGGTGTCTGCTGAACAAAGGGGAGTTAACATCTTTCGCGGTTGTGTCCGCTGATAGGTTGCCCTTGTGCAGTGAATGGCACTGCACTCACGGGAATAAGGGTAGCGCTAGTGGGGCTCAGAGGCTTATTAATAGCAGAAAAGAGGACATGGAGTTGGGAAGGAGCTAGGGATGGGTGACCCGGAAGGAGTTGATGAGAGGTAGTGGTCAATATACACTGTACAAATGTATGGCATTTCTGGAGCATAAATAAAGAGTGATTGTGTAAATCAAGTAAACTGGTGTCAATAATAAGGCTCATGGAATCTGGGGAAGTTGTGAGATTGCATCAAACGTATCAGAAACAGTGGCCAAATGTAAATGATGTTGGAAGAGAAGCTTGTTTTTCATGCACTAGAGGACTGCTATTTAAGAAAACATGTGTGAAGGTTTCAGATCACACTGGCTGGGAGATGACCAAGAAATACAGTTAGCTACTTTTCTGGGAATAATGCTCTAGGGAACTATATTACTATGAAGGAGAGTCACTTCCTACCATCTTCCTAGATTCGGGGCTTCTCCATCTGTCCCCAGAGCTCAGCCCAGTGGTACTTAGAAGAGAAATTCTGACTCTTCCCCTCTTCTGTTCCTACCTGAAAGAAAAGGGGTATGAACAGAGATGCTGCACTTTGACTCAGCTGTTTGTGGTTCTTATGAGAGTAGGCTTTATGTTATGGATGGGGTGGCAAAAGGAAACTGGCCTGGAAGATGTGCACAGGACTGTGTGTGAGTGGCCTGTGTTTGGGATCCAGCTGGAATCTGGATTCCTGGGCAGTGCTCACCCCCTACAGTTATCTGCACAGCCAAGCCAGGGTGAGTTCAGCAAGATAATTAAGGCCAGTATCATATTTAAGCAATTGTATTATTAATTACTTTTCAGGGGGGATGAAGACTCAATTTCTAATTCATGTGTAGTTTAATGGAGGGAATATAATCCATATGGTTCTTATTCAATTACATTTATTTCATCAAATTAAGACTGTCTTTTTTTAAAAGCTATATCAGAGCCAAGAAATTCAATGAGGCCTTTAAACATGTTTTTAAGCCTATTTCATAAAAAACAGGAAGCCATATTTGCCTTTGAGTAAAGCAATTCTCTCTTGGCAAGTTTTTGGATAACTAAAAATCCTAAATTTGTTTCAATCATGTAGAACAACAGCTCCTTAAGTTTGGAGTAAAGTATCTCAGGCCAGAAGAGTGACCACATTAAGAATCATGCTCTTGCAAACCTGACCCCTCTCCTGTACTGCAGGAAGCTCAGAAATCACTCTGACTGCCACTGCCTACCCACTCTGCCGCTGTGGATACCTTTCTCAGCCTCAGCCATTTTAAACTTACAGTTCACTTCAATTCTGGGATCTGAGTTTCTCAATGTCTTGCTCACTAACATGTTTTAAATTTAAAAAGATAATCTATGATTCTACAACTAATAGATAATTAGAAAAGACCCCCCTCATATGCTGTTTTAAATGCAGGATAAAATTCTGAACTGGAACTTTCAGGCTGTTCGATCTTCAGAAGAACATTGCAACTCTAGGCCAGGTTTACATCTGTACCTACTGTAGGTCCCAGTTGCGAGTAATCGCTTTCTATCATACTTTCATCCCTCTGGTTTTTCTTCATTTTTTCAATCTTCGTCTTGCGATTTCCTTTCGTTTTCCTCTAAACTAGACCTTTGCTTGTATTTTTACCCTTTGTTAATATGGTACATGTTTTTATTGAACAATTTCTTCCTAAAAGATTCATCCGTAAGGTTGCACTCCCAAAGCTCATGAGCTTATTAGGAGACCGGACAATTGCTCTTCTTTGGAGATTTCTATACTGTCAATATATCCCTATACTTACATATTTTTATTTGTCAAATGAGTAGCAACAATTTATAAAGTGGCTGTAAGAACCATAGATAACTTTAAAGAGTCCACCAGGGTAAATGGAAGGTTTTACTATTGGTATTAGTCATATTTATAATTAACTGTGCTATATTATAGTTGTTTGAAGTAACTAGGAACAATGGCTAGAGCTTTTTATTGTTCAGAATAATTCAGTAGCTTTGATAACAATAGAGGTAAACAATAGTTTCTGATATTGAGACTTTTAAACAATTGATTGTATCAGCATTCTCAATACAATTGCATTGAACTTAATGAAGTAAAATACATTAACAGGTTTTTTAAGGCATTTAAAAAATTTAGCTAATAAAGATAAAAAATAGTCCATATGATACTGAGTGTTGTAATTGCCTATCAGGGAAGTACAGCCTGGAGCTAGAGGCATGGTTCTGGGTTACAAGCACTAGCTGCTTTTACAGAGGACCCACGTTCAGTTCCTAGCACACACATCAGGAGTCTCACAATCGTCAGTCACTCTAGTCCCAGAGATCCAACACCTCTTCTAACCTTCACAGGTCATGACATACACTCAGACAGACACACATAAATAAACAATTTTCCGCATAAATTAAATAAATGAGTAAAATTGAAATAAATAAATAAAATATAATAAAAACAGTATAAATAAATAAATAAATTAAATTAAAATGAAAAGTAGGTATATCTCATATGGTTTATGCTTTCTCCCCTCCCCAGCACACAGTTTAAATTGGGAATCAGCACAATGACATATGCTTTTTAAGATGTTTGAAGGAACAGAACAGTAAGCTAAACATCTGCCTTATTAGCTCTGCCTTATTTATTTTCCCCCAAAGACCTCTGGGTAAGAGTGATATCTTAGAGCTTTTCTTAACTTTCCCAACTAGGTCAAACTACAAATACTACACTTTTGCCCAATGTGTTTATCTATTTGCTAAATGCTCCTTCTTGGTCCATAACTCTTTCCTTCTGTCTGATGAAGGAAAGAAGTGAACGTATCCTCATCAATCCATGCCAGTTTGAAGGTCCCTGGGTGCATGTAAAGAGAGTAAGAGGCAGTAAATAAAGCGAGTGGAGTTGGCACTAAATCACTTGGTGCCTAGCAGAGCAGATACATTAGAGGACTGGCTGCAGAAGGGCAGCTCGGTACCTTTCTCCCTTAATGACAATTGCAATCAGGAAAGGATTTCCCGTTCCCAGCTCCCGATCAGTTTTGCTCCTGTGTTTGCACAAGTGAAGTTATGTTTCTGTAAAATAAACCATGCTATTCCATGTACTCACCATACTTAACAAATCTTTTAGAGCTAAATTTATTCTTTCAGTTTTGGCCGAAGGACAATTTTATTTATGAAGTTTATGGGGTTCCTCTCACTTATTTGGCTCAGCAAAACACTAAAGAACAATGACAATATATATATATATATATATATATATATATATATATATATTTTTTTTTTTTTTTTTTTTTTTGCTTAGGAATTGTCAAATCACTTAAACTGAAGCATGAAGGCTCTCAAGCTCTTTGGCTATCCAAGCTTTCCTGTGTGTGAACCTTTGCACACAAGCAAGTTAATTTATGCAATGCAGCATAAATGGCTTCTGTGCTTGTTTATACGTATTATGTAGCAGAAGCGTAAGACCAAGAACGTGTGCTGGGATGGAGCTATGTGTAGCTTGATGTACATATTTGCATATGTACCAAGTAGATGTTATTAACCAAAGCATATACTAAAAAATCTAAAAATTAAGAGTCCTCCAAGGTAAAAATTTTAAGTGATTGCACAGTGTTTGAACTCTCTATAAAACATTTTCATCCTCGGGTCCATTAGCCAAACTTTAATATACCTCAGTTGTGAGGAAACCCTGCCTCTCTAAGATGTTCATTCAATCTTTGCACTTTTTCATTTGAACTGCATTTGGCTGTGTTTTACAGCTCCCCAGACCTAAGGCAGGGGTTTCTCTGTAACACACGCATTTGAGAGTAGAAGCAGGGTGTCCTGCCTCTGAAACCACAAGCAGGCTGTTCACAGAAAAGGGGCTCGTATCCATACAGAGCCCTGTCAGAGTGTGTGTGCCCAGTATGTGAAGTTGTGACTCTGAAGATGGCTCTTGCATTTCTCTTGGCTCTTCAAGAGACACCCTTAGCTGTGTACTTCAAAGCCATCTGTCCACTTGCAGCACTCTGTCAACAAGAAAAAAGAGCTTTAGGACAGAAGACTGGGACATAGTCAAGCTCTTGAAACCCTTTGCTGAGCCTTGGGGAATGAACCCATACTTACAGACAGGCTGACTGCCAAACATTAACTAAAATACTCACACTTGTTTTTGACAACAGGGATCAGGTTCGGTTTCATCAACTGCTATTTTGGGTTCAGAGCTATGGCAGATATGTCTCCAGATTCCGGGTGGCTGTAACGCTTTTGCAAAGCCAGCTTTCAGCATTGCTCCGTCCACTGTGCTTTCAAGGTCTCAGCTATTCTGGTGCCTTCACAAGATTCAGCCCCAAAATGCGAGTGTGGAGGTCTAATGGGAGCCTCTGAGGAGGAACCCCAGGTAGGGGCTTCCCCCAGGAGTCTCCCTGCTTGAGCTGACTCTGACATGCAAAAGCAGCAGTAAGAGGTGGCTTCCAAGGGCCTGTCTCTGATGATGGATGAGTTTGGCCTTGCTGCCTGGGGAACAGACAGGAGTCAGCAGAACACAGATGTTTCAAGGCTGCCAAATTAATCTTCAATGGGAATGTGCAAGTGGGACCCGTAGTAGAATGTCTAAAATCCCAGTGTAATTGCAAAGCAAGAGTTAACTTTATGGAATATGCCCTGGCCTAAAACTCCCCAGAACTAAGGCTGAGAAGACACCTGATTCGAGGGTGTGAGACTTTCTTAAAAATCTCTCACACAGGGGTAGAAGAGTGCAAAGCCAGGAGAGTGAAATGCACACTTGCTGCCACCCTTCTTCTGGAAAGGAGTAAGTTCTCTCTGGTTGAATCAAATCCATACATGTATAGTAGAAGACAGAACAAGATTTAATCCATTAGAGTCCTTGGCTGAGACACACCCTTATAGAAATGCCTCCAGGAAACACGCATTTCATTTGTCAGTGAATAGTCTCCACTACCCCCTTTTATGTTAGGAAAGAGATTGTGACAACTAATTTTGATTAAATAGCCACTCGACTGTGTAGAAATCAGTAGGAAATATTCCTGACATCGTAGACAGTGTTTCTTGTCAAACATTAGAAAGGAGGTAATGATGTATTCAGCTCTGGATTGACATTTAGTGCTACAGGACTGTCAGGGAGTTCATTCCCAATTCTCTGATTCCCAGGGTGTCAAGTGAGAAGTGGGGGCTCTGGTGAATCAAGCCTCCCTTCTAGGAGAATTTCTGAAAGACAGAGGAAAGGGAAATCAAGGGAAATGATTTTGGCCATAAATGGAATCAGAAAAGGCAAACATAATTTTACATAAAATCATATAAGATATTTTTAAATGACTGTGCCAGACACCTGGTAAATCCAACAGAAACTAAGGCTGACTATCTGAGCAAGGAAGATATAAGCATATTAGGCATCAAATAAGTCCCATCAAATAGGTTTTCAGTGACTGCTCATATACTACCATTCAGAGACAAGAAGCCATTGCATAAGGCAAAACTATGTGAGATTTGGACAGAGTTGTGTCTAGTTTGGAATTTCAGGTGGCTTTCTATGAAATAAGGACAATGATTCCTCATCTTGCAAGGCCATTAGGAGGCTTCAGAATCGGTTTTGGAGGTACCTGAGGAGAGCCAGAATATTCCTGTAAATGACAGAGAATGCTTACTTCTTCTGCTCATTGCTATAGTGAAGGTTTATATTTGAGGCATGTCTGCCCTCACCTCAGTGCCCATGTAGTTATTTCAACTCCATGCCTGTTCTCAGAGAAATAGGAGACAGAAGTGCCATCCATTCCAGAGAGTCAAGTAGAGAATTTGACACATTTGCTCTGAAGTTGAATGTCTGCTTCTTGGATTTCTTCCCAGTAGTTAAAATATTATTATTATTATTTAGATTAAAAATAAAGAATTGAATTTAAAATATGCTTGTGGAATGAAGTTGGAAACTGTATAATTACTAGGAAATAAGTAGGAAACTTGGTGGGGAGATGGAGAATCTCTAAAGGAACAAATGGAAACCATAGGATTGAAAAACCCAAAATCAGAAATTAACAACTGGCTAAATGTCCTTAGTATTGGAACCTATACTGCAGAAGAGAATAATGCTAATTTTGTAGACATTTCAATGATAATGAGGAAAACCAAAGCATTCAAGGAGATAAAAAAAGGAAAAAACTGATAAATTACAATAAATAGTGAGCAGATTCTTAGTGACTGTGAGCAAAATGAGAACGTTTAACAGCTATGTACTTAGCCAGAAGTAAGACATGCTGACACAGTATGGTATTCTGAATGAGTAAGAATGGAGTATTTCCACAGTGTTGAAAACATAATCCACAAATCAAAGAAGCCCAACCAAAGCTTTATACACAGACATAGATCTATAGATGTGCATGACATAGTTGGTGAAGAACCGTAAATAAGAGAAAGATTCCAAAAGCAACAAGGAAAATGACACATACAACAGAAAAGCAGGATGGCATTCTAGGAGTTTCTACTTAGCCAGTAATACTTTCACTAATAAAGTTTAGAAAAAAAATGATGAAAACAGAGGGTAGTGGGATGAGATCTTTCAATCCCTGGATAAAAAGTCAACACAGAATTCTAGTTCTGGTAAAAATATTCTTCAAAATGAAAGCAAGACAGAGACATTTTTGGTTAAAGATAATGAAAGGATTTTACTCCCAGGAGACTTGCTTTATCAGAGTTATTGTAGTATGTTGTTATAATTTTTCTGTTTATTGTTAACCTTTTACTTACATAACTTATAAGTTAAATGACATCAAGGACAAAACATATGTATACATACATATATATATGTATATATATATGTGCACGTACATGCATTATATACATATAATTATATGATTCAGTACTATCCTAGTTGTCAAGCATCAAATGGGAGTCTTCTAAAAATCACCTAGAACAAGAGATTGCCATCAAGTATGCCAGACAAATAGCCAAGGTAGGGAGAGAAGGATGAGTGTGGTTGCCCGACTATTAAATTATTTTTGAAGTCCTATGATGTCACTTAGAGTGGGGCAAATTCAAACTTTTAGAGAAATTGTTTTAAAAAACCAAAACAGTCCCCCCTCCCACCAATCCAGCCAAAAGAAAAAGGTAAAGCTAGTAAGCCAGTAGAGGCTATACTAAATCCCAAGACATACTCTGGCCACAGAAATTTGAAAAGGATAGAAGTGACTGGAAAAGGAACTTGAAAAAGAATAACAGCAATAGCAACAGATAATTAGTAATTAGCTTAGTAAACTACAAAACAAAGATGGCTGACTGAAAATGATTATACCAATGATGTCCTTGGGATGTAACACTTAATAAGCAACACATTTTAACTATGAAATAATTTGAAATTAGTATGCTGGGAAGAAATATATCATGCAATCAATACACTAACACCTCTTTACTAAAAGAGGGTGTGTTAGTGAGTTTTCAACCACCATGGCAAAATACCTGAGAAAATGAACTTTAAAAAGAATAAAAGATATCCGGGCAGTGGTGGTACATGCCTTTAATACCAGCACTTGGGAGGCAGAGGCAGGTGGAGGTGGATCTCTGTGAGTTCCAGAACAGCCAGAGTTACAAACAGAAAGCTTATCTGGAAAAAAAAATAGGGAGGGAGGGAGAGAGGGAGGAAGAGGGGGGAGAGAGAGAGAGAGACAGAGAGAGACAGAGAGAGACAGAGACAGAGAGACAGAGAGACTTTGGGCCTGTGGCAACACAATATGCTACAACAGGAATGGAATGAGCACTAGAGGAGGCTGCACCTCACAGAAACTGTGACACGTAGAGACGAGACGCAGGAAGGAGAGAGCCCTGAGACCCTCTTGAAGGGCGCATCCTCAATGGTTTAACTTCCTTCCATTAGGTCTCACCTTCTAGGAGATTCACCAGCTTCTGGAAGCAGTGCATGCTGGAACCAAGCTTCAGTGACTGTGTCTTTGAAGAACACTCATGAACCAAACTGTAGCAAATTTTCTGATTGTATTAATATCATACAAAATAGACTTAAAAACAATACTGCTGGAGGTCAAAGATTGCTAGACAGGGGTTGAAAATATCAACTCCACATAGAAAAACACAACGTGGAAATTGACTCTAATTCCTCGTTATTTTCATCTACAATATTTGTTTAATATAGATAAATGTTCTGCAGTAGTAAAATAAGCAGCTCTGAGATGCACAGAAAGTAAGAAATTCTGGGTCTTTTAAGTAGTATGTTGGGTTGAGAGGACTTTTCAAATCTGTAATATAGATGAAAACAGCCTGCAAACTCAGTTTCCCCAACTGGATGTTCCTATAGAAATCACTCTGTGGACCCAGATCTGACTATGATCCCATTACACGAATTTCTAGGAAAGGCAAAAACACATGCCAGAAAGTGTATGAGCGCTTTCCAGAGGTGAGGGCTGGTAGGATGTGGCTGAGTACAAGGGAGGACCTAACTCTCCGAGGTGCTAGAGATGTCCTATCTCAGAATACACCTGACTTTGTACCTGTGTCAAAACTCATTGAAATATACATTATATAGTGGGATTGTATTTTGCATTAATTGTAGCTCAGTAAAGATGTGTTTCTTAAATATTAAAAAAAAACTGCTCACACACTTTAAATACTTGAAATCTACAATTGCATAACTGTATGGGAATGGGATTCTAAAGAAACTCAAAGGCAGGGTGAGGAGATGGCTCCTTCCAAGCACAAGGACCTGAATTCTGAGTATGGTGTATCGCGCTTGAAATCCTGATGCTGATCAGGTGGAGGCTGGTGGGTCCCTGAGGCACACTGGCCAGCTGGGTTTATATACTAGACAAGGTGCACCAGTGAGAGACTCTGCTCAATAAATAAATAAAGGAAGATGCTGGATAGGTGGTGTCTGAGAATGTGCTAGGCTGTATTCTAGGCTGGTCTCTATATGCACACACATTCATGTGCACCTACACACATGGAGAACCAAGCATGCATGCACACACATGCACACACACATGTACACTCATACTAAAAGGCAGAAAGTCTATTGTTACAGTTGTTAAATGGTATTACAGATAACTGTCTGACAACACAGAACAACTAGAGAGCGTGTGTGGTGCACCTGTATAGAATGCCTCTTAGTAAACTGGCCTGGCTCTGCACTGAAGGCTGACAAGGTGATCATGTGACTTAATTGCATTCCAGGACAGACTTAACAAGGAAATTCGGGAAGACGTTCTCCTAACTTTCCACCTGAGGAATCGGGGCTGTGACCTGATGTTGTAGAAGTTTATTTTTAGTTATGTTTAAAATGGTTTTGTGTGCTGTTTGGTGAAGGCCTGCCTAGGCCTTAGCATTTGTATTGTCTGCAGGTGCAGGCTTTATGCATTTGATTGCTCATGATCTGCATGTGGTATCAACAGAACACGTGAGGATCTTAGGAAATCAATAAACAGCCCCTGAGATGAGAGGCTCAGGGTTCCACTGTTCGGGATGGCACTTACCATACAGTGGTTCCCTCTGCGGAGGTCTGGCAGGGTTTGGGCCTGTGAATATGCCTCGTTGTCTTCCTTGCTGAGCTATCACAATAAAAGTGACAGCAACAATCTAAGTTCAATGTGGCCCCAGACAGCAGTTGTAAGTTTGAATCAGGATTTTAGTGAATGAAAGAAAGCCTCACAGATCTCCAGAACTTAAAATTTAGGGGATAAAAAATACAAATAATAAGCATGAATAATAAGGTCATTATGGTCAGTCCATTAAGTAAAAGAAAAAAAAAAAGAAACAAAATGCCCATCTTCAATACCTTAGTCATATTATACAAAGTCCCTTTGGTCTACGTAGGCCATAGTCAACCAGTCCTAGATGTTTTAAAGGGAGAAAACATAATTTCCTTAGTAACCAGCTTGCAGCAAAATTTGTCTGCACATATGGCTGGAGAGGTAGCCCTGCAATTAAGAGAACTGGCTGCTCTTCCAGAAGACACAGGTTTGAATCCCAGTACCGACTAGCCTCAGCAGGCACTGGGTATGCAGATGATACACAGACATACACATGGACGAAACACTTATACACATTAAATAAGTAAAGAAGTAAGTTGTCTGCACATATCATTAGTTGGCATGCTTCCATTGTTGTCTGCTAGAATTGTGCTGTTCAATAGGGTGGGACTAATTGCTGCATTCAGAACTCAATGTGATTGCTGTATACAGAAGTCAAGGTGTAGAAACATCTGAATGCAGGCTGAAGGAAATGAAAATGTGTTCTTAAAAAAGCAGAGGAGATATGAAAGCTGATTTAGAATTGAATTCAATCACCTAGCCATTCTCCCTCCTCTTTACTATCACAACCAGCTTCGTCCAGTACAGTGTGTGCTCTAGCTTCAGCCATCGATCCAAGAGAGGCCCCCTTAAGACCACGTGAAAGCACAGCAGGAAGCATCTACATACCAAACACCAAGCCTCCTGAAGATTCAAAACCACTGACACTTAGATTTCAGACTCCTACCCTCCAGAATTCTGAGGAAATAACTCTCTATTTACCCTATCAAGTCTGTGGTATTTTGTTAGGACACTTTTACCAGACTAAGTCACCAATTCTGAGATGGGGGCATCCTGGTTGTGATGCTGGCTATAGCCTAAATGGGTTAGTCCAAGGTGTTTGCTGGCATGGGGTGCGAATAACTGAAGTAATTAATAATACATGATCGAGAAAGGCGAAAACAGCCTCCGAGAGAGGACTGGGATGGCTAAACAGCTCCTATTTGAAAAATACCCCAGAGAGAGCCAGTAGAAAATTTGAGAAAATAATGGTTTTGAAAGCTATCTGGGACACTGAAGAAAGAAACAAACCAGGGGGACACTGAAGCAGATGTTTCCTATCTTTGTGGCTTTTATAGAACCAGACCCATTTATACTATGTAGGGAAGCTGAGGGAAAATCTGCAGCCTGTTGGATGAAGAAACCAGAGGGCAGAATTTGAAGCAACTGCGTTTGCTGAAAGAATGGGAATAGCAATTTCAGAAGGGAGAAATTCAGACACAATATCCTAATTCTCTAGATTACTTCTAGTTTGACCAACATCTCCTGGACCACATTTCAGGGTATTTCGAAAGCAGCTCGAGAAGTTCATAAGGATTGAGGTGGAATTATCTGAGGTACATTCACCACTCAGAGATCAAGTCCTCACTTGGAGTCTCATTAAAGGAATGAACCTGCAATAGAACACGCAGCTGAAGGCTACACAGCTCACTATTAACAGGGTCTGTGGTGTAATTCAAAATCGACAGACATACAAAGAAACAGGAAAACCAACCAATTCAAAATAGAAAAGACATCAGTACCGACCAGCTCTTTGATGGTCCAGATGTTGTGATTGACAGCATTTTAAAGCAATTAACAACTACACTTCAGAGGGCAAATGATACTGTTATCATGATGAATAAATAATAGAACATCTCATCAGAAGAGTGAGAAACAAGTAGAATTGAAAGGTATAATACTCCAAACGGGAAGGCTTTAGTGGAAGGATTTAATAGCAGAATGGAGGTAATGGCACTGTTGGAGAACTTGAAATGAAATCACCCGATCTGAAGAAACACAAAGACTGGGTTGGGGAAAGTTAATAGTCTGGTGGAACAATGTAAAAAAATAAAAAGTCTAACATGCACAGACTTGAGTCCCACGTGGAAATATCAGGATATGGGATATAAAATGTTTTAAGGAACCTAAAGACGAATTTAATAACTCCCCCAGGCGCATTTATCAATAGCATCAGACCCTGTGTGAGCTATTGGGAGGTTCCCACCTGGGTACAGCCATTAAGGGATCCATTTATGAGAAAAGATGACTAAAAATACTTAAATATCCTTTTATTGGGGCTGGAGAGATGGCTGAGCAGTCAAGAGCACTGGCTGCTCTTCCAAAGGACCAGGGTTCAATTCCCAGCACCCACATGTCAGTTTATGACTGTCTGAAATTCCAGTTCAGGGCATCCCGCACCCTCACACAAACATTAATGCAGGCAAAACACCAATGTAGGTAAAATAAAAATGTTCTAAAATCTTTTCCACCATATTTTGACAATTTAAAACATATTCTTTCCATGCTAATGTCTTATTGGTCTAAATAGTAGCTATAGTTAATGATAATTTTAATATATATTATTTTTTAAGTAATGGACTAGAACAAAAACCATGGATTCTAACATTTTGGTTTTATATTGTAATGTTTTTAGATGACCTTGGAAAATGTTTTGAAAAACAAGATGCATCCCTTCCTTAATTTTTTAAGCATTTCTTTTATATTAAAGACATTAAGAACATAAAACAACCCAAGAGTACAGTCTAGTTGCTGTATAAATGGAATGTTTTACACACATTTTGATTGAGTTAAAAATTTACTAGTAATTAGACATGATTTACATAAAATATTTTGTTCAAAAATTAGGTTAAATTATCGTACTGAAACCCCTAGGCTGACCCCAAACAAAATGAGCTGGACATGTTAGTCTTCCAGGTACTTGGAGGGCCTTTCAATCTTCAGAAATAGTTTTCTAACACCAGCAATTATTTGTCACTTTGGATTTTGTGCAGCAAGTCGAACTACGACACTCACATGGCACAAAGAGATAACTCAGTGGAGCTTAATAAGGAAAACCAATTAACGTGAAAAGAGAGGAAGCTGAACCCATAACATCTGGGTCTGTTTTGAAATCTGCAATGCTATCAGCTTTGCATCCAGGTCTTGAATTATGGAGAAGACCAAACTGGCAAATTCAGAGCATGGATGCCAGAAACAGTGCAAGATCCAGATGACATTGGGATGGAAGACAAGGAATCACACTCTACAGGCATTAACAGGGAAGGGAAGGAAACGCTAGCAAGTGTCAACACTGATGGGATTATAAAAATAAACAAAAAGGAAATGACACTAATAAAGCCAAGGTTCGAAGAAGGCAGGGCAGTGAATGCCATCTTAATCTATTCTGATACTGTGGATGGTTAGGACCATTTCCAGATGGTCATTTTTAATGCAGTGAAGAGAGGATGAGGATCTTTTCAGTATAACTGTGCACCTTTCTCTACTGGCGAGAGACTAGGAGAAAGGAGCAAAGAGGCAGTAGGCATTTGAAAATTTCAGGATTTTATAAATTTTTTCCAAATAGGGTGAGAACACAACAGTTATTTTCAAAGTTGAAATAATAGTTTGGCTTTGGCTGTGGCTTGATATTGTGACAAGAAAATGAACAACCAACTGTATGGCTGACGTTGAACCAGATTGAAAATATTGATGTCTGTGAGATATCAAGTGCCATTGCCTCTGCTTTTTGACCTCCATCGTTTCATTTCACTGATTGAAAATGGTTTTGTCACACAAAAGAAAGAGCATAAGAAAATGTTTGCGCTGTGTCAAGCACTGGCAAATCATTGCTGATGACAAATCATGTAACAGCTATGTCTCTAAGGTGACCATACTAATCACAGAGAATATCCCCTTCATATCTTGGCATCTTTTTTTTTAAAGTAGATTTCCTAGATCTACATGTTCAAAATGAAAACTAAACATAAGAATTATTGAACTTTTTATAAAATTTATCAGTAAAATTTTAAATGACTTGGTATTATCCTTATGCGTACAGAGAGCTGCAATGCACACATTTTAATTATAGTGCTCACTAACGATAAGTTTAGCAAAACTTTGTAGTGCGAACCACAGTAGAAATTCAGATGGTGATATGGCAGCAACTGAGCAAAAAGAAACACAGAGATGGTGGCTAGGAAGATGGCTCAGTGATTAAGAGCACTTGATGCTCTTGCGGAGAAGCAAGTTCCCAGTACCCACATAAGGTGGCTCACAATGACCATCTCCAGGATATCCAATGCCCTGTTTTGTTATCTGTATGTATTGGCACACATGTACACATGTGCATATACTTACATACAGACAAGCATACATTCATGCAATTAAAATTAAAATAGCCTTAAAAAGCACTGAGAAGTTCAAAACATAGGGATTATATATTTGATTTACAAAACCTATATACATTTTGCATATATATGTGTGTGTGTGTGTGTGTGTGAAATTTGCATGTATAAAATACCATATGTAAGATGCAGTTGTGCATAAGTTATTCTATGAGTCACTTATGTATGAAAATTTAAAATACAGCCATCCTTCAGTATCTGCAGGGCATGGGCTCTTGAAACCCCTGTGGAGCCCAAAATCCAAGATAATTAATTCACTTATATGAAATGACATATATCTGCATATGACCTACATAATCCTCCCACGAACTTGAATTCATCTCTGTATTACATACAATACTTGATGAAATGTAAATTCTGTTTATATAGTTATTACCCAGTACAGCACAGGGAATACTGACAAGCAAATGTCTGCATATGCTTGGTCAAGATGGGCTCTCCTGGTTTGCTTTTTCTAATATTTTGCATGTGCTGTTGGCTGAACCTGTGAATTCAGAAAGTGTGGACCTGAAGAGCTATTTGTACTACTGACATTTTTGGTCGCCAACAGTGGCACATGTGAAAACATTTATTTTCCCGTTAGTGGGGAACACCTTGGGATCAGCCTCTAGAGCTAGAATTAGTGAGTGAAGAGGAAAGCATGTGTAATTTTGTTCTAGAGTTCCAGATTTCCCACCAGAAGGGCTTGAGCTGAATTTCTTTCCTCCCACTATTATGTAGCTCTGCTTATTCCCAAGGAAGCTGTGTCAGCAGGATGTGTTGTCCTACTTTTTTTCATTTTTCACCCTATTATGATTGAAAAATTGTATCTCACTGTAAATTTTGAAATTACTTTTGGCACATCACACACATTATTATTTCAGTCCATCGCAGGCATTGTTATACTCATAAAAATGTTAATTTAGAGAACAGTGTTAGTTTTTCAGTTATAAAATTAACATAAAATTTACCATCCTAATCAATTCAAATGTGCAGTGGATTAAGTATGTTCATGTAGTGGTGTGTTAACCTCTGAAACATTTCATTGTCTAAAGTCAAAAATCTATACCCAATGGACAATTACCTTTATTTCCTCCCTCATCCACTGTTAAACATTACTCTCTGTTCAAAAGAAATAAAGGCATACAAACGGAAAAGAGGTCAAACTTTCTCCTAGTGTAGCCAGATCTCAAAGCAAGAAATCTCTAAAATGCCACAGAAAATGCAACTATTAAAAACTAAGGAACAGATTCTGTGCAGCTGTGGGAATAAAAGTAAGCCTGAAAGAGCTAGTAGCCTTGCTATCTACCAATAAAGAATATATAAAATAGAAATCAAGAAAGCAATTCCACTTGCAATGGCTCAAAGAATAAAATACCTAGGAATAAATTTAACTTAACGTGGGAGGTATCTTTATAGTGAAAATTAAAAGACAGTTTTTGAAATAAATTGAAGAGGACACAAAAAGTGGAAAAGATCTCATGTGTGTGGATTCGAAAGAATAAATATTGTTAGACTCTCCATTCTATTTTAAGTGATTTTCAGATTTAGTGCAGCTCTATCAAAATACCAAAGGCATTTTTTTTTTTTTTTAGAATTAGTAAAGAAGTTCTAAAATATGTTTGGAACTCGAAAACAAAACCACCACCACCCCAAATAGTGAAACTAAGCAATCACAGCCATTCTTGCAGAGACTATATTAGGATAAATTCAGCTACCTGACTTGAAAATACAGTACAAAGATTCAGTAATCAATACAGCAGGGTATTAGCATAGACACAGATACAGAGCCCAGTGTGACAAAACAACGAACACAGGAGCAAGCTCACATACACAACTGACTGCTTTTCAGCAGAGGTGCTGGAAACACACATCGAAGAAAGAACAGTTTTTGCAGTCAGTACTGTTGAGAAAATTGTATATTCACGTACTGAAGAGTGACATTAGATCCTTATTTCTCAGCAGCCAAAGGATCAAGTTGAAATTGATTGTGGACATAAGTATAAGACATAAGGCCATGAAACTTTTCAAATAAAATGTCAGAGAAGCTATATCCATGAAGTCTCATCAACATGGATGCCTTAATATGACCTGAACAAGGGTAACACCCATAGACCTGCTAATGTGAAAGAAAATGTTCACGAGGTCTCAATCCTAGATAAAGAACAACAGGCAACCAAGAATTGCCGAAAGCAGGAGAAATAACCTTCCCCAGGGAAGAGCTCCTCACCTTGCTACTTAATATCAAGGGATCAGCTCTGAAATCAGATGTCTATAAGTAACATTATATATACTGAGCAGATTGTATTTCTATATTTAGGAGATACATCTATATCTACATATACCCATCTATCTCTCTCTCTCTCTCTATCTCTATCCATCATGTGACTATCTATAAAAGCAATTAAGAAAAAAAGTCCATGAATTTGAGGAAGAGCGAAGGAGGAGTACATGCGAGAGAAGAAAGGGAAAAGGAAAAGTATGTAATTATATTATAATTTAAAAAATTTAAAAAGTTATTTTTAAAAGTGTAAGGAAAATGCTTCAGAAACTAAAATGGACAAGGATTTTTTTTAAACAAAACCCTTTTAGCACAGGAATTAAGAGCAAAAGCGGACAAATTAGATGACATAAAGCTGAAAATCTGCCCAGTAAAGGAAATTCTCAAAGGAGTACACAGAAAAATGTCAGAATGGGAGAAAATGCTTGTCAGGTATACATTTGACGAGGAGTTGATATCTAGAATTTGTAAGAGACTCAAAAACATCAATGGCAAAGAAACAACTTGATTAAAGAGTAACAGATCGAAACAATGTTCTCCAAGGAGCACTAAAAGCAGTCACCAAGTATGTTTTAAAAAAATGCCTAACACCATGAATTATCAGGGGAATGTAACGCAATCACAGTGTGTATCATCTCATTCCAAGAAACACGGCTACTATCAAAAAAGACTGAAGATAACACCTGCTGGTGTAGACGTGAAGACGGAAATCCTGTACAGGGGTGCATGGATGTAAATCATGGCAGCCATAGTACAAAACATTACAAAGATTCTAAGAAGGTTACAATAGAACTACCTATAGTCCAGCAACCAACTTCCTGAGCAAACAAGTAAATGAAATGAAAGCAGGCTGTTGCAGAGACATCTGCACTCCATGTTCATTATAAAATTATCAACAATAGCCAAGAGATAGAAATGACCCAATTTTCCATCAGCAGATAACTGGATAATGAAAATGAACAATGGAATATTATTAAGACATAAAAATAGAATGAAATACTGACATTTGTAACCATATGTGTAGAACCAGAGTTCATGAGTTGATCTCACAGTAGTTGAGGTAGAATTATGATTTCTCAGAGGAAAAGAATAGCAGGCAGTGGGAAGTGCTGAGTACATGCTATGGTTCAAGTAAGAAACAGCCCCTCTAGCTCATTAAGCACTTGGATCCCAGTGATGTTTTAAGTGTAGGTCCTGATTGGCAGAGCTGGGGCCCTGAGGGCAGGCCCCTCTTCTAGTCCTATTCACATTGCTTCCTGGTCTGTCTGCCATGCCAGCAGCAGCTACAAGCTTTGACTGTCATGGGCAGAGCCAACCAGCCATACTGTCTCTCACATGATGGACTGAAAACCCACCAAACTGTGAGCCACATCAAATCCTTCCTCCATGAAATTGTTGCTGTCCCATTCTTCACAGTGAAAAGTTTCTAATAGGTTATAGTTAGAAACAAGAGGGGAGGAATTACCACATAGATGGTGCCTGCAGATAGCAATTATGTAGCAATTAAGCTATAAGAGAGATTATTGAAAGTTTTTATTCCAAAGAAACAAAACATATTTTGAAAAGATAGATGTGCTTAACCTGATTCAGATGTCATGTTATAAATAGATAAATAGAACATGACACATTAGTCTCTATGAATATGTGCAACTTTTATGGTATATCCTACCAATTAAAACTAAGAATTAAATATGATATATTACATAAAGAAATATGCAAAACCACCAGGGTAGGTTTTTTCTTAGAAGCTGAAAAGGTAAATAATAAACTGATAGTAATTAAGAGTACAGATTCTCAGTATAGAAATAGACCAGAAAAAAAATGTAATATGTATCCAAACAAAAAAAAAAAAAGATGTGTATGTGAGCCCTGAGAATGTAACTTTTAAAAAGTGCTTTGTGAATTATTTAGCCTTTTAAAAAGAAAACCAGTAACTCCTCCCTTATACACAAAATGAGTTTTATGTAGATTATACATTTAAACATGAAGACTAAAATAAAATTAGCTAATAAATACAGTGTAACATAAAAGGAGAAAGGTAAAGTACTTTCTATTAAATTTAACAATGTCTGATAATCAAATAACTAAGAAAATGAAAAGGCAAGCCTAGATGAAGAGAACATACGTGTATCTGTGTGCATTATGTTCTCCAGTAAAGATGTTTAACATATAAAATTTTCAATCAAGAAAATCAGCTGATGACAAACAATTGGAGAAGAGACTTTAAGTAGATTCTTGACACAGTGAGCTATTCAAACGTAATAAGCATGTGGTGTAATAATGTGCTCACATTAATTAATAATTAGGACCTTTCAGATTAAAATCAAAAGAGGGTATCAGTATATATCCCTCATATAGCTAACATGATAAGACTAAAAAACATTTTTTTTGTCATGGATGTGTCCTGGCTTCATATACTGTGGGTAAATTTGTACATCGACAAGATTGTTTCAATAGACATGTAAAAATGTTCATTCTGACAACTCTTATTGGTAATAACTCAAGCTGAGGATGATACAGATGTCTATAAAAATGTAATAAATGCATTTGTTGTTATATGTATAATTCATTCAACACTGTATTTCATAGTTTGATAAAAATGAACATGAACTGTTTAAGTGTAATAATATAAGCATGATACTAGATGAAGCAAGCCAAACAGAGGCCTAAGTATTTTTCAGTTTTATTTATCTTTTATTTATCTGGGTAAAAACTGAGAGTCAGCCTAGTCACACTGGCAGAAACTCATATACCAGGCTTCATAGGGAGAGCGCTGTGGGACCACAGCAACTTCTGTTTCTCCATTTGCTAGCGTTTACTTGGGTGATCTGTGCTATTTAATGTAGGCTTCTATGCTATCTAGTATGGATTTCAAGAAATTATATTTTGGTTATTTAGAGATAGGGTTTCTCTGTTGTAACTCTAGCTGTCCTGGAACTCACTCTGTAGACCAGCCTGGCCTCGAACTCACAGAGATCAGCCTGTCTCTGCCTCCCAAGTGCTGGGATTAAAGGCGTGTGCCAGCACCATCTGGCTCAAAAAATTTTCAAAATATTTAGATATAATTCAAACAAATCTGAGACAAAAATATTAAGTATTTAGAATTCAAGTCATGGAATTTCTTATGATCTTAAGTAAGGGATGATTTACCTGATAACTATCTGAGAAATCTAAACTTAAAATTAAGAACCACTTTTCACTAAATAAAGTTATAGATTACAAATATATGCTATAAAGCATATCTTTCAGAATATATATACAAATTCTCCATTATAAAAATTAAATTAAAGGTAATTAAAGGTAAAAAGGTAATTAAAAATTACACCTGAATAGCTACTAAGTCATGTTGGCAGATGCACAATTTCATTAATAATCAGAAAACCACAAATCAGCCTTATCAGCTACAACTATAAAATATGACTCTTCCTGTCCTTGGTGTCAGGAATATGGAGTAACAGGAATGTATGCACTGTTAGTGTGATCACTGTTAGTGCTGTCAAATTGATTCATATAGCTTAAGATACGTGTGGACTCCATGACCAGAAACCCCACTCCTCAGATTCTCTGAAAAACTGCAACACATACAAAGAAGACATGCAAAAAAAAATCATACTCTTCTTCCTCCTAATAGTAAATGCTGGAAATAACCCATAGTTCTTCCTGGAAATGGGCAATAAATTGTTTATCCAAACAGTGGAAATTTTTATAGCTATGAAATTTGAAGGACCACAAGCATCAACTGGAACAAATCTCAGGAACAATAGTGAACAACAAGCAACAAAAGAACACTTCATACTACAGCTAAGAAAGGTAAGATGGTTTTATTATTTGAGGATTTTATTATTTGAGGAAGTATGTACACTTCATACTACGGCTAAGAAAAGTAAGACGATTTTATTATTTGAGGACAAATCTTTGTGCTGACATTATAAGAAGGATGTGATAAAGACAAATTGTGTCACAACAGATAGATTTTAATTGCGGAAGACCCACAGGAGGTTATGAAGGTAATAATGATAGTTTATTTAAAATTATATTTGTTTTAATTGGTTTAATTATTCTTATTTGTAAACACTATGGAGATATACCTTCTGTTATATGCATAAGGTATGTTAGATTTCTGAGGCTGCTTAAAGAGGACTAAGGCAGAAAAATAGAGATATCAGACCTTCGACAGTCAGGACTGTGTTGATTGGTACACATGGGGAGGAGGTTACTCTCTTCTGCTCAGGTGGGTTGAGGCTTCCCATGGGAAAACATGGCTGTGACCCTTTACAGGAAATGATGGCAGCATGTGGCTTGTGTTTTCTCTCATAGTCCTCCCTTTCACAATTGCCTGCTCAAGGGTGAGATAGTCTGCCTCAGTAGATAACCTAGCAAGTGTTGAACAAGATTCTCTGTAATCCTATATGAATCCTGTTTACGGGGGAAACACTATCAAAAACTTTCCATAATAAATTGTTTATAGTCTCTATGCATTCTCTACATAAAATTCGTAGGGATGAGTTAACACTAGAAGCAACCTGCTTCTAGATACTAGAAGCTGCTGCTCCTCATAACCAGCAGTACCTGATACCTTGAATATGGATAAAGTGGCAAGAGATATTTAATAGTTCTATTTTTAAATGACATCATTAAGTTTTTATTTCATTGTGGATCTTCTTGGTTCTTTGAATATATTATGAGTCTACAGCCAGATCTTTCATGGTGAATTTGAACTTGGATTTCATCAACAATTCTATGCCATAAGAATAGCATCAATTTGACTTGATAGGACTAGAAACTGGGGTAAGAGGTGCAGGGTACTTGGCAAGTAAGGGTAAGAACTGCTTTGGACTTCCCTCCATATTGTAAAAGTTTCTTCAGTAAGCCTATGCAGCAGCCAGAAGCCCCAGTGCTCAGGTTGAAAAGCACTTGGCCTTGCCTCACTCTCTCTTTGGGAGCCTCCTCGGGGCCAAGAGGAAGGTGTGATATACTGGGTACAGTGGAGGTTAAGTATCCATTTCCTCTGACTTTTTGCTTATAAGTATGGCTGTCCCTGAGCAGCCTTTTGACTTAAGCTCCAATCCTCAACCCCCCATCCCCAACCCCGCTCTCCTGGAGGCTGACACATTAGGGCTGCTGATGAGCTCGGAATTTAAAGGAACACTTGTGGAGAAGAGACCTTTTGCTGATTCAAGGAACAGCTTGTGAGAGTGGTGGCCACGTGAGGGGGCCTAAAGCTCTGACATGTGAATGATAGCTTCGTCAGCTTGGAACTCCCCCAGGGTCCACCACCTTTGTCGGGGTTCCTTCCTGGCCATTTCCGCACCAGATGTGAAAATTATTGAATGTATTTGGCTGGAGTGTCCTGGGGACTCTTCTTTCTCAGTTTCTTTTTTCTGTATTCTACTCTCTGCCTTCTTACTTCCACTCCCACCCTTCCCCATTTTTATTTTCTGTTTTCACTTTAGCTGTACCTAGGTCTATGTGGCAACCAAGGTAGAGAGAAGGCACCTCAGTGACCTTTAACTCCTAGATCTGGGCACTGTGATGCTTTCCTGGTAACAGGCTAACTGGGGAGCTGTGCCCAAGTGGAGGGATGCTTCATTCTCCAACAGTCTAGCAACTACAAAAGACATAGCTCTGTCTAAAGAGTTCCACAGCTGGTCAGAGATGAGCTTACAAAGCCAAGTGCCTGATTTGTCACACTCTTTTCCCCAAGTTGGGTTGTACTTACTGAAACTTAAGTCCTCCTGGAGAAAGTCTAAGAAGTTGTGGTCACTGGAAGGTCCAACACTTTCAGCTAGAGGTTCTACAGACAGCAGATCAGCCAAAGGTATATAAACATATGTACATACATGTGAAATATACATATATATCCCTAATATATACAATGGGATTTGGAAACTTGTCTATCTGTGGCTCTGAAATCTCTGCCTCTTTTTTTTTTTAAGTTATTTTTATGGCTAACTTGTACAACACTTAAGATTCTACCATGAAGGTTTATCTGATCCCACTCATTAAGATTCTGGGAGAGCCACAGGAGCCACCAGCACCAATGTGTCCTGACTAGAGTTTGTAAGCACATTGACGTACACTATCCTGTTACTCAACACGAAACTTTATTTTTCTCAAAGGTGTTAGGAAGAATAGATCTTAAGAAATTACGCTTTCTCACTTCTCAGGTGTAGGATCTATAATTTAAGCCCTGCATTTGCCTTTTAATCTGCTTATTATTCCTTACTTAGTCCTGGTATTGTTTGTTAATTATTATTATCTTGGCATAAGTTTTGCTGATCAAGAGTGAGATGGAAAATCTCTGGGTCTCAGGTTGCTTAGGAAACTGCCTTCAGCAGCTATCCAGGGCAATCTTTTCTTCTTAAGCTTTAGTGTGCAGATCACATGGAAAAGAATTATTCTGGGGCAGGAAAAGTTGGGAGTAAAATTTCAGGTCCTGGGGTCTCACTCTGTTCTGGGACTACTGAGCACATTTTGGGGATGGGGCTCAACTCCAGAACTTCGTTTGCATCACAAGCACAAAGATGATGCTGTTGTCTCAGTCACTGAGGGAAAAATGGTTTGGCCAGCACATCTGACCCAGTGTTCCTCCCCCAGGTGTCCTCTGAGGCTCTGACCGCTGGGTGGAGTGGGTCACAGGCATTGTACATCCCCGAAGAATTCCATTTGCAATTCTTTCCTCATTCTACCCAATCATGCAGGATATTTTTTCCAGGCTGGCCCAGA
The DNA here is from genome assembly GCA_026225945.1 of Cricetomys ansorgei. Taxonomy (NCBI): domain Eukaryota; kingdom Metazoa; phylum Chordata; class Mammalia; order Rodentia; family Nesomyidae; genus Cricetomys; species Cricetomys ansorgei. The sequence continues at coordinate 29,977,222 of JAMJFZ010001038.1, forward strand.
GGAAAAGTCAGTCATTGTTCTCATTTTGACTAATTGGAGACAGTCTGGCCACAAATATCCCCCTTTGTGACTTTTCCCTTCTACCGGGATTGGGCAGGGCTGCAGAGAGCCTGTTGGAGGGTAGCTGGGGTGGGACCAAGAGGAGAATAATTACAACTGCAATGCCTTCTGTCACTAAGTCCTGTGTGGAATGCTGAGTTGAACAATGGGAAAGGTCTCTGCTGTCCTTGGGAACATTTTTGTTATTGTCCCAGGCCAAGGATTTGAGTGTCAAATGAGAAATTCTTTAATGTCTGTACTTTTCCACAATTTGGGGGGAATTTCATATGGCTGGTGTAGTGCTTGAAATTTGCTCACAATCTTGCAGTTGGCTGCCCTCAATTTGTTTCAGTTGGTCTGGGATTCTTTTGGTAATTTGAATGACTACAATTAGGAAAGTCTCGTATTTCCTCTTGCTGTCTTGAAGAGAGTCAGGGTTGAAATCAAGATCCTCAAGAAAGGACAAGTAAACCCAATTTTTACACCAGCAGCCCAAGTTTTCTTTAAGGAGCCCCACCTTTCCAATCCTGCAGCAACACAGCATCACTTTTAAGTCTTTCTCCAAGTGTAGACCCTATGCACAAATAGTAGATGTCTGAAAAATTCATTGAGTTTCTATTTCACTCCAGCCCTTGTGCTAATTATCAGTGTTCATGATGTTATTCGGTGTCCCTCACCTGCTCTCTAAGTTAGGTGCTGTTATAATTCTCACTTTTCAGATGACCAAATGGATTCTTAGGAAGGTAAAACTTTTCTGAGGTCAAACACATATGCATTGGCATTTCCATTCACACTGAGGAAGCTAGCTAGTCACATTCCTTTGTGCTATAGTCAGTTTCTCTATGTCATATACAATCTTCTCAATAGCATAGCATGACATACCGAACCTGAAGTCTCTAAGTCTTATGATGAGAATACTGTGCTTAGTTGTTATCATAGCTATAAAGAGGTCACCAAATAAATAACATGTGAGTATCTACTCTTACCTGATAGCGAAGGAGATCCCCAAAACATTTCTAATGGAAAGTGGGGAATTTGCTGTTGGTGCTGCCTAAAAGTCTACTGAGGGCAGGCCTGTACCAGTGAATATGATGTCTCCAAACACCTCAAAGAATGCTAGAACTAATGGAAAGCATTTTTGTCAGGATATATTATGTGTGGTTCTGAGTTTCATGAGAATTTCTTTCAAGTATATCATGTACTTTGACCATATTCACACCTCTACACCATTCTATTTCCCCTCCTCCTCCTAATCCTCCCCTCCTGAAGACTCCTTTCTTCCCTCAACCTCACTTTTTATGGTTGGTTTGATGTAACTATATAAAACATAGAACCCATGAATAAGAAGAAAATGTGATATGTGTCTTACCGAGTTGTTTTATTTTGTAAAATTCCAGCTCCAGTTGTAGCCATTTTCCAGAAATTGTTATGGTTTCATTCCCTTTTATGCCTAAATAAAATGCCATTGCAAATATATATACCACATTTTCTTTATGCGTTTATCTGTTAAGAGACACACTGGATGACTCCATAGCTTTGATATTGCTTATAATGCAGCAGTAACATGGACATGCAGTATCTCTAGGGTTGTGTTTACTTATGTCCCCTGGGAATGTACCTTGAAGTAATAGACTCGGGTCATACCATATAGTAGTTCTGCTTTTACTATTTTGAGGAAACTCCATATTAATTTCTATAGTGACTGGACTATAATATCATCAGGGTGTATATGTGTTCTTGTACCCTTACATCCTCTCAAGCATTTGATGTTCATTTTTCACAAAGATAGCCATTCTGATTGTAGTGACATGGAATTTCAAAGCTGTTCTAATTTGTATTTCCATGATGGGTAAAAGATATGAACATTTTTTCATGTGGCTGTATGTACTTCATATTTTTTGAGAACTGTCTGTTTCTTTCATTAGCTCATTTATTGATTAGGTTGTTTGACAGTTCAGTATTTGTATATCCTAGAAATCAATCCTTAATGTAAGACTGTTAGAAGAAACTACTTCAGAATCAAAAACTTTCTGAAAATAGCTCTGATAGGTCAAGAGAGAATACCAAGAGCTGGCAAGTGGGATTCCATGAAATTAAAATCTTCTATATTGTCAAGCAAACAATGAAGTGAAGAAACAGCCTACAGACTTGAAGGAAGTCCAGCACAACTGACACGGGAGTAAGTGCTTGACAAAGGCGCGTTACTAAGCAGGTGTTAGATTCTGTTAAAGAAAGGTCAAACTAATTTAATGAAATGCTTTACCAATGAACACGCATTTCATGAAGTGTCCAAGTAACATCTCAAGATTTAGCGTTTTTCCTGAACAAAATATTGGTAATCCTGAGCTGAGAATGATAATTGGATGTGGACTAAGTCTGCACTGAGCACTCATCACCTTGGTGAGTTATTTAATCTTTCTGAGCTAGAATGGATTACTGTATGAAATGGACATCATATTATCAATCTTGTTACTTTGCAAAGAATTTAAATTAAGATATAAAGAAGTTGTAGATTCTAAAGCATCAAATGATTATTCTTTCAGACCACAATACCATCTTATGCGGTTTCCATTCATTGGCACTCAGTAACCAATGAAACCATTCATTCATTAATTGAAGTCAGAGACCAAGGAAACCCCCTAGGGAGCGTAGTGACAGCTAGTAGCTGAAATTCTCCTAATGTAGATAAAACTTAAGCAGATGCATTATTTAGCTTTCTTCCATTCTGTTTTATTGTTTATTGTGTTATTAAGATGCAGAACTAACTCTATAATTAGCAAAATATGATATAGAATAATTTGCAGGACAAGGAAGAGATATTTTGAAACTTTTTTTTAAAGAATGAACCCAGCCCTCACAATCAGCCTGTGAACCATCATTAATAAATTAAAAATTAAATTTTGTGGTTGTTCAAATCCTTCTTATGGTAGTGAGGCATCATTCTGAGTATGTGGATGTCCAGATGGAAAATTCATGTGTCTCATCTGATGCTGTGACGTTTTCATAGACCTCATCATCCTTAAAAATTTATCTAAGTGGCCAAATGTTACAGGTGGGGAAAGGGGAGGAGATAATTCATCCATAAGTGACTTAAGGCCCATCTGATATTTAAAACATCTGGATGTTTACAAAGCCTTTAGTCAATTATATTTGGTAATCATGTCTAGCCATTTGAAAACATCTGGGTGATTCAATATTCACCCAGATGTTCATTCTTGAGTAGCTATTTGGCAACATAATTTTCCAGTTGCTTGGTCTGAATTTTGCTTAACTTTTAAAACTCTCCACTAAACATTTGTTTTGTGTCTACTCCATTGGCCTAGTTTTGGAGTGATCAACTAAGAATAAACTTAGGGACCAGAGCTAAGTTCGTGTTCTGAACTATCCCACTTACCCAGCAGCAGTATTCTCCTCTTTATTTCACTTCCTGGCTGACTTGGTTGTTGAACAAGTAAATGAAGCTCTCTGGAGAGACTTTTCAAAGGTTTGCATTGTTTGTTAACTAGATGTCATCTAGAATCACCATGGAGACAAATGTGTCTGCATATGTGGTAGGGATTTTCTAGATTATGTTAATCTATGAGGGAAGATTCATCCTAACTGCTAGACTGAAGAAAAAGTAAAAAGGGAACTGAGCTCCAGCATTTATAACTCTCTGGTTCCTGACTGCCAAGACAATGTGACCAGTCACCTCAAGCTCCTGTCATCATGATTTTCTTACCATATCGGCTGGACGCTCTGAAACTGTACACCAGCAGTTCTCACCCTCTGGGCTGTGACCCTTTTGGTGGTCTAATGACCCTTTCACAGGGCTCACCTAAGAGCATCCTGCATATCAGATATTTACATTACGACTCATAACAGTAGTAAAATTACAATTATGAAGTAGCAATTAAAAGATTTTATGGTTGAGGATCACTACAACATGAGGAACTGTATTAAAGGGCCACAGCAGTAGGAAGGCTGAGAACCTCTGCTATATGCTGAAATAACCTCTTAGTTCCCTAAAGTACTTCTTATCAGATTTTTGGTCACAGCAACCAACAAAGTAACTAAGACAGAAGTTTCCATAAGTTTCTTTTTGTCAGTTTGTTTTTTTTTCACAACAAATAAAATAACTAATGTAGAAATCTGTACTAAGTGAGGCTGTCACTGTGATAAACCGGAACTGAACATTTTGGGGACTGGTTTTCAAGAGGGATGTGGAGAAGAGTCTGAAACTTTGGACTGGAAACACCCTAGGACAGGTTAAGCGCAGCTCAATGGACCATTCCACTGGGTACTCGAAAGCTATGTACGTTTTTACAAAGAAACCTTAGCTCTGCGCCCGGATGATAGGAACGGTCCTGGTGACATGGCACTCATCTAAGGCTCCACCTCCTAAAGATGTAAACTCATTCAAAAGGAGGGACCCTAGACTGGGACTGCTACTAAAGGGATTTGTTGCTCAAAAACAACTGCCTAGGAGAGTATTCACCAGAGTCAGTACACAAAAGCCCTGCAGCTGTGGTCCAGGCCAGAAGGAGCACGTGCCAGCATTGTCCATACAGTGTTAGTTCTGTAGGCATAAAGTTGAAGGATGGAGGTGGCCATAGAAGTCTTACAACAAAGTGGCAGAGAACTGGCCAGAGCAAAGGAGGCCAGGCAAGGTATGGCAGGGTCAGAGATCCCTACTTCTTTAAAGTTGTCGGGCCTCCATATATATGCTGTGGTCTGTATATTCCTCTTTCTTCCCCACACTAGTAAAATTATAAAATAAAATTCCACATTTTGACATAAGCTCCTGAAATTCTAATACAGTGATAGTAAAGAAATATATACAAATATGCATAAATGATAGGAGAGGCAATAACAAATGAGAGGCACTGAGGTTTGGAGGAAATGTTGAAAGTGAGTGACCAAACCAGGGTTAGCGATGCGGGCCAGTGTCTCACTACAAGGAGAAACTGGGGAAGGAGTAATGCAAGTTCAAAGCTTGGCTAGGGTACAGGACGATGCAAGGAACCCTGGCAACTTAGTGAAGTTGTGTCAGAATAAAAAATAGAATAAAAACAGAAATTGCCAGGTAGTGGAGTGGGAGGGCACTTGTAATGGCAGTTCCAAAATCTCCAGTACTGCAAAAAAAAAATGGTAAGAGAAAGAGGAAAAGTGATGACCATGGCTAATGGAGTGGAGACAGAGCCCTAGCGGGAGAGTGGTTAGTGGGAAAAAGAAAACCAAGCTGATTGACAACGTCCAGGTGAAAGGCAGCAGATCCTCAGGGCGGCCAGCTTCTTTACCAATCAGGTGCCTCCTCTTTGCACCTTTCCAGGTGACAGTTACTTCTTCAACCCTCACCCTCTCTCAGTACTCTTTGTGGTCTCAGTCTTCATGGTATTTTCATTTAACAGCATTAATGGTTTGGGTTTCTCTTTTTCCTGCTATAGTCTCATGCATTCTCTAATTGGGAGTGAAAGTTGACAAATGAGTTCTGTTTTTCTCACCCAGTATAAAGCTTCATCTTCATATGAGGGCTTTGGATGTGATCGTAAAAGCACCTGTGTACTTCTTCATGATGTAAGTAAAAGCCCCTCAAATTATAGAGTATGCCATGGAGAGGGAGAACATTGAACTGCTCCAGTGAGCTGTAAAGTGGCCCTATAGAGAAGTTACCATTTGGACTTAAAAGATACACACATCTTCATTGCTATGTTGTTAAGTTGTCTTCATTATTTCCCCATTTCCAGCTTTGCATTATTATATAATATTATATTATTACAGTGATGCACCATCTCTCTGCCTGGTATTAGCTGGGATCATGGAAAAATAATCACTGTATTGAGAAAGTCTCCCTCTGACCCAGGGCTACTGAAGCATTTCACGAGGTAACCAAAAATTCAAAACATGATAATTCTGATATCATGTTTTGCAAAAAAAATAATTCATTTTTTGTATAATATGTTTTAATCAAATTCTTTTTCATCCCTCCTCCCCACATCTTTACCCACCCAACTTCGTGTTCTCCCTCTAAAAGAAACAAATAATACCTAAACAAACATAAACCCAATAAGACACAAAATACTAAAACAAAAATTGCAAAAAAAAAAAAAAGTCTAAAAACAAAACAAAATCTGCTTTGTGTTGGCCAACTATTATTGTTTGGCATGAGGCCTGCCCTGGAGTATGGTTGATATATCCAGTGACACTCCATTGGAGAAAACTGATTTTTTTCTCCTTTTCAGGAGCTTTCAATGCAAATAGCTGCTTGGTTAGGGGTGGGACTTTGTGTCCACTTCCTCCTCTCAGTGCTGCGATTTTGCCTGGCTTGAACTCATGCAGGTATTGTGTATGCTGCCATGGTCTCTGTGAATTCATATGTCTATCAGACTGACTGTGGCTGGAAGATGCTGTTTCCTTGGCAGCATCCACCAACTCTGACTCTTACCATCTTCTGCCTCCATTTCTGCATAGATTCCTAAGCCTTGAAGGGAACGATTTTATAAAGACACTCCGGGGGCTGAGTGTGCCAAAGTCTTTACTCTCTGCACACTGTCTAGCTGTGAGTCTCGGTAGTAACTATCATCTGCCGCAGGAAGGAGCTTCTCTGAAAACGCTAATATCAAGGCAAATAGTGTAACTTCAAGTCTATAGTTCCCATGTCATTCTACTTACAGATTAAGGTGACACACACTACTAAGGTGCATTTTGAGGGAGTCAAATTTCTTGATGATTAAGTGGTAAATACTAATAGGTGCTGAGAGACAAAACAAAGGCAGAAAAAGCACTCTGTCTTAGGACAGACAGGAAGACATATTTCAGAGGGCAGACACGGCTGAACAGGCTTGTTGGTAGGCCACAGTAACCCATTTTACAGAATAACTAAAGACCTTGCTATTTTACAGAATCAGTGGGAGAAATTGAATACCAAAGTTTTTAAGCATCATGGGGATCAGGATGAAGGAAACCACTTCAAATTGGTCCCACCTTCACATAACAAATTTTCTACAGGGAGATGGGTTTCTTTACTGGAGCCAAAAGTCTATGATTATATTTCCCCCTAGAATTCCCATGTCTGTGTTCAGATACCACTTCTGGGTTCGTAGTGGATTGAGTTGTCTGGGGACAAAATAACAAACACAAGTATCCCAGTTGCTCCTGATATTTAAAATCCTGATCTTCATCTAAACAGTTCTGGGGTCAGTTCTTCAAAATCCAGAAATTGTTGATTTGTATATTCAGTCCTTGTACATTCAATAAAGGAAACGTGGAGGAATGTCTTTGATCCATCCTACCCTGAACTGGAAACCATGCTAATATCTCATAGCCTTTTCCCTTATATTATAACATATGTGATTCATTACCTCTGGCTCTTATCAACTTTCTGTCTCCTCTTCCTCATATACCCATGAGCATTAGGGGAGTGGTTTGATAAAGGCATTTCATTTATGGTTGTGTATTCCAATCATATATATATACATATGTGCATATATACATATATTATAATAACATATAATTTATTCTGTTCATTTCCCTAGGCCTACTTTCTGTCATTTTCCCTACTTAGAATGATAAGCCTATGACAGCAATAACCTCCTCTATTTCTTACCACTTGTATTCTCATAGCCTATAACAGTACTTAACTCTTGACACCAGGCTGTGCTCTGCTATGAGTATTTCATATTGTCTAAATTAGTGATTTTTTTTCTACTGTGTGTTGCCATGATACTCCATCTAAAAAGCAGAGTTTTATTCCACTTTGAGGAGGTAGGATGAATCTACATCTGGGTAGGCATGTGAATGGACCATCTCTTTAATACTACCCAGACAGCATATACTGATAGATAATTTATTTTTAGATGTAGAAGAGAGGTATCCAATACCCAATAAACTTATCAGGGTAAATGGAGATCGTAGGGGGACAAAGGTGTATTAAAATTATATAAAATATAATATATGACCAAAGTATATATTATATATGAACTATTCATTAATATATATTTCTGTTGTGGAAGTTTGTTTTTAGTTGTGTTTAAAATAATTGTTTTATGCACTGTGGGTGAGGGGCTGCCTAGGTCTTGGCATTTTGTATTGTCTGTAGGTGTTGGATTTATGTGGGAAAATGTCTGATTGCTTATGATTTACACCTGAGTTCTGAATCAATTGAAACACCTGAGCTCAGATGCTCGGAGTTCCAGTGTCCAGGATGGCACTAGCTATGATGGTGATTCCCTCTGCTGAGATCTGGCAGGGCTTGGGCCTATGAAAATGCCTCCATGTCTTCTTGACTGAACCACCACAGCAGTCTAACAACTACAAATGGTGCATCAACATGGGGCAGGACATTACGCTAGCTAATCCAACATGGAGACAAGGAAGAAGAGAAAGAAACTCCAGACCTCATAGAGTCCAGTAAAGTACTTCAGGGAAGCTACCAGATGGTAGAGATTAAGATATTAATCGAAGGCTCCTGAAGGAAGAGGAGAGAGTGAAAGAAAAAAAAAAAGCCTCTATGAAGAGAAAAGGCTATGAAATTAAAAATAAATGAAGAAAAAAAGCTCTGAGTTAAGAGCCACAGAATGGAGGCCCTTAGAGATAAAGAATTCAGCTGGGAGAAGGAAAAAGGAAAGCAAGTTCTTACTACTTCTCCTGATCATGGAGCATATGTTCCTTCCCACCACTGGTAGTAGTATACTGTTTCACAAACTGAGTTTTCTGATAGCTGCGTTGTATGTATGTGAAGCTCAAGATGGTGTGTTTGAGGTCTATGAAGAAGAGTATATGTTTCCCCTTAGTGGTAGTGAAAAAGAATGCCTAATGGCCAGAATGTTTCAAGTGGAGATTCTTTCCATGGCCCCAGAACCCCTGCTGTTGTGGAAGCCTTGGCTTAGAGCCAAAAGGCCACTTAGTTAAACTGAACAGTTTTTTTTTTTTTCCCTGCAAACTTTATTACAAGCGGTCCCATCACTGGTGATGGTGATGAAAATTCTACCCATGAGGGAACCCTTCCTGCAGACAAGGACTAGTTATTTTTCCTATAAACCAGACTCTATCTTAGAACCTGGAAAGTGTTTCCTAAGGGTCAGCACACAGAAAATATTTTCCAGAACTGGCCAAAGTTGCATCTCATGCTGGTAGCCAAATTTGGTACTGTAAGAGTCACCCAAGTGGTGCTCCTTTTGAAGGCATGAAGGGGTCTTTGGAGAGCAGCTGAGGTTTGATGCTATGAGAGGCCAGGAGAGGCCATTGGTAAAGGTGCAGCCTCAGTGGCAGTTGAAGACCCAGATTGAAGAGGTCATGTAGAGAAGTGGAGGCTTGGCACCATGAAAAGAGCCCAGGAGAGGCCCTTGGTGAAAGTGCAACCTGTCTTTTGCAGAAGTCCCCATCATTCTGAAAATGCCAGTACCATAGAATGACCACCAAGAACAGCAGCAGCAGTAGTGTGAGCCAGCCAGACCCTGGAGGACAAACTGTGTGTGCTGCAGAGGCAGATCCAGAGAAGTGACCTAAGCCCTTTGGAAGAGCCCAGAAGATCACGAGTGAATTCCAGATAATTGGACATTGATAACATTTTTTTGAAGACATTGTGAAAAGCTTGATAGATGTTGGGTATCATTTGGTCATGTGCATTAGAATCCTCATAATTGCTCCTCTTGTAGGGCTTCCACCTATGGAAATGCTTCCCTGTCTTCTTTTCTGAGAGACACCATAGGCACACAGCTATATATTTCTATTATATTTACACCTTTTTTCCCTACAAACTTAGATTTGAATCTTTATTAGAAAGAATGCAAACTTTAATACAAAAAATATAAGTACAATAATCTTATGTTGATTACTTCTGAGTTTCTGTTGAAACTCTTGGGATTTTCTCAACAATGCAGCCATTCCACTCAGGAACAGATCTTCCTGGGATGGCTGTACCTACTCCTCCTCTCCAGTCATATCAGAAGGCAAATGGAATAGCCTCAGTCTCATGTTAAATTTCCACACCTGATTTCTCACTGTTCACATGCATTCTGGGCATCTCAGGATCCCCCTGGACATGAAGGTCTGGGTGCCATAGCCTTCAGGTACAAATCTGAGAGATTTTGACCTTCGTTTCTGTTTCACCAGCCCTGGTTTTATATCATGCAGTTGACCAACTGTTCACTAGGCAGTAGCCAGCTACTTACTTACTTTCCCACAGGTTCTGAAGCTGCCCAGAGTAGAGCATTCCCTAATACCTGACAGCCTCCTCATTAGAGACTAAGGACCTCAATTCCATTTTCTTTCACCACATACTGAGAACTGTCATTTAGACATGGCTTCAACCTGCAAACTATGCCATCAAATGTATAATGTCAAAAATATATCAAATATAAAATTATATCAAAACTAGACCCAGAACTTATCAGAACCATAAAACTAAGAACAGGTATAACTCTCATACCTGGATCTCACAAAGAGGTAGACACTAGCAACAGTCCTCGGTGACCTGTCATTTGACCACCTTCTGTGTATATCAAAGACCATCAGGCAGAGAACTCTCCCCTATCCCAGGGGCTTCAGCTCTGCTCAGTCCCCGCTGTTGAAATGGTCTACTTCATTGCTGTCTGCCCATCCTATTGTGTTTTCATTTCCTTATCTGGACCTGGTCCTGTTCATTTGCCTCTACAACTAGGACTCAACTCTGAAGCTTCACTCTCAAACCTGTGACCTGCAGAGGTGTGACTCATAATGGAAGCGTCTTCCCTTCAGTTTGGTTAGGTGTCATTATCTTACCAATACAAACTTCTAATCCATATCAGTTTCTCAGCTTTGGTTTCTCGGGCCCCTGTGAAACTCTTTGCCTCTTTAATCCTCTATACTCACTCTGTAACCTACATAGATAGGTGGATAGTTAGAGAGATATATAATAGCTATACTAGTAGATGGATAGATATGTAGCAGTGCTTTGCTATGACAGCTCAGTAAGGATGACAAAGTGGGCGTTATAGGTGCAAGCCTTTCCAGACCTCAGCAGAGGGAACCACCATCATGGCAGATGCCATCCTGGACAGTGGAACCGAGCATTTGAGCTCAATTATTTTTATTGATTCATAATTCCTCAGGTATTCTACTGAAAGTATGTGAAGATCGTAGCAATCAAACACCCCCCCACACACACACATAAAGCCAACACCTGCAGACAATACAAAACGCTAAGGCATAGGTAGCCCTTTTTCCAACAGTGCACAAAACAATTATTTTGTACATAACTAAAAATAAACTTCTACAACATAGATACATACATGCATGCAAACATACACTCATAGATTTGCTGTGTGTTAATTTAATGTACGATATGAGGTTAATTTGGCTAATTAAGATCAGAATTAAAAACTGGTGCTTGCCTCAGTTAAGATTACCAACAGAAGGGGGAATATTGGAAAGTTGATGCAATTGAAACCACCACACCTTGAATTTATAGTTATTTGGTAAATTTTGACATTGTGGAAGAACACAAATATGTCTAACATGGCATACTTATGACACTTGCATGGAGTTGTAATTTAATAAATATTTGTTGAATAAGTAAATAAATAGAAGCAGGCCATAGGCTGTTTCTTACAGTGTGCAATATGGCTTTGAATAGGTGTGGAGGAAAAAATTTCTAATTGCCTATGGAGTATATATATGCAACAAAGGAGCATCAGGGATTATTTTGAATGATAAAGATTAATTTGTTTATAAGAGAGAGTTCGCTTAGCTTCAATACCAGTAATATGCAATGAAACTAAAAAGACGAATTGAGTCTAACTTAGAGACTTATTAACATGCAAAGAACTTGGACCTTATTCAGTGGGCAATGAGAAAGAGCCAAATATTTAAAGTAGGTAAAGAGTAAGACCACAATTGTAATAATGAATGATTTCTTTGGCCAGAGAGGGAAAAATTAAAGAAAGGAGAATAAGGACTGTCTACACTAAGGGGAGATGATTTAAGAGCATGAATTCAAAAAGTAGGAGCAGAAATGAAGAGGAAATGACTCTAAATGAAGCCCTATAAATGACTGACTGATTGACTGATTGATTGAGCCAGAGTAGAGAGTGCAATTAAATAAAATGGTAGCACCCTTGTCAAAAGACAAAAGCAATTTTCTCTAGAGAATACAGTTAAATACCAGTGATGTTTTTCTTGGAAAATTCTCTCTTTAGTCTTTGTGAGATGCAGTGTGACTGAATATTTCTCCATTTTCTGTTCCTGGGCTTTGCAAGCCCTATGGCTGCAGGGCCTCTGACCTTTCCTCTGCTGCTTGGCATCCAGGCAGTTCCTTAGCTGTCAAATTTCTATCCAGGTGGCCTCCATAAATATCTCAACAGAATTTATTTTCTTTAATTTTCTTTGGCCTGACTTGAGAATTTGCTGATTGGGAGACTATTGGAGGCTAGCATGCCCAAGGACGGATAGCCACATCTGCTAGCCATTTGGATTAATTATTACACCTGCGCAATAAAACCTGCATTCATAAAGAGGTGGTAAAGAGACTCGTACTGCACCCTCGACAGGATCTGCACTCCTTCCCAGCCTTCTCTCCAGGTCAACGGCATTCTTGTATTATGCTCTTTGGCATGCACCTTATAGTAAGTATCCCATGGTTCGTGTTCTAATATCTCTACTCTGTGGCTCTAAGTTCTGCCAATTCTCAATCTCAGATCGCCCTTTCCTTTCACTTTTCTAATCTAAATTCTAGCTTGGGGCCTATGTGATCACATACCATCTAAGATATTAACAAAATCAAAATTGCTCTTCTCATCAGTTGCCCATCCTTTCTGGGTGTCTTTTAAAAGTAGAAAGTATCTTCCTTCTCAGACGTTTTAATCAAATTTCCCTCCAGTGCCTTGATTGGTAAGGACTCGTCTCTCTTTGATCTGCTAATATGCTTTTAGAACTTTGTGTGGTTTTCTGTTGTCTTTTTGAAAAATCAGAAGCAAATGCTTCATACTGGTTTTAAGGTTGTCTACACACTCAATATTGCTGTTCTAATTTATGATTGATCTTTGACCTACAATTGCATTGTGGTCAAACCTACTAACCCTTAGGTACACAAGATTTTATTCTTGGATGCTGGATGCTTGAAATCTAACTACATACAATGCCTCTAAATATCTTCCCTTTTGATTTTCCTCAACTTTCTCTGCAAAACACTTGTCAGGAGTATCCCAGTCTTAAAACTCCAATAAATGGAAGATCTATAACCTAATGGAAAGCTGTTGAGAATTTGGTGCATGCAAGCCCTAAATGGTTCTTGAAAATGAAGGAGAGAAATGACCTTAGCATCTCTAACCTTGGCTAATGTTGCTGAAAAAAGCAGCAGCCTTCATAGTGCACAAGCCTCTGGCAGACTTCTAAGTTAAAGAACCGTTTAACACATGTGAAAAAGTGAGAGAAAAAACAGACATTGGCCTAGATAGTCAGGTCTGGGAAAGCAACTATGTCAATAAATGAGACAGTAGATATTTCAACTTTGTATCCTCATAGTAAAATCGCCATTAATAAGAAAGAATGCTGGGAGAAGCAGAAGGAAGATCAATGTGCCAATCATCACACTCTCTATGTATTTAGTTCCTAAATTATGACCGCTGATGAATAATTAAAAAAACAGTATCATGAAACGTCATCACATTTTAAGGTCATAGGTAGATAACTTAAAAATAAAAGTAATGCTGGGATTGGTAAGGCTTCCTTTAACTTTCTGTTCTCTCCTGTCTTCACTAGTGTGATTCAATCTCAACAAATTAGAACTGAGTGACATGGCAGGCTCCTGATCAGGACCCATATGTGTAGATAGGTTTTTCTCTGGCTAGTTCTATATTCAATGTTGAAGAGTTGCTTATTCCCTTTCCTTACATGCAGTCTGTTTTTCTATGTTTTTATATCTGTCCATTCCTTTCCCTATTGTTCTTCATTACGTTTGTCTCTTTCCCCCCTGAAATCTAAGGAAAAAGAAAATCATTAATCACTCTCAAGGACGCAGTGCTCAGATGGATATCCCTGAAAGGGGTCTGTCTAGTGTCAGCCCAGTTTTCATTTTCTTTCAACAGAAATGGGGATGTGCTTCTTGTCCTCTGGACCAAGGAACATGGATGGTGGTACTGAGTGTTCAAGAGGAGACAATTGAGAGCAAGTACTGAGACACAATACCACTGAAGTTAATTCAGTAACTCAGCTGGAGTCTTTCAGCCCCTCCTGTGCTTAAAGATGAAGATTTCTAGGGTGCAGACTGGACTGTGTTAACATTGCATTGTGTGGCAGACAGTGATTAACTCCTCTATCGCTTACTGTTTTCTTCATATGAAACCTATCTTCCTGAATCCTGAAAATTGAGCCACACACAGTTCTTCAGAGAAGAACACTTATGGTTACATGAAGATCTTCTAAAATACTCATGAATTTTTAAATGAGAATTTAACTGTTACAAAAATTCTTGAGAGACACAAGACAACTTATGGAGAGACTAATTTCTAGGGAAAAATACATTTTAGCATCTAGGTATATGAACTTAAAAAGTCATGAACAACATTTAACAAATGCCTTTCACTATTTAGTTAATGCTAATAAACACAATGGGAGAAATAGATGTGAACGGTTACTCAACATTGAATGGAAAGAGAAAGGTGGAAAATATGAAAGAGATAAAGAGATATCGAGGATTAAATGAAAATAGCAAAGCACATGTGATCAGAGATTGTGGAGAATATAGAACAGGAAATGGCCACATAATTGATGAAGAATTTTAAAAACACTGAAGAAATCAGGGAACTCAGCAGACAGTCAAAGACACAGGGCCAAATAAATTCACAGTTATGTACATTGTAATAATTCTACCTTAGAGGAATGGTAATGTCTAAGAAGAAACTGTTAAAAGCATCATGAGGGTACATACGAGGAAACAATACAGCTTAACAAAAATGTCTCAGTATGAAAATAAACAGATCAAAGCTTCACAAAAGAGCAAAAAGAAAGAACAGGTCACTGTAGAATATTCTTTCAAAAGTGGAGAAAATAATTTGCAATCTAGAAATCTCTAAAGAAGCTAGAAATCAGGAATGTGGATATATGAATAACTTTCCAAATGAAGAACTCA
Organism: Cricetomys ansorgei; assembly: GCA_026225945.1. NCBI lineage: Eukaryota > Metazoa > Chordata > Mammalia > Rodentia > Nesomyidae > Cricetomys > Cricetomys ansorgei. The sequence goes on from JAMJFZ010001038.1 coordinate 29,992,346, forward strand.
GATAGGAGCAGTAGTAAGAGATTACTAAAATCAGGACACAGCACGATTACATATGTATGACAGTGTCCTCATAAAATCGTTACTTCACATGTTAACTTCGAGAAATTACTAACATGAGCTTTGACGTAAGTGAGAACTAATGGACATAAATAGTAGGTGTTAATGTTGTTTATAATGTAGAAATATTGATTCACTGTAGATTGTACTAATTTGTGACATGTTAGAAATTTAAAGCTAACCAATAAAAAATAAAGGCTGATTGTATCATTACTTTCTAAGTCATGTCAACTTGATACAAGCTAGAGACATCTCAGGATGGAAACTCACTTGAGAAAATACTTCCAGAAGAGCAGCCTGTAGGCAATTCTTGCGAATTCTCCTGATAAATGATTGACGTGAAAGGGCCTGAAACATTATGGGTGGAGCCATCCCCTGGATAGCAGATTCTGAGTGCTGTAAGAAAGCAGGCAGACAAGACAGTCAGCAGAGTTCCCCTGTGTCCTGTTTCTGCTTCTGAATTCCTGCCTTGAATACCTACCCTGACTTCCCTTCATGATGAGCTGTAATGTGTAAGTATAAGTCAAATAATCCTTTTTCCTCAAGTTGCCTTTGCTCAGAATGTTTTTATCATAGCATTAGAAACCTACTAAGACAAGTAAGTACAAGAAAATACTTAAAAAGAACAGGAAATAGCAGGAGATACAATGATAAATATTAAGTGATATGATAAAACTATAATCAAATTGTCTTTTACTGAAGGGAAGAATATGGTGCACACTATCAGGACAAGGTTTACACTGTAAGAACTAGAAAAAGAACTTTAAAAATAAAACTTTGAAAATTCCAAGAAACAAGATAGTTAAAATGTAGATGAAACAAAAATTCTATTCAGCAGCGTTGAATTGAGCACCTTTTACCTGCCACTTTCTTCTGTACAGTTTGTGGCAAATTTAGAGAGAATTGTGAATGTAGTTTAGTTCAGACAAAGAAGCTACTGAAAGAAAAAGAAAGATCTTACATAAACTGAAAGAACAAAATATTCTGAGATTTTATTCACTGTAACCAATAGTGTCTATAGTGTTTCAGACAGGCTCAAGGTCAGACAACTAATAAAATGCAGAGGCATATAAAGAGGCATGAAAATGTGGACAATAATTGAGAGAGATTGGCCATTGGGAACAGCCCATGCTATAAATAGTACAGTCATCCCATAAAGATTAAAAATTAACTAGTATAAATAAGTAAAAGAAAATAATGAGGAAGGGTAGGAGGAGTGTTGATACGTATTATACAAAAGAGGAAAAAATTAAATTAATTAAATTAATTATTAATGAATTTAAAATATAAAAATGAAAATAATGAAAAAGGTAGAAAATGAATTTGAAACTATGGATTCTTAGCATAGAAATTCAATCTGAATGAAAATCCAGTAGATAATACAAGACTAAGTGGTATATTGTCTAGAATTTCAAATTCAGAGGGTGGCTTTTATGATACCCCCATAGAATGCAGAAAACAGGATTATTCCTTGTAAATATTGACCAAACAGATGGTACACTGATTGAGATATATACAAAGAAATACAGATAACAGGACATAAGAGGGTTGTGGTGATGCAGAGCAACAGGATCAGGAAGGAGAGGAAGAAGAAATGGGATTAGAAAAGGTGGTAGATGAGAACTTTGCAGTACTGATTAACATCAACCGACAGATTTAAGAACCTCTGTGAACCTTGAATACAATCCGTAAAAGTATAACTCTGTAGATTAGGTGGTGAGATGTCTTAGTAGGTAAAGTGTTTGCTGTATAAACATGAAGATCTGAATTTGGACCCCTAGTACCCAAATAAAAGCTGAACAACAAAACCTCAGCACTATAAAAAAGAGCGAGGTCGATCCTGGAGGTTCACTAACCAGCCAGTATTGTCAAAGCAGCAAGCTCCAAATTCAGTGAGAGACTCTGTCTCAAAAAATTAGATAGAATATGTTTTAAAAGGACAGCTGTCATTGCCCTCCAGATTTCATATATGCACACAGGTGGGCATATCAACACATATATGTGCATACACATATGTATGCTACAAGCACACACACGCGCGCGCGCGCACACACACACACACACACACACACACACACATTATCTGTAGGTACACTAGAAAAATTACTAAAAGCATGACAAAAAGAATTCTTGAAAGTCACATGCAATACTAAATAGCCAATAATCACATTCTGGTGGTTGAGTTTTTAATAGAACTCACAGAAGCCAAAGGTCAAAGATAACATATTCAAAGCACTAATACAAAACAAAACATTAGTTAAGATTTCTAAGTCCAAAGTAAATATTCTCAGTTGGAGGCAAAATCAGGATGTCTGCGAAGCAACAAGAGCTAAGGCAATCTGTCACCAGTGGACATGCACTGGATAAAGACTGAGATTCTTCATTGCTACAGCAAATGATCCCAGATGGAGAAACAGGGCTGCAAGAAGAAATGAACATCAAAATGATGAATGTACAGATCCACAGGGTTCCACTGTCCAGGATGGCACTGTACAGGCTGGTGGTTCCCTCTGCTGAGGTCTGGAAGAGTTTGCACCAATGAATATGCCTACTTGTCATCGCCTAATACTACCCGTTTCGCTGATGGATAAGGATACTGACTAATGCATCAAGTACTCGTTGATCATTTGTACTTTTCCTTTTGAGAACACTCTGATCAGCTTACTAGTCCATTTCAGCACTGGAGTATTTAGGTCTTTTGTTTGTTTATTTGGTTGGTTGGATAGATTTTTGTTGTTGTTGTTTAGATTTTATATTTCTTTACATTTCTTGAATATCTTTAACTTATTTAGTATGCAAAATATTAGGTATGATTATGTTGTTTTCAAGCATAATTTATTTTATTTGATTCTCCTCGTGCTCCCCCATGCTTCTGTCTCCTGGTGCCTCCCACAACCTTCTTTCTGCTTCCATGTCATATGTATCCTTTTACCCTCTCACAACATTCCCCGGGGTCTCCTTCTTTACCCCCTTTTGTCTCCTATCTTGTTTGTTTTAGGCTTACTCATGTTTATTCCCATTTATATACACATGTCCATAAATTACAATGTATTTAACATTCAAAACAACACAAGGTAGAATCTATTGCTTTCCATCATCAAACAGACACACTGAAGTGTAGAGCAGTCAGTTAGCTTATGCAGAGTCATGTATGTACAGCAGTGAAGCAGAGATGGGAAAGAAACTGGCTGCCTTCACAGGCAGTAGGAAGACCAGTCTTCAGTGTAAAGTACGTGAGTGGCAGAATGAAGTCTAAGAACAGAACAAATGGAAAGTGTTTGGGGAGATAAAATAGGGCCAAGCTACACAGGATACTAGTATCTGACTTAGGGAAGTTATAACCACTCAGAGGAAGGAGCACTTCAGCACCCTATTGCAGGCAGGTTCATAACATCCTTTCATTACTCCTATGCTTCCAAGGCTAATCCAGAGGCACAGACTGGGGCACATTATGAGCTATGTGACCTTGAGAAAGATAATCTCGGTAGGCCCCAATTTCCTCTTTTTGGTCAAATTAAGAGACTGGATGTAGTTATTTTAAGTTTGGTTCAGCTATCTCATCCTGTGACTTTATGATGGTAGAAACTCATTCCAATTCTGTCATCTGAACTATCTGTCTTTTTAAACAGAGTTCAGGCTGCAAGTTCCTTGAGCTGTCCCACCTGGCTCTCTGCTCACTGTCAGCACGGCTTCTCCTTTCACTACCAGCCATGAGCACAAAGCTGACTTTTGTCTTCTTTTGTTATTCACACAAAATATCAAAGAAAATGATTGTCTGTCAACATGGGAACTATTGACACTTGTACTATGGAGCAATATTTAGGTATTGAAAATAATAAACTAGTCGTAATAAAGAAGATGGATGTTTATAAATTACATATACATATATCCAATTTAATAGTTTATACATTTATAATACATCATACAGAGAGTCACCAAGGGTAGGTCGTTAATAAAGAAAGCACATTTCATATTAATATTTATAGCATAAGTGTTGTGAGTAAAGAGGAACTGAAGAAAGAAATAAAATAATGAGGAAAGAGAGAGAACGAGAACAATGAAGGACAAAGTGTGTGTGTGTGCGCGCGCGTGCATTTGTGTGTGTATGTGCATATGTGTGTGAACGTATGTGCTGTGTGTGTGTATGCGTGTGTGAATGTGTGTGTGTATGTGTATGAATGTGTGTGTGTGCGTGTGTGTGTATCAGGATTTATATAGATAATTTATCCAGTTTTTCTTTACAAATTTCTTCCTAGCTCAGCTTTATAAAAAATTAAATTTCGTTTTTAATTAAAGAATTCACAAACAAATCCTTATTTTTCAATAACTCATACTTTCACACCCTTTTTATAAAGAATTAGAAAATGTTACCCATCCTTCTGTCAATCTCCTCTGCCTTTCCTTCTTTTTATTTTCCTTCTTGGCCTTCTCCTCTCTTTTCCACAGAGTACGGATTCCATATACCCTTTCACAACTAAACAGATTTTCATAGATATTTTTTCTTAACATTGACATAATAAAATGCTTTACTCTCTTCCTTTTCAGATTTCATACCTTTCCTTTAGTGTGCTGCAGAATGTTTTTTAGAATCTCTTCTAGATCCTAACTCCTGGGCCCTGTCTCAGTGGGAAGCCCTCCCCAGGGTGATCTCCCACTAAACTAGAGCAATTTTATATTGCTGGAAAGGTGACTGTCTTAAAGTAAAACAAATACCTGTGCATTCATGTGTTCCAAAGGAAAATGATCCTTAGTATGTCTAAGACTATTTTAAATTATCCTTTTAAATGCCTGAAACACACACACACACTCTGGAGATATTATGCTATACAAATCAAATCCAGTTTTAGTCCATAGAACTTCATGGAGCAAAAGAGAGGTAGGTGAAGGGCAACCCTTCATTTCCACCATAAACATTTTGATGTGCTTAAATCTGCAAGAAAATAAAGAACAGTTAATATATATTACTAGACTGTCAAAGCTAAATGAGAATATATAAATTACTGAACTCAGTCCTCATATTTTAGACATAAAGAAACCCAAATAAGTGAGATTATATGCACAAGACCACATAACAAGGTAAGGAAGTGCTATAGTTATTGTCCAGTTTTCATCAATTTTAGCATCTTGGGTTTGGGGAGGGGTAGAGATGATTTGGAGTATTAAATCCCCGACTCAATAGCTATGGCAGAGACAATAAAAATAAATAATAAAAATAAATAAATACATATCCAGTTTAACAGTTTATATATTTATAATATAAATTGTAGAGGATGATTATACTTTACTTTCAATCATGGGCTCCTCTAGTTATGTGTGATTAAATTAATTATAATTAAATAGAATTAGGAATATAGCTGTTTCATAAATAGACCAAAGGGTAGAAATCATATGATCACCCCACAGATACAGAAAAGGCTTTTGATAAATTTAAATTCTGCTTTATGATGGAATCCCTTAAAAACCATAAATATAAGAACTACACCTCAACAAAATAAAGCCTAATTAGGACAAATATCTAGTCAACATTATGTCTTAAAATATTTACACTGAAGTCTGGAAGAAGACAGGGCATCTATTTCCTCCACACTTATTCAATACAGCTCTTTAAATCTTAGCCATAGTAATAAAGCAAGAGAGAGAAATGAAAGGTATACAAACAAAGAAGGTAAAAGTCAAAGGATTCCTGTTTGCAGATGACACAATCCTATACTGAAAATATTCTAAATTCCTCACAAAAGAAAGATAAACACATTCAGTAAAGTGGCAGAATAGAAAGTCACCATTCAGAAATAAGCTTTTTAGTTTATTGTTAAGAAATAAAGCAGGAAAAAAAGGTCTTTCACAATTGCTTCATGCAAAATAATATATTTAGGAATAAACCTAGCAAAAGAGGTAAAAGACCTCTACAGTTAAAATTTTGAAACACTGAAGAAGGTATTATAAAGTAGATGGACCACCCATGATCACAGATCGTCAGAATTAATACTGAAAATGGTCCCTATAGTAGAAGCAGGGTATATAGAATCAGTGCAATCCCTATCAAGATTTCAGTGGTATGCTTTACAAAAATAGTAAAGGTCATCTGAGCTGAATTCTAAGGAAGGAGAATAAATGCTGGGGATATTGTGCCTTATTTCATATTATACTATAACACAAAGCCGCAGTAACAAAAATGGCATGGTACTAGCCCAGAAACAGACATGAACAAATGGAGCATCCAAAAATAAAACCCATATGCTGCCAACTAGCTAGTTTTCAGTAAATGTATCAAAAATAAACATGGCTAAAGAGAGACTCTTTAGCAAATGCTTATAAAAGTTGGAAATCTGCATGTGGAACAATGAAAAGGATCTTTGTACAAAAGATAGTTCAAAATGGATCAACAGTCCTAATGTATCACTTGACAGTTAGACTTAGTTTGAAGAAACTGAGACTTCAGGGTATAGGCATAAGCAATGGCTTTCCAAAAAAGTCTCCAATAGCTTAGAATGTAATTATAAGATATAACAAATGGTATTACATTAAAAAGTATATATAAAACAAATGAAACAATTAACAGAATGGGAGAAAATCTTTGCACTCTATATATCTGACAGAGGATTGATAGCTAGAATATATAAAGAACATAAAAAATAAACATATAAGACAATTTGATCAATAAATGGGCAAACTGAATGATCAGACATTTTTCAGAAAGTTAAAAACAGGTGGTCAATAAATATATGAAGACTATGTTCATCATTAGCCATTATGGAACTGAATTATAAATAAAACTTCTATGAGATTCAATCTTATCCAGATCAGAATGGCTATCATCAAGAAAATGAATGACAGCAATGCTTAGGAGGGTTTGAGGAAAGGGAAACCCTTATCTACTGCTGGAGGAAACATGAACTGTTTTAGTCAGTGTGGAAATCAGTGTGGATGTCTGATAAAAATTAAAAACGGAATTAGGATCCATCCATGCAATGACTGTGAATATACCCAAGGGAATCTAAGTCAACATACGAGGGGAACCCATTCATCCATGTATACTGTGACATTATTTGCTATATCTGAATTATGGACTCAGCTTAAGTGTACATCAACAAATAAATAAAGAAAATGTGGCATACACAAAAATGAAGTTGTATTCAGCTATAAAAAGAAGAAAGTCCAGGGTCCCAGCCCATGGAATGATGCCATCCACATTCAAGGTGAGTTATCCTACCTCCGTTAAGAAATTCCCTCACAGACTTGCCCAGAAGCTTGTTCCGATGGTGATTCCAAATTCCATCATGCTGACATCAACTTGACTGTATGAGCCTGATGTTCCTCTTATGGATGTATACTCTAAAGATTTAGAATTGTCTCAAAGATATATTTGCTATGCATATTGATGTTTACTAAAGCAACAATAACAATGACCAAGTAGCTGAAGCAACTTCAACTTTAAATGCTACTGATAGATGAATGAATAAAGAAAATATGCTATACATGAAATGGTATATCATTTAACTTCTGAGAAAAGAGAATTCAGAGATATGCTTCAACATGGATAGACTTTTGAGTGCGCGTGCACGCATAGACACACACACACACAAACACCAGAGGGGAGAGGTTTGCATATGCAGGAGTTAACTAAAACAGCCAAATCGTAGACATGGGGAGAAGACTACTGAATGTCAGAACCTGCTGTAAGATGACCAATTCTATGCTATTTGTATTTTACTATAATAAAGATTGGAGAAGGCAATGGTTGAAGTGTCCATTTCTCTAGCATTCTCATTGTATTTCAGCTTATCAGTGTTTAATTCTATCAACTTGATTTTTTTTCTTGCGTGAAACTATACCAAAATGAATCAATTCTAAGACATCTAGTCAATGCCTGGGGCCGTGATAATCCTGGACTCTATATAGCATAATATATTATATATTTTCCTATACATGCATGCATGTAAATAAAGATTACTATGACATTTAGGCACAGTAAGAGATTAATAATAAAAAACTAATAATGTGAAACAATTATAGTAATGTACTGTTATAAAAGTAACAAGATGAAGTAAGTACACTATAATAGCTATGTGAATGAAGTCTGTCTTTCAAAATATTTTATTGTATCTTTACATTTTCACTGGAAGGACACTTCCTAAGACATCCCTTTAACATGTTACTGTCACTCTTCTTGCATTCTGAGGCCACTATTAAGTGATTTGTTATGTGACCACAGGGCTTGGATACAGTGACAGTGGATCTGATAACCAAGGGAGCCCAGTGACTAATATGAAGCTCATACTTGCAGCGTGATTATACCAGACAAAGGGATGATCCACGCTGGAGCAGTGAGGAATTTGCCATGCCGTGAAGAATGGGCACATAAGAAAACCTCTGAGTTATTTATTTTCAGAAGTTCTACCTAATGTTTTGGGACGATGAGTGGATGAAACTGCTGCAGAAAGCAAAACCAATTTGAAGATGTTCCTTAACCCTTTCACATAGGTGTCTTCACACTTCCTGGAGAACATTAGTGTTACTCCTCGGGGAATTCTAGCACCTTTTGATCACTCAACCTTCTCTGTCGCCCTAGCCTTCTGGGACACATTCAGATGTTGAATGTACTTCTAGTTGTCTTCCGAACACTCTGCATATGAACCTGAAAGCAAATGGTCACATAGCCGCTAGATGGAGGTCATTCCTGTTTTATTTTTCCATCTCAAATGAATGTTGGGTTCCAGTTAAGTCCTGATTTATGCAGGAGAGAATAATTGTCAACAGAGATGATCTTGAGACACAACAAAGAATGAATAAAGCACTCTTAAGACCTACTATAAAAAGTTGAATTTTCTGATCAATAGTTTTCTTGTATTAGCCAGGGTTCTCTAAAAGAAAAGAACTGAGAGAATGAACACACACACACACACACACACACACACACACACACACACACACACACACGGAGGGGGGAAGGGGGATTACAGTCAAGGTAGTCACACAATGCTTTACTGGAAACACTGAGAATCTAGCAGCCGTTCAGTCTATGAGGCTGAATGTCTCAGCAGTTCTTATCTAGCACTGGAGTCTTGGAGGGTTCCTGGAGAGCTGCTGGTCTTCAGTCTACACTGAAGCCTAAGAAGTCAGTTTTAATACTAGTGAAGAGATGCTTCAGCTAATGGATAAACAGATTGGCCAGTGAGAGTGAGGACTGGCAGGCAAAAAACAACACTTCTGCTTCCTTTGCACATCTTTCATCAGGAGGTGCCATGGCATTTAGGGAGAGTCTTCTGCTTCATATAATCCAACCAAGAAAACTACTTACAGGAGTGCCCAGCAGCTTGTGCTGAGTTGATTCTAGATGCAGCCATGTTGATGGCCAAGATTGGCCATCTCACTCCACAAAGATGTTTGTTGTTTGTTGTTGTTGCTTGACTGTTTTGGGTTTTTCTCCTTTATGTTTAACACTCAGAACAACTGAAATTGTCTTTTGGATGATTATGAACAGACAAATGGCTAAGTCAGAGCCATTCAGAATCCTGTTATTTGTGGCTAAATCTTAATTATAAGAAGAAACTCCATTTTGTGCATCTGCGTGCTCTCTGTGTACTGGGTATGGATGCTGAGCATATCCTGAGTTTTTTTTCCCCCCGTGGATATTTGTTAAAGGAATAAATGTCCTGATAACTAGGACACCTGTGATATGTGCTGATTACCTTTCTGATTTGGTTTGAGATGTCTTAGGTACACATTATCTAATTTTTTAAATTCTACCTGGCAGGGCTATTGTTTTTCTATGCCATCTATTCTTATTTCTTTTCTCCATTAAAAAGAAGAGTAAAATACACCTCTCAGCTCTTCTCAGACAACCATGTATTTGTGGTATTTACACTACCATTTCTCATTCTCTCCAGTACTGGCTGAGTTTTAAAGTGAATGGATTCTAATCCAAAGGAGAAAAATGTTAGTATTTGGGTTTGCAGTTTTGGTGCTAGTGATGCAGCCCAGAGCCTTGCACGGGTAGGCAAGCGCTATACCACTGAGATATATCCTTGACCCGTTATAGCTTTTAAATCTGCTTTTCATTTTGACTAGTTTCTCAAGCACCAGAAGATTCATGTAGACCACCTAGAGAAAAAAGATCTGAAACCTACCAGCAGCACATGGCTGTGTCAGATGGATGCTAGACACTACAGATCTGAGTTATGAGCCCATCTCCGCTGTCACACGGCTGTGATATTGAGCAGGTCACTTCCCTTCCCTGTGTCTGTCTTTCTTTACTATTGGTATTACGAGGCTCAAAAGAAGTAATGCATTATTAAAACTTCATACTTGGAGAATTTTAAAATGGAATGCATGCATAAAGCATTGTTGCCTAACCAACTTTTATGATGTTGAGTCTTAGAAATTAAACAAATTCTTATGGGTCTTTGTGACCACCCACATTGCCAGCTGCAACAGAAAGCAGAGATCCTTTGTTTTGTTGTATTTTGCTATTCCAGTCTTTGGCAAGAGTTAAATTGTCTAGTTGCTACAGCCGCCAAAGAAGCAACAATGGCAGCACCCTCCATTTGCCAGTACCCACATATACAAAATAGCACATTTCATAGATCCTGTGTGCGTTCTTCTCCTCCACTTATCCCAGATTCTAAGGATAAAATGATAGCAGGGCTGCATATTTAAATTTTTTTAAGTTTTTCGTGGCAGGGTTTCTCTGTTGTAACTCTGGCTGTCCTGGAACTCACTCTGTAGATCAGGCTGACTTCAAACTCACAGAGATCCTTCTGCCTCTGCCTCCAAAGTACTGGGATTAAAAGCATGTGGCACCACTGCCAAGCAAGAGCATGGCAGTGAATGTTTAAATAAAAGATTCTATAGAGCAGGGCAGAACTTCCCAATAGTAAGGACAGACTATTAAAAGAATCACTGCAGAAGACTCCATAATTAATTTTGCAGGTTATGGTTGATGGTATATTCCCTCATGCTTAGCTTTCCTTAGAATCTCTGAAATAATAGGTTCCATCTCCTTGGATTGCAAATGATGTAGAACCAAGCCAAACTAGCTTAAAGAAAAAAAAAGCAAGGAAAATGGAATGAAAGGGAGGGGTGGAGGAACAAAAAGAATGCATTAGCTCAGTGATGAAGTTTGGGGCTCATTTTGGCACTGGCGTTTTCTTGTTTTCTAATTGGATCCCATAGTTAATTTCATGCTATCAGTATGATATCACTGAGCATGGAGTTGGGAAGAGAAGTGCAAAATTAGCTTTTGAAAATCAGTACAAACTTACCCCAGTGCACCTTCACCTATGAGGCAAGGTGTTTTCTGCCGAACTTCAGTTCAATAGAACATGGTCTGCCCTCCCGTGACACGGGGTGTGGCATGAGAATGGGAAGAAGTAGGCTTTAACAGTTCTTACAGCACAACATCCATTAGACTTTGCCAGACTCCAGGCATTCAATTCCCTTCTCTATTTGTTATAAGAGATCAAATTCTGAATACAGACTGTCTGGGCCTAAAAACACACATTTTATAATTTGTCGACTGCTTGATCTTGAGTGAGTTATTACATTTCTGTGTCATTCTGTAATCGGTAGAGAGAGAATTGTGGCAGCCAGTGTTTCCTAGAGCTTTTCAGGGAGTGAGTTGAGTTCAGATGTATCCAGCATGTAAAACATTCCTCATTCATAGTGATTCCTGACCATGCTATCCTTGTTGATAAAATATCACATTGTCCAGTCATAATAAAAGCACATTGATTGGTGTACATTGTCATCTACAATAAATAAACTGACAGAATAAATGGCTTGTTCAGAGTCATTTAAAGTTTGGAAAGGAGGAGTTAGAAGAATCTACTTATTTTTAAAATAAGGCTATGGCAATATGTAGAATAACAGCATGTGGTGGAAAGAGATGGGGCCAAGGGGATGAGTTATAGATTATTGCAAGAGTTAATGAAAACCAGGATTAGGGTGGGGCTGGAAAGCAATGGCTAACTTTGAGAAATATGCACTTAGAAAGTATAATTAGCAGGATCATCCCTGCAAAAGAGAAAAAAAACAACACGGCATGCATAAAACATGAGTGGCATTCCAGTGAGATTTTTGACTCAGTGTATCTCTATGTACCACCTACTAGAAAACAGGTGTTCTTTTAAGTAATGAGAAAAACACAGAGACAAATATGAACTTCTTCCCCCCCTCTGTGTGTGTGTGTGTGTGTGTGTGTGTGTGTGTGTTGATGATTTCAGCATTTACCATTGGCCTTTCACATATATTATCTAACTGAAATACTCACAACTTCACAATATTTTAAAACCTTCTCTATGATTTACACATGGTAATACCAAAGATCAGAGAGACAGACTAGCTTATTCTAGGTCACACAGAGAATGACAAAAATCCACCTGAATTCCTAGTACCTCATTCTTGATATACAAATAATCATAAGGTATAGACTAGGTGTCTTAGTTAGACACGAAGTCAGACACTTGGACACTTAGACAACTAAGAACTTACTTAGTCCAGGTTCTATTATTGTGATAAACACCATAACTAAAACAAATTGGGGAGGAAAGGGTTTCTTCTTTTGTTTACCCTTTGTCATCATAGCCCATCAATGAAGGAAGTCAGGACAGGAACTCAAACAGAGCAGAAACCTGAAAGCAGAAGCTGATGCATAAGCCATGGGGAATTGTTTCTTACTGGCTTGCTCCTCACAGCTTTTTCAGCTTGTTTTTTTATAGCACCCAGGACCACCAGCCTAGAGATGACACCACTCACAATGGGTTGGGCCCTCCCCCATCAATCACTACTTAAGAAAATACCTTGCAGGGTTGCCTACAGCCCAATCTTATGGAGGCATTTTCTCAACTGATGTTTCTGCCTCTCAGATGTCTCTAGCTTGTGTCAATTTGACATAAGAACTAGTTGGCACATTAAAAATTTCTCTTCTGGCCTGGACAGCTGCACAGCAGCTTAAGTGGATTTTATCATGCCTGTTTCTTCCTTACCTATCATCTATTCTTTACTGATGACACATTTTTTAAAATCATAAACACTAGTCACTTGACCTCTTAGAACCTTCCAATGGTTTCTCATTATGCTAGAAATACAACCCCAGTCCTTTCCTTAATCACCAGACTTGGTGGGATTGTCTCTAACCACTGTCTCTACCAAGCTCTTTCTACTTAGTTCATAGTCACCATTGTCCAAAACTCATTCTCTTGCTGATCTTGGACCAGTACAAGCATTTTCCTACCTCAGAGCCTTGGAAAATGCTGTTTTTCTCATGTGGAGTCATCCTACCATTTATAGCCAGCCAAGTTGTTTGTGAACAGATGGGCACATGTGTTTGTGTGGATGTGTAAACACTTACAGGTTTGTTATATGAAGCTAATTATTATCCATATTATATAATTTTATACATATTAGAGATGAAGAGAAAAGAAAACAGAGCACTATTGATCATGACAATATTTAGCACTGTTATTTTTACAGTGGGTTTATTGCATTATTTTGAATGTTTAAAATATTCTATTTAAACATTACTGATTTTGATTAAGGAAAGTTTTATTATTTGCTTAATCTTTGTACTGGACATGAGTTCCTGACTTCCTCGCCTTCGTTCCAGCCTAAGGTCATTTTTCCCTTCTAATATGGTGTAGATACTGTGGGGAAGAGGCAGGGTTCTCTTCTGTTCACTGCTGTATTCAATATGCAAACAAAATGATTGGTGTGAAAAGTAACAAAGTTCATTTGTTGAATAAAATGTGGTCTATTCTAGGATTATTCAAATTCATCATTTCACTTTGCCACCATGGTAACTCTCTAATTCGTTTTTTTGCTTCTGTTCATAGATGAAGGGAGGTAATCAACACATAAGCAAGGGAGAACCTAAACCTTTTAGTTCAAAACCAGGTGTTCTCCAATTTACAAGCCTCTGTTCAGAGGTACATTCAGAAAAAAAATATAAATAGATAATTATCAGGGTTGTTTCAGAAATAGATTCATTTGTTATAGGAAGGCAGACAGTTGATTTATAGATTCTAGTCAAATGCATAATATTAGTCAAATGCATATTGTTAATTCCATGGTGATCATACAGATGATACAGGAAATGGAATCTGGGGATCAATAGAACTCAGTAAGGTTTGTTAATTTTTGAATGTCGGCAATAATGCCTACTGAACTGACTTGTTTTGAGCATTAAATAAAGCAGTAAGCTGCCTAGTACTACACTTATATACAAGAAGAACAGAATGTTAGTGATCCATTTTAATAATGATAACCAGCAACTTAGATGAGAGAGATAGCCCCGGAGGCTGAGTGTCAATTAATTTCTTTCATTTGAGTCCATGGAAAGTGACAGCTCTCCATGGGTAGAAGAGCATTGGGCTCACTATATCAGTCCTATGCACATCTTCCTAACAAGCCCACTCAGCCCCGTTTTCAAGTTGATCCTCATACTCTGAAGGCACAAGATCTCCTGGTTTTCATGTAATACTCCGTCCTTTTACTTTTAAATGTGATACTGGCTTTCAAGATAATCCAAGCAACCCTCCGCCAAATGCTGCTTATTTAATCACCCAGATGTCCTGGGCTTGAGAACCACAGAGAAGAGGCTCTATCTTACACTTAAAAATTCCACCAAGTGACAGTAGTATTACTTATACAACATCTCCACATAGACAAGGTGAAGAAGAGGGGTTTTTTATCTTCTGACAGTAAGGTTGGTATGTATGTTTCACAGGAGAGAGAGTATGGTTTCAATCAGGGCCACACATGGGAGCCTCCCGTTTCTTCTCCTTTACCTTTGGGTATGCCTGACTCTTATCTCAGGCCAGGGATAGAATTATACACAGTGCAGTACTCACCCCTGCGGTCAACTTCAGAGCCCAGAGCATGATGTGAATGTCATACTAGGCACCCAATAAACACATGTTGAGTGACTGATAAAACATGAATATATAATGGACAACTTCACAGACATGCTCACAAATTTACAGGCTGGAAAAGCATCTGCCTTTAGGCACTTTCTCCCTTGGACTCCCTTTCATGTTCCTTTTCTCCTTCTATGGTCTTGATTCATTTGTTAGTCATACCTAGCATCTTTACGTACACTCACACATGTGCACACATACACACAAGTGTGCTTTAAGATAAAAAGATATGGGTATATATTGTAACACTTCATTATACTGGAAACAGATCTCAGACTGACAATGTAATGCATTCCAGCAAAAGTGCCTCTTCTGACATTAGACTACTTGTCCAGAATGGGCAAGGAAAGCTTGGCTGATCTGGATATTTTAATGTTCTGCATTCCTTTTAGGCTTTTAGGGTGAGTTGTTAAGATACAAGTAACTCTTCAAGCCTAGGCAAAGCACACGAAGAAGTAGATTTTCAGGCCATAAGCTGATGGATGGGTATACACCGACAAGGGAAAACTTAATGGATCAACCACATGATGGGGCAGAAATAGCACAGAGACAGTCAGAAAGATAATGTTAGCCCAGCCACTCTCTCTAAAAGTAGCATGATAAGATGAAGAAGGCAGGAGTCCACCATATTTTGTGTTAAGGTGAATGCCTCAATAGCCAAGGGGTGCAGTGGAGCATTTAAAATACACTTTTGCTGGAATATACTATCAGGTGGGCAGACACGAGGACAGAGAGTCTAGTCGGTGTGTAAATTTTAGGAGATCTAGACAGACAGCAACTTGGGCATACACCACTGAAGTGCATCCCAAAAACTAGAGAACCTAGGCTTTCTAAATGGGACTGTCAGAAGATAAAGTTATATAACAATCTTGGGAGGAAGTGCTCTAGTGTCGAGTATTTGAAAAGAATAATGACAAATCCTTACCATTGCTGTACTCATGTCTTTCTGTAATGTAAACTTTGCAGCTTTTTCCATTCAGAAGTAGAATGTATTCTCCAGTATCTCTTTGACTGGCTGCTCAACTTGTTTTATGCAATATGTTGCAAGAAGATAATGCCCCAAAATGATTTATTTATGTGACTTATCCCCTCTCATGCTGTTCCAAGAACTCCTGCTATCTCGATCATGTGACCCTTCCCAAATGTGCCTGATGAGTAGTCAGAGACGTCTGATCACCTAAGCCAGCAAATGTTGGCCTTTGGTGGCAGCATCTCTTGCTGACTCACAGTTGCCTACAGCACATGGCCAAGCCTGTCTAAGACAGCAGAAGAGCCACCCAGCCACAAAGATTTTGAATTGCTAAAATACACAAGCATATGCTAAATGTAAGGTTATTGTTTTAACCACTTTAAATTTGGTATTGGTTGTTTCATGATGCATCCAAAGACAATATAACTGAAATTTAAAGGTATTAGATATCTCATTAGTCCAGTTCTTTGGGAACAATCATTTACTAAAGAGAAAAGTTCAGTCTTGGTAATGAACCAGAATGCCAGTTTTAAAAGTTTAGTCACTTGTACCAGCTCTCTGCTTCCATCAGAAGAACCTCCTTGTTCTCTACAGCCTCATTAACTTTTCCTTAGACATTCCCTAAAATGTCTATCTGTATATTACTGTGTGTAGAGTTAGTGTGTGATATGGCAGATTGAAAAATCTGAATAGCTAATCCATCTCTAGTGTCTGTTATATACCAGGCATCATCCTTAGCAATTCATGTGTGTTCACGTGCTTGCTTTTCAAAGTTGACATGACAAATGAATCCTTGTTCTCTGAACTCATAAAGTGAGACTCTGCTGCCAAGAGGGTTTTGAAACTTGTCCACGATTGTACCTATTAAGCAATGAGGCACTTTCTGAAAGTTGGGAAATGCTGCCACCAGACTCTATATCCCAAATCATTATGATATAATGCTATTTTCCCATTACCTCAATGAATGCTAAAGTACCATTTGATAGAATTCAACAATCAGGCTGAGTTCATCATTTAACCAATAAAATATATAGAGATAAGAAACATCCTTAAGACAATAGCTACCCATGTCCAAAGCATAGTTTGTGCTTAAGGATAAGACCATTAGAAACACACCAGTTAAAATCAAGGCCAAAAATCATGAGATGATATCAATAGAATAAAAATTATTTCACACAACTCAATATTTGCAATGACAAAGTCTCTCAACAAATTATATATAAAAGGAAAGAATATCAGCATAATGAATGCTGTTTAAAAACCAACCCTAACCTTGTATTGAATGGCAAGAAGTTGAATTTTTTTCTCTAAAATTTAGAACAAGTTTAGAGTTGTAGTTTGGATGTAGAATGTCCTTCATGGGCTCCTGTGCTTGAACACTTGGTCTCCAGCAGGTGGTACTGTTTGGGAATGCTGTGGAATCCTTAGGAAGTAGATCATCACTGAAGGAGTGTGCCACTGGGGGGTAGAACTTGAGATTGTATAGCCAAGCTGCACTTCCTGTTCTGTTGTGGGAGTTTATTTTTAGTTATATATAAAATAATTGTATATGCCCTATTGGGTGAGGGGCTCCCTAGGTCTTGGTGTTTTGTATTGTTTGCAGGTGTTGTATTTATGTAAGAGAAGTTGATTGTTTAAGATCTGCACCTGAGTAGTTTTGAATCAATAAAAACACTTTAGCCGAGACACTCAGGGTTACATTGTCCAGTATAGCGCTAGCCAGGATAATGGTTCCCTCTGCTAAGGTCTGATAAAGTTTGCACCAATGAATATGCCTCCTTGCTTGTCCCTGTGAGCCTACCTAGTAGGGGTACTACTACACTGTTCCCTCTCTACTTCCTGGCTTTTGAGTGTAATATGACCAGTTACTACCTACTACTACCACCACTGCTTCCTTACCATGATGAGCTTTATGTCTCTGAACTGTGAATCAAAATAAACCCCTTCTCCCTTAATTCTGCTTGCCAGTGGTATTGACTGTGGGACTCAAACAAATAACTGATATCATAAGGATATCTTACTTCACTACTTTTTTCCCCCAAAATTGTACTAGAAGTCCAAGGCAGAAGAATTGCACAAAAGAAAGAAATAAAAGTCATTAAAGTAGAAAAAAGTTAAATTAATGTCCATTTACACACGAAAGGTTCTTATATGAGTGAAATCCTACAGACTGCACTGAAAATTTCTGAGACCCAATAAACAAGGTCAGCACATTTGCAAGTTAAAAAGCCAAACACAGAAATCAATAGTGTCTCTATGAGGAAGGTGAACTTACTGCAAAAGAACTCAAAAAAGCAACAGTATTTGAAATAACTAATAAAAAATAATAAAATACCTGGGAATAAGTTTAACCAAGGAAGTTAAAGAGCTCTAAAATGAAAACTATAAAACTGATGAAAGAAATTGAAGGGAGCAGAAGAAATCAGTTAAGATATCTTGAATTCATAGACTTGAAGAATTACTTAGTCAATGTTATTAAAATATAAATACTACTCAAAACAACCTATGGATTCAATATATTCACAGTGACATTATTCATATTAATAGGGAAAATGATGAAAAAATTCACGTTGAACAACCACTCACCCCTAAGAGACCAAAGCAATCATGAGAAACAGAAAAAAAAAATGGAGTCACCAAAGCATTTGACTTTAAAATATATGACAAAGCAATTAAAACCAAAACAGTTTGTTTTGAACATAAAATCAGGCATAGGGACCAGTGAACAGAATAGAGGCCCCAAAAATAAATCTACAAGATTTTAGAGAACTGACTTTCAATAAAGCCATTAAGAAAACTGTCTGGCGGAAGCACTGCCTCTTCAGAAAGCACTGATAAAACTCAGTATGCCTGTGCAAAGTGACAAGACTCAACCCCAACTCATAAAGTCACCCCAAATTATTTGAAGTCCTGGAACTATGAATAAGGACATATTATGACATTTGTCTGGGAAAGGCTCCTTATTGCTAAAACTTCAAAGCTGCAGGCAATGAAAGATAAAAGTGGATAAATGGGGCCATACAAAAGTAAAAAACTCTCAAGCCATTCAACTTGTTGATCAAGATCAGTCATCGGAAATTTGTACTTTACCAATACTTACTATATTACCAGGAATAATTTCAAATGGACAACTCATCCAAATTTGAAACAGAAAGCATGAAACATTAAATCAAAAACTTTTATCTTAGTTTGTGAAGAGCTGTCTCTCTGTATTCTAAACACAGAAATCATAAAATAAATGATTGTAAACACAAAAATTAGCACTTCATACTTGTCAGACTTTATAGAAGAAATAACTAAAAAATGATGAACCAGGGGAAATAGAATTCTTATATAATTTCCCCAAACGCTAATTTCACTATTAAATGAAGAACTCCTGTTAGGTGAGTGTACAGATAAGCAGGTGGAATAGAAAACTGGAAAATAAAAATTTTAGTCCACACAAAAGGAAATACAATCAGCTCACTAACATGAAAGTCTATATTTTCTCTTAGAAAAATGTTGAACGTCCACTATCCCACTTTTTAATTACCTGTACAGTTAACAACATTGGGAAGAACATTGTGTTGGCAAATCTGTGGTAACTTGGCAGAAGAATATTCTTACATTGCTTTTAAGAATCTAGACAGATGGAAACAGCCCTAAAACGTGCTTGTTAGTTTTATTTATAAATTAAAAAAATTCAACTTAACCTTAGAAATTTTACTTGTAGTTTGTAGTTATTCACTGAAATTTGCACAGACTTACTTCTATGCATTCTGCGTAGAAACAACATTACTATGTTCGGGACATATTATTAGAGTTATTAACTTCCAAATGTTTCTTATTGAAAAACTTCATAAATGGCATGCAAGTCACTTTCAGAGGGGTTTCCTAGCAGCCTCACTCCCCTGTTTTTGTGCCCCCCCACACTTTTCTTTAAAATGTCAGATACAGAATGCACAATGCAGCTCTTCTGAGACTATATCATAAACCGTGGCTCTGGTCAGGCTGTGTACTGTTGCTCTCCCTCTCTCTTAGAGGAGATCATTCCTCAAACTATACCAACACTACTGGAAGGGCTCAGGGCTTTTCTTTCTGTTCTACCCTGTAAATTTTTGTATTTTACTCTGCTATTGAAACTATCACGCACCTCTTCTGAGATCTGTTTTCCAGCTTTCCTAGACTGAGTCCCTTGAGTTCCCTAGAAGATCATTCACAGTGCCATCCTTCAACCTGGCACAGCGCCACCTGCCAACCATGCACAGTGCCACCTGCCAACTATGCACAGTGCCACCTGCCAAACCTGCATAGTACCTTGCACCAACCATGCACAGTGCCATCTGCCAAACATGTGCTGTAGTGGTTAGTCTCTGTGTGGGCTCACCAATAAAGACAAAGAGGCATATACATAGGTTCAAACCCTGCCAGACCTCAGCAGAGGCAACCACCATCATGGCAGGCACCATACTGGACAGTGGAACCCCAAACCTGTTATATTAGGGGTTTTTATTGATATCTAAGCTCCTTGGGTATTGTACTGATAGCACGTGCAGATCATGAGCAACCAAATTTCCCCCACATGAAGCCAACACCTGTAGACAATACAAATGCCAAGGTCTAGGCAGCCCTTTTCCCAACAGTGCACAAAACAATCATTTTAAATATAACAAAAAATAAACTTCTGCAACAACGCACAGTGCCATCCACCAACTATGCAGTTCCCTCTGCCATCTTAAAAACCTATTTGCAGAAGTCAAGGAAGGCATTTAAAAAAAAAAACAAATAATCAAAAAACACTCGTAAGTCAGAAGGGAAGGAAAGAGACAGCCCTTCAATATTTAGAGATTGTAAAAGATGTGTGGTTTCCATGCGGTGGGAATAGGAAGGAGGATGAATAGGGAGGACGGAAAAGGCCTCCTCCTCATACCACCAAGGACTTTTAGAACAGTGGATACACCCTGGTGCATACAATTATGTTTTTGTCCAAGGCCACAGATTATAGAAATGCTGAACATGAACCCTATCTTAAACTACAGCCTTAGTTTAAGTGTGGTGATGCAGGCTCATCAGGTGTAAGAGTCACTCTTGGGGGGAGTGAGGGTGATGGAAGAAGTGATGCCCATGTGGGGAAATCTCTGTGATTTCTTCTTAATTCTACTGTGAACCTACAGCTGTCCTCAAAACTAAGACTTAAAAAAAGAAGAGACTGACCAGTTTGACTACATTAAAAATAAAAAATAAAAATTTAAACATGAAAGTAAAAAAAAAAAAGAGCCACAATTATACATCACACACATACTTACAAACATGCACTATGAATGTTTGTATGAATGTTTCTATAATGAAAAATGATCAATTTTCATCACTAAATATTTCTCAGAATAGGAAAGAAATAGCACAGTCAATATATATTAAGAAAATACATCTTTACTGAACCAAGACCATCTGCTCTAAGCCCTAGGTGGTGTACCACATTTACTCAACCAGTCACACTGACACTATTCAGCAACAGCATGGAAAAGTAAGAACTCTAGCATTTCCAAGATAAGTTTTAATCCTGTGGGCCTTACACCCTGTCCACTCTCAGGAGAAACTTCCCTGTCCTGTAGCAAAACCAGGCAATAAGAATCTTCACAACAGAATTAATGTTTTGTTATGTTTTGTTTTTAAATATTTTTAAAGCAGTGGAGCAGTGATGGTGCACACCTTTAATCCCAGCACTCAGGAGGCAAAGGCAGGCGGATCTCTGTGAGTCGAGGCCAGCCTGGTCTTCAGAGTGAGTTCCAGGACAGCCAGAGTTACAACAGAGAAACCCTGTTTCAGAAAGCCAAAACAAACAATATATATTAGTTTAGCATATGAAGTAGTGGCATTTCATTGTGGCATTTCCATGTAAATATGTCAATATGTTTTGTTATTCCATACTCCTCTGTGATTGCCCTCACCTTCTCCCCTTCCCAATAGATAGAAAAAAATAGGTTTTTAAAGTATCTATTTTGTGCACATGTATGTATGCCTGAGTATATGAATATGGGCCACATGCATGTAGACATTCTTGGATGTCAGAAGAGGGCATCAAATCCCCTGGGATTGGAGATATGGGAGCTGGGAACCACCATGTGGGAGTTGGGAACCAAATGTGTGTCCTTGGGAAGAGCAGCAAGTGCTCTTAATTGCTTAACCTTCTCTCTCCAGTTCTAGAAAAATTATTTTTATTAACACAAAAAAATTCAAAGAAACACCAAGAATGTGTAAATTATTTAAGTTTTACAAAACTAGACATGGTTGGGCACCCTATAATCTCAGCACTCAGACGTGAAGGCAGGAAGGAAGTTGAAGGTCGTCATTGGTTACACAGTGAGTTGAAGGATAACCTGGGCTACACGAGACTCTTGTTTTGTTGTTTGTTTTTTTAAAGCAAGTTGCTTAATGGTCATGAATAGAACTTAGACAGGTTAATGCAGCCAGATATCAAGCATCAGTACCAACCACCAGATAGAATGAAGTAATTAGCCGGAACATTTTAAATCGATATATAGTTCTAGTTTTGTTATATAATACACTCTCAGTAAATGTTTGCTTGATGAAGGAATGAGAAAGGCATTTGCAAAGAAAGGGAAGGATTAGAAAATTCTATTTTGTTTCTACAATTACAACTTCCTTTTATAGGGAGTAAGACTTTAATGGCAAATGACGGAGGGTTTTGAACTGTATCCTGTGTGTTTCAGACCATTAAAAATGGAGAATAATGAATTACTCATGATTTGATGGAGACATACAAAATGAAACAGCCTGTTAATTTATTTAGCTGGCAGCATTGTAACTTCTACATAGAAACACTGCCTAATAATTTTGCATGCTCAGCAGACCAATTTTAGTAATATCCTGTGGGAAAATTCAATCTTCATGAACAAAAGACTGGTCAACGTATTTCTAGAGTTATCTCTTGTGCGCAACATGTTGTGTTTTACTCATAAGAAATTCTATCAAATACTTCATTTCTACGGTCATATTTATGTGTCATAATTTCAGAAAAACAAAACCCATCACCTTGCCACGAGGCTAGTTATAGAAGTACTCTGACAAGAATCAAGATGAAACAGATACCGCAGCTAAGTGCTCACAGTTAAGTGCCGTGTGTTGCTCAGAATACGGGTGTGATCTTTGTGAATTCATTTGGAGTTCAATGTCCAAATGTACTATTTAATAATGGCAGGTCTAAACTAAAAGCAATGTGTCTTTGGGGTTTACATCCATGTTATTTCCGCAGCCTGCTCCCATGCGTTTCTGTGCAGGTTTTTTGGGTTCCTGTGATTACTTACCACCATGTATTTTACCTCCTAGAACCTCTGTGGAGTGCTCCATGCAAAATCAAAACTACTATTCTTTCTCTTATATTCTTAATATCCCTTAATTCTTAATATCCCTTCTATTCTTAAAAGTATTGATACTTCATTTTTCAGTAGGAGCATCAGATAGGGGCATGAAGTCTCACCAAGGATTCTGGGTACAGTCTACCATCTTGAAGGCTGCCAAAGACAGGAAGATACTTCTCTACACTCTTTGAATGGTCTCCCAGATTTTAATGTCATCCACTAAAGTCTAGTCACTAGACCATAAAATGCAAGGTCTAATGACTTACCTGCTCTGCTCTGCACTTTTAGCAGTTTAGGAAAAAGAAAAGTGTGTAGAGCGTATTAAGAAGGAGTCCGATCACAGCTCAGTGGAAATTAGGATTGTAAGTGTAGTGGTATAAATCAAGCTTGTAATACCAGGAGAGGGAATGGAGGATGGAGCATAGATGGTATCCTGGCACGGTTCATTGTTAACATCTTTATGTCTGCCCAGCATCTGCTCCATAAGATTTTGTACAAGTTACTACACCAGGTAAGGAGAGAAGTCCAAGGATGGAGGAGACATGTGGGTATCTAATAAAGAAAGTCACTGACTAGGGGAAACAGAGAGCACTTCTGCAACTGGGGAAGACTCTCCTCTGGGGACAAGTTGTATAATGGAGAAGAGGGTAAGAGAATTCCAGAAATCCTTGAGAATACGTTAAGAAGAGGCAAGAAGGTAACCTGGAAAAGGGGGATGGGCCAACAACAGCCAAGAGGCAGTAGAGCCTAACAGCTTCAGGAGGCAGGGGAGGTCCATGTAGAGAAGTGGCTGTATAGTTTCCAAAGGTCTGTGTGGTCAGGATCCCTGATGCTCAGGTCAAATCAGCTCTTCCACAGGAAATGTCATGGAAAACAGTTTCATTGTGCCTTCATTTCACTGTCTGAAGAGTTTATAGCAGTGAATGCCTCATAGGAATATTGTGAACAATAACTATTATGAGATGCCCGGTACAGGGCCCTCACATGAATCAGCATCTCTGGTGTTGGCTGCACAGCCTCATGACCTAGGTTGAGCTCTTGAACACATGTAAAGGTGTCAGGAGAGAACCAGCTTCACAGAGTGGTCCTGTGATCTCCACATGCATGCTGTCGCTCACAGAGATGTTAGGCAGACACACACTGATGTAACAAAGTTTAAATGCTCAGAACAGTTTTAGATCTACTCTTTTGATAATGTATTTATCGTTATTGAATGGTGCTTTTAGTTTTTACTCAGAAATCTATGTTTGTTACCAGGAGAAAATAAAGCCAATAAAGATTAAGATTATTTCTTAAATATCAAATGATAGCATTGAAATTATGTGGAATAGAAAGTGAGGAAAATTTGGAAACTTACCATAATTGGGGAGGCTTAGCTTAGTAACGCAAGGGAATGGGTCTTCCTTAAGAACTGGACGGAACAGGGGCTGAGAAGCTGGGAGAAAGAAGACAGCGTGGGAAGCAATGGCCGCAGGAAGTAGCTCAGCCGGCGCTCGGAAATGAAAATGGAAGTGGGAAAAGAAGCCATGGGTTGCAGAGACCATGTGGAAAGACGAAGGAGAGGGAGTCGTGTCTATCTGAAAAGGATGGGAAAGTCAAAGCTACACATGATACTTTAAGTTCTAGCGACTGAGACTAATACAAAGCAGAAAAATAAGGATAAAACCTGATCTAGGGGATGAGGGGGCCATAACATGGTTTAAGTCATGTACACGACGGGCATCAGGAAAGGCTGAATGGACTCAGGAAGGGATATCACCTCGGGTTGTGCTATCATCAGAGAAGTGGCAGCAGAGAGCAGGCTAATAGATGATTTTGCCACAGGTAAACTGCTGAAGTAAGAGACAAGGCTACTCTCGGAACCTGGGGACTATACAGACATTTGGAGAAGTGTGCTCTATAAGAACAGCCATGCTTACATCGCTATAGAACTATTAGCAAGGAGGCACACATGCGTCCATGATTCCCAGGCATTTCGTCACTCATTTGTACATTCATGAGCATTCAGTTTTCAACCTCTCTAATGCTCAGTACCTGTTTTAAAAATGAATGTAAATCTGGTGCTGCCAGAGCCCACAGAGTGGCTACCGGCTTCTGTGCTCACCTTCTGAGTAAGCACTGCAAGGAGATTTGGTCCAGCATCATAGAGATCCACAGCATTTCAATTTGCATATTCACCCATTGAGCATTGAGCAGAAGTGCTTTGACTGTCACCCCATTCTGTTAAATGAGCGACTAGCTTTGCGGTGAGAGCAGCTCACAGTCTTATCTTGGTAGCAATCTCACTACAGTTCGCCCCTCCCTCCTACTTGGGAAAGAGCAGCTCTCTAGTGGAACAGCTCTAGGTGTCTGCACAGTGTGAGCTAGAGGATGCGATCAGCATGAAATCGCCAGCTAAACACTGCTAACTTTACTTACCTCTTTAAAACAAAACACCTAATTGTTCTTAAGTGCCTAAGTCACACCAAGAGCACCTTGTACCCCTTGCTACCTCCCCAAACCTACCCCCATTCTTCCCCCCACCATCTCCATGGCAACCTCTAAAACAAGCCATTACAGTCCTGACATGGCACCAGGCTGACACCTTGGGCTGGGATTTAATTTTGAGTTATGACCGCGTTAGGAAAACATATGATGTGGCTGTTTGCTTACAGAGAGAGGGGGGATCATAAAACCCTCTTTTTTATGAGCTGTCGCTTGATTCGTTCCTGGAGCCCCAAGTAGCAAGCTTCTAAATCAATGCATGCAGCTGTTTTGGCTTCTTGGAGCCCAGCAGGTGTATTGCTCAGCTAAGCTGCCACCTCCCTACACTCACATAACAAATAATAATGTCTTGCACACACCAGCCATCCATCAGAGTTACTGCTCGTCCCCGAGAGGCTGACTTCCCTCTTCCTTACAGTGTGGTATCCTCCTCCTTTCTTTTCTTGATCTTCAGTTTTGTTTTTGTTTTTTGTTCTTTTTTCCCCCTCTATGTATGAATTTTTCATCACATTTTCTGGATGCCTTTAGTTGAATAACCTTTGGCTCTTTGAGAGCCAGAGGGGAAAGAGTGAAGGAGGAGAAAGCCTACTACAATATTTACATACATATATACACACACACACACACACATATGTATGTATACATATGTGTGTGTGTTTGTGTGTGTATATATGTGTGTGTGTGTGTGTATATGTGTGTGTGTGTGTGTGTGTGTGTGTGTGTATAAAACAGTAGAAGTATTGTGACGGGTGACATCAATTAGTTTTCCTAAATGCTAAACACTCACATCTGGTGTGACTTAGGTTAATGTAAGGGAAAGGGCTGCAGAGGCCCAGGGACCTTGCAATCTCATTTCAACAGGTGACAGAAAAGACTGAAATGGTTAATAATCTACTGTAAGTGCAGAGATGGCATGATGAATAGAGTAGGGGCTAGCCTAGGGTGTAAGATTTTTGCTGGCCCATTGCAGCCAACAAAACACTCTTCCTTAATGCTGACCAATTGACTCCCGAGGGCTGCAAGGCTGAGACTACTACCAAGAATCCCCCCCCCCAAAAAAAACCAAAACAATTTCCCAGTGAGATGTTGAGATAAGAACTTGTACCCCTGAGGACTGTTGGTGGGACAAGTGAAGACAGATTTGACACGGAGAGCCTCAGTCATAGCGGTACAGTGGAGGGAAGACTGCAGAATCCAGCGTGGTGATTACTGCCGAGTTGTGAACTGCAACATGAGTCAGACAAACGGCTTAGAACACGAGCTTTCAGTAGACCTGCTGGTTGTAACTAGTAAATATTTGCGCACCGCCCCCAGACGCACAATAAGTAAGAAAATAAAAGCACAAGGGCCATTCTCATCTCAAAAGGGAGAAAGAACATGTCTGCATTACAAATGTCCTTCTTGGCTTTGTACCAAAGGAGCTCGGAGTTTAAACGGTTGCTCCATTCAAGAAATCACTTTGCATCATTCCATCTTCACAAACCTTCTAAGGCAGGCAGCTGTATCTCTCCTACATAAGTTTACAGTGCTTCCAAGCAAATTCTAGGGAATTTTGCAGTAAATAAAATAGTTTTTCTCCACCCAGAGTTACTTTATTTGTTTGATTACAGAACAACTCTTTCAGAAAAACTATTTACACCCAGAAGCACTAATTCACTGATTAAGCTAACAAATGCTGGCTGATGGGTTCTATACGTTGACTTACTCTTAGTCGAAGTAATTCTTACTTTCTATTTAAATGCTGTCCTATCCTACACACATTTCATTGCAAGACATCCTGAGTCTTTCTTTAAATTATCCAACAAATAAGTTATGAACAGATAAGTAAATGTTTTGAGGTAGTTAGGGTGTGTGTGTACAAAATCAAAGTTCATGAAATACCTCTGAAGGCCCTGTACCCAGAAATGAAAAGAACCAGTGGTTCCTGGAGAGAATTCTTTCTCTCTATATCAGGGCCCACAAATGTGAGGGTGTCGTGCTCCCCCACTAAAAGGTTCTTTTCTTTCTGTATTAGCTTTCTCTATTGTCTCCCAGCTGTTAGCTTCTGCCCCAGAGAGAGAAAGGAAAGAGAGGAAAGTGTAGAGGAACCAATGCTTTGGGAGTTTCATACATATGTAGTAGTTAGGAACTCTTACAGGGGGCGGGCAATATGAATTATTATTCTAAAAATCTCAGTTGTTAACTTAGCCCTTATGTGAGACCTCTTGGTACCTAGCAATCATTCCAGCACGATATAAATCTATTTGTCATAAAGAAATCTCATTCCAAGGGGGGAAAATATCTCTCTTATTTATTCCAAAGCTGGTGGCAGGTACCAGAAACCTTCAATGACAGGATAGTCCATGGGTATTTTTACTTTTATTATTTTCTTAAACCAGTTTCCAACAGCTGGTTGCCAGTTGCCCCTGACATGGACATAAAAGCAAGCCTCCAGCAATGTGGCAGCCCGGATCAGGGAAGAAACGCAGCCCTCATAAATCACGGCTGCACTGTTCTACAGCTTTAGCACAATGAAGTGCATGTGTACGGGATCAGAGAAGGAGCTGGAGCTGCGGATCTGTGCTCCTTCCCCGTGGATAGAAGCCACGACGTGTCTAGATAAAGCCTTTGTCATCCTTTCAGGCTCTGTGCACTGGTCAAACCATGTGTTCAAGACCACACGCTTTTCTCAAGCCTTCATGGATCACTCCAGTTCCTTTTTAGATAGAGTCTGGTTCTGGTTGTTTAAGTTTCAGGAAGGATGACCTCCCAAGTTTGCAAAACAAAAGCATGCAAAGAATTGTTTCTGATCTGCTGGATCTCAGTTCACTAGAGTTATCGAGGCATATGGTATCAGACTCTAGGACAAACAGTGAGGCAGATGGTACTGGACTTTAGGACAAACAGAGGGAATGTTTCTACAGGAGAGACAGGGAGGACAGGACTGAAAGGGCAAATGTGTAAGGAAAAAATGAAAAAGAGGGCAAGTATCCTCCAAATGGCTGAATATCCAATCAGGCAGAGGAATGACATATGGGTACTGACTCATGTGACCTTCATGAGGTATCATAAGCTATCTAAAATGAACTCAAAGAGTCCAAAAATCCAGACTCAATGACACAAAGACATAGAGTTCATAAATGTAACTCTAAACTTTTAATAAAAGAGAGTCGATACTAGTTGCACAGTCATGCGCTAGAAGAAGAAAATCAGACCTACTGGATAAAAGCCCTTCACAAACCCCAGAAAAAATGACAAGCAGTTACTAAGCAGTTTTGTTGCTGTGATAAAATACTGACCAAAACCATCTTGGGAGAAGACAGGATTTATTTGACTTACAGATCTCGGTTACAGTCCATCATTGAGGGAAGCCGGGACAGGCTCTCAAGTGGAGCAAAGGCTGGAATCAGGAAAGAACACTGCCTAACAGTTTGCTTCCCATGGCTCACTTAGCTCCCATTGTCATAGACCAGGGCCACCTGCTAAGGGATGGGTCCACTCACTGTAGGTTGGGCCCTCCCACATCAATTATTAATCAAGAAAATGCCCCACGTACATTTACACAAGCCAAGCTGATGGAGGCAAGTCTTCAGCTGAGATTCCCTTTTTCCAGGTATGTCTAGGTTTGTGTCAAGTTGACAAAAATGAACTGACAGATATAAACTATTAAAAGCCAAAGATAATCTTATTATCGATTGTATTACTTACATATGAATGTAAGTATGAGAATATTTTTAAATAATCATAACTAAACCCAATTATATATACCATTTCATAATACAGCAGGCATAAGTTTATTCCAGAAATGCAAGGCTGCCTTAATGTTGGAACGCAAGCAGTGTAACTCACAAAATTAATTTTTAAAAAGTATGCTCATAATATTTGTAGAAAAAAATTATAAAATTTAATGTTTAATGAGGCTAAAAATTCATTAAAAATAGAAGTGAAGTGAAATTTAATAATGTGTATGACCAATTAAAAACTAAAAAATAAATAAAAATCAGTATTTTTTTCATGACAAAGCTTTCGAGATTTTCTACTGAAAATAAGAATGTCAAGATGCTGTCCAATCATATATGTATATTTATACACACACACACACACACACACACACATATTTCTCTCTAAGGGGAATAAGGAATTCTGTAAATCCTGCCTTAAAAGTACAGTATAACACTGGCCAAAATATTTTTAATGGTTCTTAAAAATGATGAAAGGTTATAAGCAAGCTGAGAGGTGAGTACAGAACAGTAGGAGAGCAAGGCTTACTTATATGTATCCCATCCCTTCTCTAGCTCATTGGCAAGGCGGATCACCACAGCTGGACTGGCTACAACCTCACAGCTTCCCTCCCCAACTCACAGTTTTTTTTCCAGAAGGATCTTCTTTAGTTTGAAAATAACATCAATAAAAGTGTCAAAGCCAGTAGGAAAAGAACAGTTGATGAACAGAGACAGCTTACGTCCGTGCTTGCCCTAAGGAGCAAGGAGCAGACCAAGTCCCTTCAGGATGAATGTCAGGACACACATCTAGGTAGACACTTAGCAGGGAGTTATTTGAAATGAGTAAGTAATACTCATTTTGAGGGGTGAGTAACAAGTCAAGGCATTCTGTTTGCCAGGTATATTGTTCAAAAGGGAGATGGGAATGTTTCTGGAAGAAAACAGAAGCTATGGTAGACATAAAAGGTACTCAGAGTTTGTTATCTCCAACTTACACAGAAATAATTAACAGAAAGTAGGAGCTTTATCGGTGGTTAATTTTTGAACTAAATCATTTAGCACTGGTTGGCTGGTCATTAAACTCTTTAGGAGCAGGAATAATCCTTGGGAAACAAAATTAAGATATAAAAATAACAAGAAAGTGGACAACTTACCAGTGGCTACATCACTGAAGAAAATGTCTTTCCTTTCCTTATGAACTGTCATCTGTGCATAAATCTTCAAAAGGGGTGGGTCCCCATGAGATCTTCCCCTCTCTACATTAGAGTTACCAGGCCTGGTCTTGTGCAGGTAGTCACAGCTGGAGTGAGCTCATGAGTCTAACAGCTGTGTCATGTCCAGAAGGCAGTATTCCATGTCACTACCCTCTCCATGAGCTCTTATATTCTTTCATCCCCTTCTTCTGTGATGTTCACTGAACACTGGGGTAGGGAGAGTCATACAGATATACCCTTTATGATTAGATTTTTAATAGATATTTGGATATTTAAATTGGATATTTAATGGATTATTAATATTTAATAATTAATCTACTTTGATCAGTTTTCTGTCTCTGAAGTCATTACTGACTATTGTAAAAGAAGCTTCTCTGACCAAAGCTGATGGTAGCACTTTTCTATGGGGATAAAATAATATAGCTAGCTGGGTGGTGGTAGTGCATGTGTTTAATTCCAGCATTTGAAAGGCAGAGGCAGGTGGATCTCTGTGAGTTTGAGGCCAGCCTGGTCTACAGAGTGAGTTCCAGGACAGCCACAGTTACAACAGAGAAACCCTGTCTCGAAAAACCAAAATAAAATAAAAATAAATAAATAAATAAATATAGTTATTCAAAAGGCAACTTGACAGATATACCGTGCTCATTTACCAATCACATAGCAATAGTGTCTACACTATTACACTATTACCTCCTCGGCCGGGGGCTTTTGAACCGGATGAGACCCTCTTGAGGAGCAAACATTAAATCCAGTCAGAAAGTGTTTAGTTATCCCCTTAACAAGCTTGCACTGATACATTTTGTGCTTCTTTTGCTTGAACGGTGAGTATTGTTTAATACATGGCCAGCAGCTGGGTAAGTTTTGTTACAATTCTCCCTTAGCAGCCTTCCTAGTGCTTTCTGGCACTATGAGGGAAAGCCAACAGGAAGAAACTTCTAGTCCAGCTCCACTGATTTTTCTATGTCCTGTGACTAAAGCATGTGTTGTCTTAAGCAACAGGGTTTTACCAACTAGTTCTGCAAGCAAATTAACTGCAGTAACAACTACCTGTGTTGTTTTAGAGTCCCTGTGGGCCAACAACTCATAGAAAGGTAGTCTAGTCCTGTTGCTAATATTTTATTTGATAATATATCACTTCTGGGAGTAGCTTTATCCACCTACACGGGAACTGATTCAAACTCCTTGTCTTTAGAATCTTTTTGTTTTTGATTAGCTTACCCAGCATCAGGCTTCCTTGCAGCTTTTTCATACACTGTTAATTTTGGTCGAGCCTCCTCCATTCTCTACCCTCCCATATCTTCCTTACATGCCCTTCATGCTTGGGCCTGACACCACAGTATTCTGCCTTCCACTTTTGAGTTACATGTGTTCTACTACTACCTTCCAATGCACACTTAAACAACCTCCAATGAAACTAGTTGGACCTCTTACACATATACACGAAAGTCATGAAAATAGAAAGGGAACTAGTTTGGTGCAGCAAAGGGAGTAGGAAGGAGACAAGAGAGGTAACAGGGGGGATATGATCAAAGTACATATGTACTTTATATGAATGCATTCTGTTGTTACAATGAACCCATTTTTACATATTAATATATGTGGATAAGCAAGCATTGAAGAGGAAGCAGAACAATTAGAGCTCTTTCAGACTTTGGTAGAAATATCAACTGGTGTAACTATTTTGGAGAGTGTTGACAATGTGTGCTAAGATTGGACGTGTATATAGTCTCTCATCCTTCTATTGTACCTTCTTTTCATGGAATCCAATGTAGATCTATTAATGCTCAAACTACCCACATGCTCAACAGCAGAGTGAGCAAGTGTTTACCCCTGCAGCAAGATGATGGCTGACCTGCTGGTCTATGTAGCACTACAGATGAATCCACAGGCCCAGTAGCATGCTGAGAACAAAAACAGTGCAAAAATAAATAGACACCATGCTACTTCATTTACATAAATCAAGAAAAAATTAATCCATTGTGTGAGAAGTCAACACTGGTGTGTGGGATAATGGGGACCTTCAGAGGGATCACAAAGTAACTTCCTGGATGCTGCTAACACTGTTTTTTGTAGTTGAATGTGGGTGCCATATGTTTTCTTACTGTGAAAACTCATCAGATTTCAGGAGGTGTATTTTCTGTAGATTTATGTTTGATTAAACAGTTAAAAATTAAAAATGATAAAAATAAATAGCAGAAGCTTCAGCCCAACACACGATAGGTGTGGCAGCTCTATAGGTCAGGCAACTTTATGATTGCAAGCCATCCTCAAAACAATTTTTTAAAAAAACAGGGAAACAATCAGAACCCAGAGTTGCTACATGCCTACTTTAGATAAGAAATTATGAAATACAAATGAATTAATATGGCACATTTAAAATATTTTTCTTTGCTTTTGTTTTTTGTTTTGTGGAGTTGGGGGTGAAATTGATGCCTCGTTCATGCTAGGCAAATGCTCCACCACTGAACTGTAACCTCAGCTCTTGTTTTTATTTTTGTTTTTGTGACAGAATCATGATAGGTTAGTTACATTAGACTTGAACTCATTCTGCATCCGAGGCATTGGATCCCCTGGATCTGGAGTTACTTGCAGTAGTAGGCTACATGACATAGATGAGGGGAACCAAACTTTAAATCTCTGGAAATCCATCAAGTGCTCCTAAATGCTGAGTCACCTCTTCAGCCTCAAGTGACTTTCTCTCCTAATACTTAAAAGAAAATTTGTCAATCCTATCCAAACTCGTTCAAATAATTGAAGAGAAAGAAACATTTTCAAATTCATTTTATGAGCCTAGTAATACTGAAAGCCAAGTATATCACAAGTAAAAATATAGACTAAATCCCTAGGAGCACACATAAAGACATGCTTCACAAAATCTTAAGTTGAATACAACAACATATAGCAACGATTATATAACACAACCAAGTGTGCTTACCCCAGGTATGTAAGATATTGAAAATCAATGTAGCTTACCATATTAGTAAAGAACAGGAGACACACGATCATCTCAGTAGACAAGGAAAGCATTTGTTTAAACTCAATCTTTGATAGACGCTCTCCATACAAGAAGGTATCAGCCTCAACCAGGAAAAACAAAATGAAATGAAGAAATGTCCTTGTTAGCATCAGACTTAACAGTAAATACATGAATTATCATATTGATAATATGTTATAAACAAAACTTGACAGAAAATACAATGTCACACACAGGTTTTTCAGATGGATGAATGATCTTGCTCTATTGACCAGAGCCTCTCATGGCCTACAAACTCATTCAGAGAAAAAACAACCCCCCCACAAAATCCTGCATCAGCTAGGCTCTAGTTAATGCTTGGATTTGTCTTCTGTTTATTCACCACGTGCACTAAATGCACCCTGGCCTTCTAGCCATTCCTGGAGTACAAGCCTTTTCCTATCAAGCCATCTTCAGACGTGCTGTGTATTTTTTCTGGAACTCTGTTTCTTAAAGAAGTGATTTGTTTTCCTCACTTTCTCCAGGTCTCTGTTTATGTGTCCCTCTTCCCATAAGGATACCCCAGAACATATTACACAAAATACCTGCATTTACAAACCTTCCAAATACCGTGTGTCTTGCTGTTCGTCTTAACACACATGAAGTATGTCTGTCCTTTTATTATCACCGTGACAAAATTCCTGGACATAAACAACCCAAGGTTTGAATAATAGCTTTTTCTCAGTTTCTGAGGTTCCAGACCAGAATGGAAGTGAGTAGGGGTAAGAGTAGGGGGAAGCAGCTCTCCTCAGGGCAGACAGGATGCAGAGTAGAGTTGTTACAAGAATCCCCAGAGACACCCCCCACTCCTGCAGGGCCTTCTTCCAATCAGATCCCACCTTCCTCATTTCTACCATCTCTCTGTAGTGTTTTTATAATTTTATTCTACTAATGGGTTAATCCATTCATTAGGCTAGAGCCCTGTTGCTTTAATTTCTCTAGAGTCTCCCTCAGACACACTCAGAAGTATGTTTTACTAACTTCCTAAGCATTCCCAATCCAACCAAGTTGATAATCAAAATTATCTATCATGATGGAGGGAAGAAGGAGGATAAGAAAGGAATATGGGGAGGAACAGTTAACATTAAGGGCCATTTGAGAGGTTGTATGGAAACTACTACATTAGAAGCTTCTTAAAATGTAGGAAAGAAATCTAAATGGAATCACCAAATAATGGGAAGATACACCTAATTGAATTATTGCTCACTGGGGCCCCATAGTAACCCCCAAACAACGCAGGCTGTTTTCAGGGGTATTGGCAGATCTCCACAAACTAATGGTAAGCCCCTTGTGCTGAAGACAGCACTTATAAATCTCACTGAACATGAAGAAGTCAAGCCTTCACCCTCAATGACTAGTGTTCATGGTGCTGGAAAGCACTCTTCATGCTGCCAGGGGAGAAAGGTAAACACCAACCCAGCTAGAGCACCTTTGATCTACAATGGTGACATGTCTACTTGATACGCTGATTTCCTGGTGCAATAGTAGCACAAAAGTTGTAGATATAACCAACTGCTCTGTGACTGGAACTAAGGCCGATTCCATCTCATAGGCCAGGGACATAGGGGAAAACTAAGCACTACTGTTTTGCTAAGGGAACATAGCAATAAAATGATTCTTAATAACATTCTGCTATAATCATAGATCAGTGTTTGCTCAGCTATCATTAGAGAAGCTTCTTCCTGCAGGATATGGGAACAAATATAGAGACCCACAACTGGACATTGTACCCAGAGTGACAAACCTTAAACACTCACTCCTACACGTGATATCTTCATCAAAACCCTCCTCCTCAGGGTTCAGGTATCAATGTGGAAGAGAAGGCAGAAAGATGGTAAGAGCTACTGGGGATGGAAGACACCAAAAATAGTGCCCTACAGACACAAAAGGACTGATGCACATATGAACTCGCAGAGACTGTGGCAGCATGTACAGGACCTGCACAGGTCTAAGCCAGATGGAGGTTCTGGTACTGAGAGGAAAAGTGAAAATAAGCTCTCATTCCTAACCCAGCTATCTTCCAAGTGATAACCATCAGCAAAGGAAAACTTAGTGTTCTCCAATAGAGTCTGGGCATACAAATCACAATTAAGGGAGGCTCCATACCCAGCAGTAGATGGCCACCTCAAAGCAAACTCAATGGTATTTTTGTAGATGACTTATCTCATAATGGCATTTTTTACCTTACTTGCCTTTTGCTTATCTATTATGGTTTCCAATGTTGTGTTTCGTTGTGCAAGTGTTTGTGTATGTATCTGCATGTGTAATGTGCTTTCTGTGCTTTTTCTTTGTTTGTTTCTCCGTTTGCTTTGTTTTATTCAGGTTTGTTTGTTTGTTGGCTTCTTTGTTTTCTAAAGAGAAGGAAAAAGAAAGCATGTATTTGGATGGGTGGAGAGGTAGGGAGGACCTGGGAGGAGATGAGGGAGGGGAAACCTTAAACAGATTATACTGTACGAAAAGTTTGTTTTCAATAAAAAATGAATAAAACAAAGTATAAAAATAGTACCCATTATACCTTGATAGCCTTTACTTTATTAACTACAAATCTGTCTGTAATGCTTTTACCTACCAAATGGAAACCCACCCCTCCATTATTTTACTTTCTTAAACCTATCTGAGGATTTTTGTTATTCATTTTTTCTTCTGCTGCAAAGAAGTATATCAATTTTCAGTGCTGTTGACTGAGGTCAGGGCCAGGACTCAAACGTGTGGCCCTGTGCCTGCTAGACA
This sequence comes from Cricetomys ansorgei, assembly GCA_026225945.1. Lineage (NCBI taxonomy): Eukaryota > Metazoa > Chordata > Mammalia > Rodentia > Nesomyidae > Cricetomys > Cricetomys ansorgei. The sequence continues at coordinate 30,028,785 of JAMJFZ010001038.1, forward strand.
AGTACTCTACCGGTTGAGCCATGTCCTTAGCCTCTGAAGGACAGTGATTTAAACAGCCTCAATATACAACTCGTTCTCTGCTTCCTCCTCCTTCCTGTCTATCAGACTTTTCAGCACCTGCTCCAGACAGTGATGATGAGAGCTTCCTGAGAAGAGGAAGGCCTTAATCATGTTTTGTTGAGTTTAGAATCTAGCTTTGGGGAAATTAGATAGGTGCTCAAATCATGAAAAAATGATAGCAGTTCATACCATAGAAAATGGTGTCTCATCCATAGAAAATGGTGTGTTGGTGGAATGACAAAGATAATTAGGGACTGGGAAATTACATGAGGAAAAAATAGTTAATGGATGATGGAAAATGAAGCTTCACAAGGAAAATATGTTTAAAGTAGAAATGGGATTGATAGAAAGAAGTTGGAGCAGAGATATGACTAAGTGGTAAATATGAAATGGTGAAGGCGTCTGGGAACTACAGGACTGGAATGATGGTTTTGTGTATGGCCTGGTGGAAAATTAGGCTACAATGTTGAGGATCTAATAGGAAGGTATTTCCTGTGCTTCAAAATATGCAGAACCAGAAGGCACTGAAACTGGTCTTCTGCGTGTATGCATACTGTTGGTACAGTTGTGTATATAGATATTTAATGAAACACAATATGGAATATATATGATATTTCTTCTTATTTCATCCTTTTATGCTGTTCTTTATAACAAAAAAAGTCTATATAATAAAATCTTTAGTTTCATGCTACTGAAAATTTTGGTCATCCTATTTTGCATCATTTCAGAGTTCTCATTATTTCATAAGTAAATAACTCATCTACATCAGCTATGGAGTTATTAACCACTCCACAGAGTGTGTAGGCATTTCTGTAGCTGCCATGCAGTGTATTAACAATTCCATATCCCAGGTAACCATAATTGGCCACTCCTTCTCAGAGTTTTCTGTTTGTTCTTCATGGAATATGAACTGGAGCTCATGCATTTGCTTATTTTTCAGATAGTTAAATTTTTCTTCCAGAGCTTTTTATGAACTGGGGCCATTAATGAGAGTAAAATCAACACAACCCAACTATATAAAGTCTGTCTAATAGAGCCCTTTCCATCCAGAGGGGAAGGTGAAAAAAAAAGAGGAATTTGGCTTATTCCGTGGTTTGCCAGTTAGGAAATGAAGGCTTTGTTGACATAGGAATGGGAGGGAAGCCCCGTGCCAAGGCCCCCCCCCCCGAGGGGAATATCTTGTTGCTTCCTGGTGTCTCACTTCTGTGGTCGCCAAGGTATCAACACAAGGGCTGCTGTTCATATCTGTTGGCCATGTGAGTCTGGGATGTGTGCGATGTAAGACATGGCTAGAGACGATCAGCTGTGGAGGATGGGCTCTGAGCTCTCCAAATGCTAATGCAGATAAGTACCACTCAGAGTCTCACCTACCTCACTACGAGACCAGGTAAGAAGCCCTTGTGCCCACAGACTGCCCTCCTGCTCTACAACAAGCTGATTTCTGCTGTCCCGACAATCAGGATGAAGAAGCAGGGATGGCAGCTACAGACCATGATGGAGTCAACACACAAGTGGCTGCAAGGGGCCTCAAGTTTAACAGTTTAAACTAAGTTACATTAGCCAAGAGAGAGAAACAAGAATAGCTCTCATTCTCTCTCTTCTTCCTTCCCTGTCTCCCTCTCCTGTACACACACACACACACACACACACACACACACACACACACCCATACAATATATCAGTAGGTTTGGTACCAATGATTCACCTAATTCAAAACAATTTCGGTTCTGAAAGCCGACCTCTGTGCTATTTTAGAAAATGGCGAATAGTGGGTAGGGAATGGGAGAAATAGTAGACACTCTCAGGAGTCTGTTTGCTTTGAAATTTATGGGTAATATCAGTGAGGATAAAGTAAACTCAAGAGACATTTTATTGTGGGAAACAAAACTTCAGGTCTTATGGAACATGTGTTGCTTTTCTGACCTAGCGTCTATCCCACACAAGCAAAACAACAAAACTTGGACTGTGCTGATAGCGGGGAGCCCACAGTTCTGGCATCATGCAACACTTGGCAGCCTCTTTAAGACTGATCTTGCCTTCTTCCTGCCTTGTATTGATGCACACATAAACATGCCTTCAAAATAAGTATATTTAATGCATAAAATCCAAATTTACACAAGCAATATGTTCAACGCTTGTTATTAACTACAAAAGTATCTCTGTTTTCCTTAGCAAATTGATTAATGCATTGGAACCATCAATCAACTTACAAGGGTTTGATTTGCACATATTTCAAGGATACATGAGCTATACACAGTGAGGCAAAACTGCAGATACGTTTTCCAAATGTGAGTAAATCTAATTTTGATTAGCTTGTTCAGATACTAAATTTCCTTGGAGAGTTGGTTATTTGAAAGGGCCCCAAGGTGAATTCTTTGGCAAAACATAAACTCTTTCTGAATGGCGAGAAATTTGTAAGAAATTTGATGACAACTTCTTCTGGCCAGAAAGAAGTGCTTGTCAGCTATTTCCATAGTGGAGTAGAGGCAAAGTTCAGAGAAAAATCTCAGAAAGGGTAAAGGAAAGAGCAGGCTATGAGAGGGAACAGGCAGGCCTTCAAACAAGTCTGTGTGTATTTTTTATAGCTGAATAAATGAACGTGTGGTTTCTAGACACAAAATCTTACGTGTGTATATTTCTTATTTGGAAGATTTTGACATCAAGGTTTCCTCATGTGTGCTTTTGCTTTGTTTTAGAAGTTTACAATGCAATATTGAGTTGTAGTAAAGGAAATCTTGAGATAAAATGGATATGAAGACAGAATAAATGACACTTGGAACCTTGAGATGAGATGAAGTTACCCGGAGGAATGAGGATGTGCAGATTGCAACCAAGAACAGAAAAGACAGCGAGAACAATGGGAACAAACAAGGAAAGCAAAGGAGAGACCAACTGAGAAGGAGGCTGGAAGAAAACCAGGATCTCATACTGCAAGGAGGAACTGGGGGGAAAGATCTTCAAGAAAAGAGAGTGGTTAACTAGGCTAACTACTATGACTAGATCATCTTCGATCAAGCTCGCAAGGTACCCTGTATACTTAGCAGCTCAATGTTCCCAGGGACGAAGGGCAGACCAGTGTCAGTGTGGCAGGGGATAGACATGGAAATAGTTGACATGTCTTTCAATCATCATCTATCCCAGAGTCTATTGATAATAAACTAGTTAGCTACACATGTGCAGGCTCTCCTAGGGATAATATATGCATATGTGGTATGTATGCATGTATGTACAAATTATAGCATTATGTTTCTGTTTAAGAGAAAAGCAGTATGCCCAGAGGAGTGACAAATGTGTTCTATGGTAAATATAAATTCTTAACATAATGATGCATATTAATTTACCTGCACGGAGATTTGAGAAAGTAAAATTTAAACTTCTCTCCAAAATAATTCAAATCTTATGCTATTTTACGTGCTGGTAGCACCATGACTTTTCTGTGCTAGTTTTAGACAGTACTGAGTTCTAATCTCTCCCACAGCCTCTATGTCCTTGGCACTTAGGAGCTCCTCAGCCTACATTACCTTCAAGTATTCATTGGCAGATCAGTAATGTATCAATTACTTAGTCACTAAATATTTATTAAAAGAAACCATTATCTTAATGTTCTACCAAATAGCAAGGACAAATAAATCAGATCTAGGCAAACTGATGCATGAAATGCAGTAACTTCGCATCCATCAGACTTAAACCCGTGCTGCCCAATGAATACAAAAAAGTCTTAGGAAAATGACAATGATAAAAACACAGTTGCACCTAATTGTAGGTAAGACTAAGAGGCGGCTTGCAAAATGTTTCAAGTAGGAAGATTTGATAAAGTGCCTTTGGCTTCTCCTCTCTTTCGCTACCGTAGTCTACCCTATTTCTCAAGCCTTCAAGTTCCGCTCCATTTTGAAGCCATTCTCAAACCTTTAACATCCCATCAAGTCCAGTATCTCATCAAAAAATACAAAAATGAATGTCTGTGTCATGTCATGTTTGGTGGGCGTAAGAATGTACGAGTAGATTTAGATCCTCCTCTGAGAGTGAATGCTGTGGACTGCTTACAAGTTTGGAATACAGGATGCCTCTGACAGATGGGCAGCAGCAGCCTTCCCACGTCTCTGGACAACACCTCCGAGAGTGCATGTATCCCATTTAACTCTGCAAGCATGTCTCCATTAATACAAACAGGGCTGACAAGCAAAGGTGACACAAAACTGCCTTTTATGGCTTGGGACATTGGAGAAGTTGATTAACTGTTACTTCCTGATCTATAAATCATCAATTTCCTACCTCTCTTGTGTTTCCCATAAAATACTGGCTATGGGGCTTTGCTATAGAAGAACATCTCATTTTCACAATGACCTTGTAAATAATAATTAATATAGAACAATGAAAGGAAACTGTGCCATGCTTAATTGCTTTGGCATGCATGCTTACCCCCATAGGCCTTAACAAGCACTTCATTAGGGCTTTTTTTCTCTGAGTATTCATTTGCATTGCTTTTCCAGTAAAGTAGTTATGAATTCGTGAAGTGCTCTTCTTTCCCAATTGTCTCTCAGTAAGTGCTATTCATAATAATCCTAATAAAATAAAAAGGATTAGATGTGTAGCATATTTTCAAAGCATAAAATCTCACAACCTTCGCATCATTTGCTTTCCATAGCTGTCCATATTTAAAACATTGGAAGAGTAGGGTTCAAAGAGGGTCACTTTGCTAAGATGATCTGCAAAGAGAAAGAGAGGAGACTGAAGAAGCTGTGGATTTTGTGCCTTTCCTATGACATCATCATCGTCTTCGGCACATCTTGTCACTGAAGGTAGGCGTCGTGGGCCAAGGCGCTGTTGAGTAGTGTTGGCACCTGTGAGGAGTTTGTTAGAAACACAGCATCTCAGGTCCTAGTCCACAATCAGAACCAAAGTCTGCATAATGAGAGCATAATTCCTAGAGACAGCAGCACCTGAGAAAGGATGAAATTGATTACTTCGTTGAACCCTTCTTGTATTCAGCATTTCTTTATTGGGTAGCTGTGTAAATATCCAATTTAATATTGATATTTACAAGCTTAACAAGTACTAATAAAACTTTTTGGCACAGGACTATCGCTGTCTACTAGCTACATGATTTTTATTTTTTTTAATTTCTTTTAAAGTTTTATTTATTTCTATTTCATGTGATGGATTTATTTCTATTTCATGTGTATGGATGACATCTTCAATGTATGTACAGGCACCATGTGCATGCATGATGGCTGTGGAGGCCGGAAGAGGGCACTGAACTTCCTAGAACTGGAGTCGAAGGTGGTTGTAAGCCTCCGTGTAGGTGCTGAAATCTGCACCTGAATAATACGCAAGAGTGCTAAATGCTGTTAACCACTGAGCCATCACGCCAAGCTCCACTCCCAGTAACTTTTACTGGTGTCGGTTAAACAGTTAATTTATTTTGAAAAGCATTTTTCCCTCTCATTTTCTCAATGGATCTACACAAGCACAGTCTACTATTACCTTCCTTGATTTACAGGTTCACCTGCTGCAAAAAAAGCCACTGGACACAGGACACAGTTTGTAGCCTTTGGAACTCAACTCTGTTTTAAAGCAAATTGTGCACAAATAGTAAAATGAACAAGTGAGTGGATGCGTTTAGGGTGTTAGAGGGTTAAGCCAGAACCTGGCACAACACCCCCCACTCTGGTTAGCTTATCTTCTAATTAGCTTCCTTCTTTTCCTTCCCCTTCCTTCCTTCCTTCCTTCCTTCCTTCCTTCCTTCCTTCCTTCCTTCCTTCCTTCCTTCCTTCCTTCTTTCCTTCCTTCCTTTCTTAAGTCACTTGAACAAATTTCCCCTCTATTTCTGCATTTAGGACAGTGATTAATGATTCATTAATTGATCCCGTCATTACTGATCATTGCTGCTGACCATTTAATAATGATTCCATTGGAGGGTGGGCTTTGAATAGAGTAATTAAATGAGATAAGTACTCACTGAAGTTTACTAAAACGTATAATTATCATGGAGTCGTTAAACTAGAAACCAAAGCAGATTTGGAAAGCTGGATTAAAAGTAGGATCAGAATTGTAACTCTACCTCAAAGGGTGTAACTGATGAAGCTCCCAAGAAGCTTGTTCTCTGCTAATATCTAGATTTTTCTAGAACATTCTGGATGACTTTCGACTCTCTCTTTTCAGACATACTTGAACAATCTTGTATTATAGTCTAGACATCTGTCTTTTTTGAAACTCATGATTGAATTCAGCTTTATAAAGGTCTTCCTCTTTTTGCTTTCCTTTGTACCTATGCAAAATCTTGTGCTTATTTTTATCGTCCCATATTGTGTAGTACGCCTTTGCTTTACTCAGTTACATCGCAATTACCTAACAACAGAGACTTACATTTTACACAATCTAGGCATTCAGGAGGCCTAGAGAGTCATATGAATTATCCGATGCCACTAGCTGACCCCAATCTAGCAGCAAGATGGTCTGAGTTTCAAACACACTTTTCAATGGCCTACTCTGTTGCAACACACAGACTTAATCACTGTTTCTATGGAGGGCTTTCAGTCAGGATAGCCTGACCCTAGCAGGCTGACATTCCCCATCTTAATGAGCCATTAGCTGTGGGTCTGCACATTAGGAACTATATGAAAACCCATTTTTCTTCACACCTCTGAAGTTATTAAATCAAGGCTTCAAGATTTATTGCCAACAATATACAGTGTTTCTATTGTGACAGTTGTTATTCCGCATTGATGGAGATGTTATACATCTCTAAGCAGTTTCTGTAGTGGCATAATAAAATGTTTCATGTCTGGTAGAAACTGCTGTTTGTAATAAACATAGAAATCCATACAGAAGATCAGAAAAACATATGAAATTCAAGCTGTTTTTTGAGACCTAAAATCAGATATTCTCTGCTGATGACTTCCTGTTTGACTCAGAGAAAAAAAATCATAAAGTGGAAAGATTCCTTGAATTATCCAGTGTTGTGCTTGTACTCTGCTGGCCTTCAGAAGATTTAATTGACTTATAGATCAAAATGCTTGTAATCTAACCCCCAAATACAGTAGCTATATAGGATTGCTAGGAGAAAGGTGCTAATTACAGTCACTGGCTAGTTCCTTGACAACTCTTCAAAAAACAAACAAACACAGCATCAAAATCTTCCTTTTATCCTTATGGAATTGGGTTGGAGGCCCTTAATATACTCCCTGCCTCCATGATTCTCAGTTTGCCATAAAGGTAACACTGAAGCACGAACAAGTCTTGTTTCTCTTTCTGAGAAGATTTGTGTTCATGTACATTTACTCCCTTCCCCCAAATGAGCATTGTATACTTAGTGATACTGTTAGGGGCTAAGGTTTGTGGTACTAAAGGACCATTTAAATCATATTCGGTGATAGTAAGGGTTTGGTAGACTTAGTTCCACTCATTTACACAACAGATATTTATGAAAGCCTAAAATGTTCCCTGACATCATTTTAGTATCCTGGAAAACAAAGGTGAATAAACCTGGGCAAGATCCACAGATTGGAGGCTTTAGATTCTAATGGGAAAGATGAATGAAAAGCCAACAGCAAGATATTTAAAGGCAAGAGATAGAAATGAGAATAAAGCGGTGAGCTAGAAGGGGAGAAGGTTGTTTTAAAGAATGTGGCCACAGAAGTTACTGCTTAACATTAAATTAAGTAATCATAGACGCTGAAGGAAAAAAAAGGATATTAAAACAGGATGTTGTAAAGTCAGGGAGCCAGAGCAGGACCAGCCAGCACAGGGATCAGCAAGGACGCCAGAGCTCTGGGAGCAGAACAGGCTGAAGAGAAAGGAGATCTAGGGTGAGAAAGAAAGCAGGATATGGAAGAACTGTAAGTCTCAAAGGTCATGCTGTGATCTCTGGATTGAACTGTGGATGAGCTGGGAAGTCTTTGCCAGGTTTCAAGAGAAAGCTGATTTTATCTGAATTCTATTGTCAGAAAAACTGACTGATATGTAAACTTGAATATGGCATTTAGGGAGAAGATAAACCTGGGAAGAACAGACACTGCACCTGCTCTCAGTCAGAGGGCTGAGGAGTGATGAGTGCGAGGTGCCGGATACTGGCACCAGGGAGAAAATAAGGAGACCAGCAGAACTAGTTAAAAAATAAAGAATTATTTTGGCACTGGATTGAACATGGCGGAGGGTACCATGGTCGGCATGAACAATGTCTTTCAGGGTGGTAAAAACAAAAGCTTTCTGTGTGGCCCACTGCTCACCCTTTCACCAACTGTTATTGAGGTTCTAGTAGAGTCCATTCACTTAGCATGACTTTTTAAAAAATGGGCTAATTGCTACATGCCAATTAATATGGTTCTTACTAGAGAAGCAGTAAATTAATCTAGTGTTGTCTCTTTTATACAGCAGTAGTTAGGAAACAGGCAAGAAAAATTATCAAATTACACCCTAATACCCGTCATTAAATGGTTTTACATACAGTAGCATTCTCACAATTGCAAAACAGCATCTTGCCTTGTGGTTATTGATTCTTTTCTTATCCCATTCACAAAAGACTTGTGTGGATGGGTGTGGTTATTTTTATGCCTGATGCCAGAAGAGAAAGGGTAAAGAACTGAACTATATAAGGACCATCACAGAACTAGGGTAGAGTGTTTATGTCACTCAACTACACAAGAGTCAAATAAACGAAGCAAAGTCACTTGAGTGACTACACCATAACCCATTCAAATAAACACCCTGCTGGATTTATCTGAATGTGTCTTGTTTGTAAGTGTGTGTTGTGTGTTATATGTGTGCGTGTTCATACACTTTAATAAGTGCAGCTGTGTTTATTCAACTCCATAACATTCCATATACGCATGTGTGGTGCACACGTGACTGGAGAAAACTCACAGCTTCAATCTTGGAAAGAGCATAAATACAGACTCAGAACAGCAAGTCACACTAGCTCCTATAAACACAAGTACTGAGAGATGCTCAGTAATTTTACGGTTAAAATTTTCTATTCTGAATTAAACTGAATAACTAGCTATATAGTCTGTAGTCTGTGTAGAGGAACTTCTAATAAGAGCCACAAAAACAATTAGAGCAATTAAAAACAGATGCATGTAAAAAAAAAAACGGGATGTAGACGACATGGAAAAGATCAAATTGAGCAATAACTTACCATTTTGGAGTATACAAAATAACACATTGGAAGATAACAATGCACATTTCTGACAATAGACTAAAGAGCCACCTGCGAAATGAGATAGAAAGAGTCTGGAGCAGAAGAATGAGCAGTATAAGATCATGAGACAGCAGCACGCCCACAAAGAACCAAAAAGGAAGGGTTTGAGGGGGGAAGGGACTTGAGCAGGGAGACAGCAGGGAGATGTCTAGGAGGAGGTAGCAAAAGTGAAAGCCTGGATCACACATGGCCTTAGAAGCCATGTAAAGGAAATCTAATTCCATCCTCTGTGGGATGACAAATGACTGAAGGATTTTAAGCATTTGTTTATATTAACTGAGGTTAAAAATTGAACTAAAATGCACAAACTTGGGACACACATTTTGATGAATTTTAACAAATCTGTAAACTTCAATCATCAAAACACTTTCCCATCCTCCACTCACTATTCTCACTTAACGTGGAGCAGGCAGTCGCTGTTCTGACGTTTATCACTGCAGATTTCCAGTGCGTTTGGCATGCATGCGCTGTTGCTTTATGCCATACCTTGCTGGTTCCTTTCGTGTGATAAGGTTTTTGAGATTCATCCATGTTGTCGCACACGTAGTTCATTCATTTTTACTGCTGAGTAATGTTCTGCTTGGTGACTGTATAATGAATAATGGGATATATCCATTCACCTATTGGACACTTGAGTGCTGTTGGTTTTTGTTGTTGTTTGGTTGTTGGGTTGGTTTTTAGTTTGGGTTTTTTCGAGACAGGGTTTCTCTGTGTAGCCCTGACTGTCCTGGAACTCACTCTGCAGACCAGGCTGGCCTCAAACTCAAAGATCCACCTGCCTCTGCCTCCCAAGTTCTGAGATTAAAGGTGTGTGCCACCATGTCCCGCTGTGTTGACATCCTTTATCCATGGTGAAAAAAAAACTTCTATAAGCATTCATGCCCAGCGGTTTTATTTTCATACATTTGCTTCTCTTGAGGGTAAGCGCCTAGGAATAGAGTTAGTGGGTAGAGGGAAGGTTGGATTTTATGATACTCCAAATAGTGACTTCATCACTTGTACCTTTTTCTGGTTCTGCCAGCAGTATATTCTAGTTGAAATGCTGGACATCACAGGCAACATTTGCCCGTCCCTAGCCTGGGCTTCCTACTTCATTAACAGTCATGATATGTGTTCAGCATGCTTCACCTCACAAGGAAGAAAATGAAGCTTGTACACTGAACTGTAGCTTCTTCTCCACAGCTGTGCTCATACTGAGATTGTATAATGAACTGAACCGCAACGTCAGTCTCAACTCCTGTGCTGTGGCTTCACATCTGATCGGCATCCAGTGGCCTCCACGGCCTCGCAGACTCCACGGCCAGGGGAAACCTTATCTCATTTCACAGGTGGCTTTCTAGTCTGTCATCAGAAAATGTGTGTTGTTACCTTCTCTCCCGTATGAATGCTTGCATACTTCAAAACAGTAGCTCATTGCTCAATTTGCTCTTTCCCGCATTACCAATGTTCATGTGCATCTGTTTTTAATTCCTCTAATCATTTTTGAGACTGGCTACATCAAAATTTCTGATTATGTATGTATTTGCAAAGGTGTTTTATTTATTTTCTCTTCTTTTAAAATTTTACTGATAATTTTTATCTCACTTACTGCACAGTGGCAATTGTTTTTTGACAAAATTGAGATAAACCTAATTTAAGGTTGGACAGAGGACTCAGTGGGTGAAAGTGCTTGCCAACCAAGCCTGACAACCTGAGTTCTATCCTGGGACCACGTGGAGGATGGAGAGAACTGATTCCCACAGGCAAGTTGTCTTCTGACCTCCACATGTGTGCTATGGTACATGAGTTTCTGTTCACACACACACACACACACACACACACACACACGCACACACACATACATACACACACATACACACACAAATAAATAAATGGGATAGAAAAAAATTAAAACCTAATTTAATCCTTGTAAATTACTGAAAGTCACTATCACGCTCCTCAATCTACAGACTGGAAAACTGAATCTTGACACTATTAAACCCTTTGAATAAAATCAGAGAGTGGGTAAAAGTAGAGACTTAAAACCTGTAGGATTTAAACCTGCAGTCTGGCCCTAGAGTCAAAACAGGGCCACACTGTTACTCTCTTCATCTACCCAGTGATCCTGTAAGGTAAGAAGCAACATCGTTCCTCTTTGACAGAAGTGAAAACTGAAGCTTTCAGCAAATAGATCCCTTCCCCAAGTTCTGTTACCACCTCCTGACACCGTACCGGTGTCCCTGCTTGCTTCTAGTCCCCATAGCACAGCCACAAAGCCAACACATAGAAAGAGAGAATCACCTATTACTAATGAGTTCAGGGTCATATGGCTAACACGGGAGATGGGATTCAGAGTCAGGTGTATGAAGCTGAGAAACCAGGCTCCTTTACTCTGTATTGCCTGCATCCTCAGAGGCAAGGACGAGATGACATGATAGAGAAGCAGAAAGTACAAAAGAGGGTGCTGTCTTCCTCCTGCCCTCCTGGCTAAGCTCGGGGGGAGCTGGGTAAGAAGTGTGTGGGTTTTAGGAAAGGTTACCATTCCATGAATTCTCTCTTATGGGAATGATTTGCTTTTATTCATCCTAGGACGCAGTCTGTCTCCACCACAGATGCCTTTAGCCAGACTAACAGAGGAGGAAGGAGACTTGGAAGTGAGCATCTACCGGGGGGGGGGGGGGCTCTTGTGGCTTTGTCAATTAATTGCTGCACCTTTGGGGCAGGGAGAGTACCAGACAAGGGCAGAACAGAGGAAGAGGTGAAAAAATAAATAAAAAGAAATCAGCTCATCCCCCAAACCTGTCACAGTTCCCCTTGACTTTGCCTATGAAGACGTCCCACGTGGCTCATTTTGAGCCATTTACTAAACGTCCTTCAGCTTTCTTTGATTTTCACATCTGCTTTCCTCTTTCTTCCCTGCATGGTCTATGCTGTGGGCATGCATGGTGGTTGCCTTTGATCTGGTGCCTCCGGTTAGCTGCACACTGTAAGTCATCCCCTCCACTCCAGCTAATTCTGGGCAATGAGGAAATCTACATTCTCTCCCCTCTTCACCTTCTTTATCACAAGCTTCCATCATAGCTGACATGAGTCACACCATTTCTGCCCATAGGGACTCACAGAACTCACTAATCCTTTAATAGGAACAGGAGCTTCAGGACATACAGTCAGACAGGTATTATGCTAATCTTATAAACCAACCTTAAAAGTCAGAGGGCCCAAAGAAACCAACTAGACTGATTTTCATACAGATTTCAAGCACAATTAGCCAAGGTGACTCAGCTCTCCATATTAGTTCGTTTCATCACCATTGCTATCATGTTTTGTTTTTTGATAAGCTCAAAGTTGCCATGAGAGTCTGGGCATAGTTAACCTCAATGATGAGGAGATTGAACTGCAGGAGCTTCGCAGAGAACATGTTATTATTTCCACTAAAATTAGAAAATATAAAACTGTTCTGATCATTTATATTCCTAAGGATTTCAGCCTAATTAACAAGGGTAATATACCATGAACATTAAAATCTAATTCAACACATCTAAAAATACTTTCAGAAGCAATGGAAATATTTCTAGGTGATATTCCCATCACACAGCATTTGTATTCAAATTGCCCGTCAATGATAAGTGAGAACAGAGGTGAATGTGAGACCATTTCCCAAGCAAATAATCATAAATTCTGAGTAATGGAGATTTTATTGTACTATTTTTTACCCCTGAGAAAAGTAACATGAAAGACATTTCTTCTAGTGAGTGGGAATCACTTCCTATGTTTTAAAATTATTCATTATTAGACCATTCCCAAAGGAAGCTACAACATATTATTTTTAACTCTAAATATCAAGTGAATTTCTCATTCTGTGCCTTTACCCTGGCAAACAGTATTTTCAATTATATTTTTGTCAGGGATTATGTCTACAGTGTGTTTCTTGTATTTCTCCATTTCCTATCAGACTGAATTAAACAGAGTTTTCAGCATCTCACTTTGGGGACTGGAGAAATGAATCAGCTTCTAAGAACATGTATTGCTTTTGAAGGGGATATGGGTTCAGTTCCCATCACCCACACTGAGCATCAGGCAACCTCCTTTAACTCCAGTCCCGCGGGATCTGATGACCGCTCCTGGCCTCTGAGGGCGCTTGCATGCATGTAGTGTACATAATACCATGTAGGCACACACATATACACATAAACACATATATAATATATTAATATTATATTAAAGGGTGTCTCATTTTTTAAAGAATGTTTTATTTATTTTTATTTTATGTACATTGGTGTTTTGCCTGCATGTGTATCTGCATGAGGGTATTGGAACCCCTGGAACAGGAGTTACATACAGACAGTTGTGAACCACCACGTTGGTGCTGGGAATTGAACCCAGGTCCTCTGGAAAAACAGTTCTCTTAACAGCTGAGCCATCTTTCAGGCCTTTCAGCCCACTTTTGAATTGTTTAATATTTAGGAATTACCCATGTCATCCTTCTTCTAGATAATGAAGACTTAACCTTATTAAACTGTCACTCTAGAAGTAGTTCATAAGCAAATGAAAAAGACATTGTTTTACAAGAATATGCTAGTTACCAAACAAGATGAAACACACACAAAATAGTTCATTAAAATAATAATGCATAGGATATGCACCAGAGAGCAAGAGAGAGGGGTAGAGAATGTGATTTTTCTTGGCTGGAATAATCAAATCTGAAATATTCAGTGGTCCAGGGAATGAAAAAGATTGAACTTAGATCTACAGTTTTTTCATTGTTCTGTTTACTGAGCAGAATCCAGAGAAGAGAAAGAAACAGAGGATGGAAGAAGTCAGGGAACACACTGAAATTCAGTCTCTGAGATGACCTGAGTGTCTGTGCTCCTCAGTTTTCTATATAGAAGTCCTAACCCCCAAGGGGATGGTATTAGGAGTGTGATGCTAGGAAGTTAACACGTCATGAGGTGATGCTAGCATTAAGACTGATGTGTTTATGAACAAAGCCTTGCCCCTTCGCATGAAGGTGCAGCATGAAGATGACATTCACAACCAGAAATGTGGCCCTTAGCTCACCCTGGATCTGTACTTCCTATCTCCAGAGTTGTGAGAAGTAAATTTCTGGTTTTTATTAGCTATCCATGTATTGCATTTTAGTATAGCAGCTCCAAAGGCCTAAAACAGGTTCTCACTGGATTGTGGGGGCACGTGAGAAATGTGGAGTTAAGGAAAGACAGGGGGTGTCTCTCCAGTCAGTTGACTACCATGTGCTCAGAGCAGACTTCCTCCCCAGGGACTGATATTTTCAGAACTTCTTTGAAAGCAGAGAGCTCCCTTCGTGGAACCTGGGGGTAGGCTGTCCTCACCCTGCCTAGGCAGGGGTTCAGCTTTGCTGACTCCATCATGTTCTGCTGAGCACTAAGGGTGAAGGTCGAGGGATGCCTGTCTTTGAGGCTCATCCTTCTTCAAGACTCCCCAGAGAGAAGTGTCAGTAAGGTGTTCCGGGCCATAAAAAATGATCCTCTTCCTGGGGACTAGATTATTTCACCAGGAAAATCAAGCATCCTTTCTTCCTGCAAGTATTTATCAATGGGACAGGACCCACTGCTTTCCAGGATGACTCTCCGCCCTTCATTGCCTGGGGCCTGAAGCTCTGAGAATCAGCTGGCAGCCGTTATTGCAGACTCTGCTCTTCCCTACTGTGTTTGTACTCAACAGTGCTGATCTCTAGAGCTACAGCCTAAGCACAACACCCTCTCCAAGAAAGCAGCTCTGGACAAACAGTCCTCAGCCCTGTTTGCCTCCAAGGAACCCATAAACCCAAGCACTGCTGTTTGTATAGCACTTACCTTCCAGGGAGCCCAGAGCAATTTCCAGTGACACACCCAAATTCCTCACAACTCCAGGGAGCTAACAGGCATTAACAGTTTCATCCTGTACTCAGAGGATCTCGGAATGATTTGCTGAACATCACTCTGTCATTCTGTGGCTCTTCCATTCAACTGATTTCCCCTCCAGTATGCCATTACCACCAGCACAGAATTTTGACCTATGTTATTTCCTTTCTCTAAAATTTCTTGGTGCTAAGAATTCCTTCCCAGACAGGCAGTAGTGGGGTCACGCTTTCAATCCCAGCACTCAGGAGACAGAGGCAGGCAGATCTCTGTGAGTTTGAGGCCAGTCTGGTTTAGAGTGAGTTCCAGGACAGCCAGAGTTATAACAGTACAACAGAGAAACCCTGTCTCGAAAAACAAAACAAAACAAAAACACACACACAAAAAAGAATTCCTTCCCAAGTTCTCTGACTCTTTCCATAGACATTTTTATGAAATGGGATCAGATCTAGGAATTAGTGTTTTAAATAAATATTACAAGTATTTTTTCCTCCTTTTATGATATATACACAATATATATTGTGTTAGGAAAATTTGCTTCATCTAATTTCTATAGTAACTCTGTAGACATATAAATATGCAACTTCATATAAGGAAAAAATACGTGGTTAGCATATCAACATTAAGTCTCAATTTAAAATCAGTGAAGTTAGCTATAACTCACACAGACAGGAAGCGGTGGTGCTTATTTCTTGTGTCTCCTTACATTTCCCGATCTTATCTTCTCACTTACATTATTAAAATCTAAGGTTTCTGGGGGTTTGAACTGTATGATCAGTGTTTAGCCTTCTGCCATAAATTACTGATGTATGGCCTCTCTACTATAGACTGAATTATTCCCCTTTCAAATACATTTAGAATGTAAGTTCATTTGCGAGCTTAAACTCATATTCTTAGGTCCTTTGGGACCTCCGTGCATCCTCATTCTGTGATTCTCATTGCCTTTTTTTTTTTTTGTCTCTCTGTATTTTCCCTCCTCTTTTCCAGCTCACTGACTGTTCTCTTGCTGTAAACTACTTCCAGTCGCTGCTCTCACAGGCTTCTGTGGCCTCCCAGGACTGCAGAACTCCCACGACGATGTGCTGATGTTCGATTCCTGAGAAAGCAGGCAGGATTTCCCTCACTTCCGAGGGTGCACATCAATTTACTCATGATCCTGGGGACTCAAAAATCAATTCCTTTCACACAGAGCCCCCACGGCTTCACTAGCTTTCCAACTGCCAGACTCAAGAGAGTCACCTTGGCCCACGCATGGCAGGCAGAAGCCACGGTTCTCACCCAGATGAAAGGTAAGCAGTACAACTGTTCATGTAATCACAATCACATGATGTTTGCTGTAAAAACCTTATTCTCTACGAGAGAGAAAGAGCCTTCATGAGTGCTTACAAGTGCTCGTGCCTAACATTTTAAGATTTTAGTAATATAAATACTCTTGTGATGGCCAATTTCAATCTACTAAAGATTGTATAACAAATCTGCAAGACTCTTTCGTATTTAACGTCATCGTAAATACAAAAGATCACTCACAATACATCACATGTGCTTCCCGCTGTCCTGCCTCAGAGCTATTCCTCATAAAGGCTCATTTGCTGGTAATCTTCTTTCTTTCTCTCTCTCTCTCTCTCTCTCTCTCTCTCTCTCTCTCTGTCTCCCCCTCTCCCCTCTTTCTATCACTTCTTACTTCTTGTGCCTTCGTATTAAATAACTTATAACCTTCTGATCTTGTATTAGTACTAACTTTATAACTCTCGCCCCTTATGTTTGCGGCTGTTGCCCTTTAATGTCCAAACACTGAAATCAATGCCTGCAATGCAGCAGGCATTCAAAGCCATTTAGCAACCATTGTTCACTTGCTGCCTAGACCACAGGTGCTGATCTGGATTGCAGGACCCAAAGTCTGCATGTGAGGAACTTAGCTAAGGAAGAGATGGACAGCGGTATCAGAAAGCCTATGGATATTGACTCTGATCACAATATATTTGGAAGAAGTTAACTATACTTAGCAGATAGATAAATTCACAACCATTGGGACTATTATATTATAGGGAGCAGCAAAACTTTGTTCTAAAGGACTAAATAAGTATTTTAGGTTTTCAAGACATGAAGTCTCTGCTAAACCTACTCAACTCTTGTATAATTATCTAAAGGCAGCTATAAAGTATGCATATGCAAACTAAGCATGACTGCATGGATAAAACTGTCCTTACAAAAACAGGTAGTGAGTCACAGGTTATGGTTTACCAACCACTGATACTGATATTTCAAAGCACTAATTCCCAGACTTCCGTATACATTCTTTTATCCATTTCCATTTCAGTTATCACATTCCCATTAACTTACATAGATAAGTATGTATCTAACTTAGCCTGTCATGTTTTCTCACTAGTAATGCTTATGAAAATCTGGGTTTTATTATATACATTCTATAATTCAAGTTATTCCCGTGAGTATTTATGAAGCAATTTTGAAGTATGGTATAAGTTGAGTTACAAGAACATTCCCTAAACTGACTCCTCACAGGCAGCATTTAGATGAAGTAAACTTTCTACAGAAGGTAATACAGATGCTATCAGGATGAAACAGCAACTACTGGTCATGAGGACAGAGACCAACGTTGTCTTTCTTATCCCCTTACTGTCAATTGTATTTCCTACAAGTATCTAAGTTCTTTTCTCTTGTGAGAGAATCACCATCTTCAGTATCAATTCAAGACCAAGACTATTTGGTTCTTACTGTTCATAGTTTCATGGCTTATAATTTATGACCCTTTATTACTCACAGCAGACCATCATATTTCTTACAAATAATCAGTATAGAGAAAGCTTTCCCATAAAAAATGAATAATAATTGGCACAACAGTTTTCTAAGGGTAATGATCCAAGACATAGAGGCTGGTTTACTTGAAACAGACATCAAATATGAATTTGTTGCTTTAACAATCAGCAAATAACAATACTCTTGTTTGGGGTGCATAACTGACCTTTAAAAGTTCCTTTACTTGGATAATTATGGGAAATAAAATGGTCTTATATCTTCTTTCAGCAAACTAGATGAATTCCGTACCATTACTTGTAATTAGTTCATGTTGAATCTGAATTAATAGTATAATTAATGGAGCAAAGGTGTATGAAAGATAAGATAAAAGATAAGCTAGTTTTTTGTAAAAGATTCAGGAAATTGGTTGCCTTTTTAATTATCTCAAAGCTCCTAATGGTCATTTGGAAGCCCACATTAATTCCTTCTAACAACTTCGTGCTTATTTTTTGCATAATTGCTCAGTATATGTTTTCCAGTCTTCAATGTTTTTATTTTACTCAGTTGACTAAGCAAAAACTTAAAGAAGCAGGTAGCAAGGAAGAGGCAGAAATAGCATCAAGATGCGTAATAAGAAGGTATGACTCATGTGCATATGCCATATACATGTGTGTGTGTCTCTGTCTCTGTCTGTCTCTGTCTCTCCTTCTCTTCTCTGCTCCCTTTCCTGCTTCTTTCTCCACAACTTGAGCTCTTTTGATTCACTTTGATACTCATTGTCATAACCTTTTGCTTCACCATGGCCTGGAAACAATAGAACCAAGTTATCATGGGATAAAATCTCTGAAACACATGTGTTTGAGTCCAAACACATTTTCCCTCCTTTATGGTTTTTTTTTTCAGGTATTCTATTACAACAATAGGGAGCATGGGTGTTAACATTCCTGAAAGTGTCACTCCCTGAAGGGGGTATCCTCCTTCGAGGGCTGTTTAAGGTTCAGATTGACATCAACGCAAACCCTAGGAACAATGAAACTATTCAGAGCGTAAGACCCACATAAATATTATTTTTAACTATCAAGGATTACACTGACTCATTTTCACCCAAAGCCATTTTTATTGTCATTGAACTCAAACATTTGACTACATAACTTCTATTTTCACTCATTCACATCATCCCCTCATCTGTAGCAAGGCATGAGCATAATTTAATCTTTCACCTTACTTTTGAAGCCAGGCATGGTAGTTATTATTTTTACACAAGCTATACCTCTATCAGATTGGTCTATGGGCAAGTCCACCAGGCATTTTCTTGATTAATGATTGGTGTGGGAAGGCCCAGCCCCTTGGCAACAGTACCACCCGAGGGAAAGTGATTCTGTGTCCTCTAAAAAAGCAGGCTGAGAAAGCCGTGGGGAGCAATCCAGTAAGCAGCACTCCTCCAGGGCCGCCAGATCCTACCTCCAGGATCCTGCCCGGCTTCCCACGGTGATGGACTACAGGATGTACGCTGAGCTGAAATAAATCCTTTTCTCTCAAATTTGCTTTGGTGGTGTTTTATCACAGCAACCGAGAAACTAGTTAATATTGCAAGCTATCTCTTTCTGACTCTTGTTTTTCTATTTATTGTATGTCTTTAGGCTAGTTGGTTGATGGCTTTGTGCCTCGGCCTCTTCTCATCTAAGGAATGGGTCAACAGTAGCACCTACACAGAAAGTCCCACATTCATGGCCACCTAAGAGTCACAGTTACACATCAATGAACTGTGCTCACCTGAGTGTTGTGAAGAGCTAACACACTGGCCTTTTGCACCTCATGAGTGCCTAAAACAGGCCTCAGAGACCACGCTTCTCACCCACTCCGACACTCCCTTTGCCAACTCCCTTCTGCTTCTTCAAATACGTCTTCCAGGGTTTCTACATATCACATCTGACAAAAGCCTTCACACCCCTAACAAAGGGTTTAAATCTAAAGAACACGGACACTTTTTCTGTATTCTTTTTGAGGAGGGCTCTTGTGCAGTGTTTAGGCCTTTGTTATACTTCTTGTGATTTTGACATGTCAACTCCAAGGCCTGTGCCATCATGTGACATGCTACTGGGCTCACAGAGTCAATACAATCATTATTGGTCAGATAACTCTGTCTAAGAAAGCAAAGGGAATACTCAATAAAATGGTCCTGAGGGAGATGCTTGTGAGAGTGCTGAAAGGAAAGTCACCCCCCCCCACCCACCTCTGCAGCCCCTGGGGTGCTTAGGGCAGGGCTCAGTCTACAGTCTACGTTTGTCTAGGATGTGGGCTGGAAAGGGCGACCTGGCACTGGCCCTCCCTACATTTGCTGCATGGCCTTGGGGATTTTGGTATCCACACAATTCAAGTTCATCCTCAGGAGACAGGGGAGGAGGCGGCATCATTTCCCACTCGCAGGAGCTCTGACAGTTAAGGCTGTAGCAGTGACTTCGGGGTCCCCAGTGGAGAAACTGAGTTAGTTGAAAGTTCAATCCCATAAGCCAGGTAGCCACAGCACTCCTACACTACTAAGGGCTCAAACTGCAACCGCTAAGGCCTCACACTGACCCTGTAGCAAATATTTCTGAAGAATGTAGAATCGTCCTCCTGGGATGCTTCTGAGCTGGTAGGAGACAATTACTTAGCTTGAAGCATGGGATTATATTTAGAAGTGCTATTTTACTTTCACAATTACAGTCTAGGGTTAAGGAGTCTGAACAAGTCCTCTCTGTCTTCCCTGGGGTCTAAAAAGTCTGAAGACAAAACACTCTTCTTGAAGATTTCATCTTAGGCTGGATTAAAGTAGCAGGGGGTGGGGGAAGAATGGCATGGATACGAAGTAAGGAAAACTTGGAGCTTATGTCATTTTGACAAACAAGTATAACTGTATATCACCAGCCACACTTCACCATGCTCTGGCTGAGTATACAGTGGGCCTGACTTAGGTTCTATGTCTTATATTTTAGGGACTCTTTGGCAGAACTATTGCCACGGCCTATTGTCTCTTGGGGCTCCACTGGGAGCTGGGAGCTCCCTGATGCTACCACTCAGGATCTGAGCATTACACTGAATTCCTTTAATCATCATTTGGAGGTTTAATGGGAGGCTCTACCATTGCCTCCTGAGAAATTAAAACCCAAACTACACAATGTTTCAGTGACAGTAGGCTCACATTTCTGCAGATCCACCCAACTGCTTTGCCTTTCTCTAAAGCTTCCTGCACATCCCTCTTGTCTTTCTCCTCTTTCTCTTGGACCACCAGATTCGGACCTACAGACTACTTCAAGTGCATCATTTACCCTTTGAAAAGAATGTTGGGCATTGGGAATTGAATGCCTCGGGCTCCTCATATACCTCTGTCATGTGTAATCAGCAAGGCCTTAACCAAGACTCCATTTCCGAGCCAGTAAAATGGGGCGAAGACAATTCTTGAGTTTTATTGTAAATATCTAAGAACCCAGCACACACCAAAGTACCAGAAAAGGGCTGAATAAACCCCAAACTTGCAGAGTCTCAGAGTCCTCATCTATAAAGCAAAAGTATAACATTACAGCAGCCTGTCTTCTCATGATTCATTATGGGCTTATGAGAAAGATGTGTGTAAAAACTTTACAAGTCAAGTCCACTGAAGATTTAAAGGGTCCCCAGCTCACAGTGACTTCCTCTTGGGGTCAAAGAGGTCAGCTCAGGCCCAACCGTGGAGGGTGAAGGCAGATGTCACGGTGGCATGCTTGCTGGTGTTCTTTTCTCCTGTTACTCCCCAGGACGGAATGCTCTGCTGCGCCTCCTTTTCTGTCTGACCTGATTTCTTTCTGCACTTCAGGTTGTTCTCTAAAATGAGTAATGACAATGCCATGTCTTTGATGAGGTGGAACACCAACACTAAATCGTATCATCACCTTCCTTAGGTTGTAAAATAGCCGGTGGTGGGTCCAAGATGCTAGGCCAGGACAGGCCACCCCAGTGAGTGGGACTGACTCAGCCTGTAGAATCCATTGTTCAGATCCCTTGGTAGCCATTGAATATTATTACTTTCTCTCCTCTGCTCAGAGCTGTGCTTCCTCCTGTCTCCACATGAAGCATGAGTGGACCGGGAGAAGGCTGGGAAGATGAAGGGCTCAAAACAAGAGCAAAAGACAATCATGATACTAACTCATAATTATAGAGTGCTTTATTGATCACAGCCTTGAAAATGTTTTCTAATATATAACTTGAACTCATTGCATAAGTTGACATTCCAAGACTCAGCCCTTCATTTATTAACTCGGTATACCTACTTCACGAGGTTGTAAGAATTGAAAAATAATGTATGCAAACAGTCCACAAGTGAACCTGGAAGTTATTCCTTCATTTACTTCACAGTATTATGGAATGTCTACTATGTCTAAAATACTGGAATGGGCAATAAGAGTGGATCAATGAATAGAACACAGAAAGAACTCTATCCACACGTTGACACCCTTGTCACCAGTGCGTATGCATGCGCATTTAGGTGATATTCTTAGTAGCATACATATGAGGATGGGAAGAAATGACAACTTCAAGAGATTATAATAATATAGACATTATAATTCGAAGGAGAAAGGGAAGAGGGTGTTTTTGAGATATATCATATGAAAGTCAAGTTATTAATAAAAGCATTATTAAAAAGATTGAAGGGTATTGGAGTACCATGGTGAGTGGCAAAGCCAAGGTTACTCTCAAGGTTCTGCGGGGTCAGCTGGAAGGGTTGTCCTCCATAAGCAGAGATGAGAACTGCTGCAGGAGAGTAGTGGAGTATGTGTACACAGCTTTGATGACTCACAAAGAGTTCTGCTCCCTGAGATTCATGAAACCCGAAGAGCCAGTCCTATTAATGAATGATGAGATGCCACTTCCAGAACCACCTCACAATATGACTGTGATGCCATTTATTATGCCATTTATATGCCATTTATTCATTTCCCTCCATGATTTCTTTCCCCTCCCTCCCCTCTCCTCCTCTTCTTCCTCTCCTCTTTAATTCTCTTCCTATACCTCTTCTTTGTCTTCTTCATTTTTCCTCATCATTCCTCTCTGTATCTATCCTCTCCTCCCTCTTTCCCTCCAATCTCTCTCTCTCTCTCTGTCTCTGTCTCTCTCTCTCTCCTCACTCAGAGAAAAGTCAGCTGCTGTGTTGAGTAGCCAATTGCAAAAAGGTGCACACAACATGCATCTCATGTCTCTCCTCGAGAGTTAGTGATGATCTAGGTTTCTCAAGGGTTTCACATGGGTGGACACGTATGTAGGTCTTATGAGGTTTTCTCAGCTAGTGAACTTGCAAGTTGATCTTCCTTCCATCAAAAGATGATTAGAGCTCCATCTAGTACCTTGATGTCAATCATCTGAGAACCAGAAGAAAGTTCTGCCCACATATTCTTGCTCATATACTTGACCTAAAGAGCTATAAGAAATATTCATTGTATTGAACTACTACATCTTGGGTTCATTTGCTGAAAAATATCTTTCATGCGATAAACTAACACAGAGTCACAGTTCAGTTGGAGTTCATTTTGGAGATTCTCGTTTGAGGTGCATAGAGAACACCAAATCACAAGTAATGGCACAGTGTGGGACACAGGTTTAGGCACAAGAGCGCAGTGCTGGATACGAGGGTGATCAGTAGCCACAGGACTGGAGTGCAGAAAGCAAAGAAGCTCCTTGTCATAAGTAGTGACCTTCAAGTGACTTTCAAGGGAAAGAACAAATCCCAACTTCTTTCTAAGAGAAGGCAGAAGGAAAGCTTTTGTTTGTTTTGTAGATAGTATGCATTTAACTAGAAATGAGAATTTTTACATTAAGCATAGAACAGAAATTTGAAATGAAAACCGAACATAAGGAAAATCAAAGGATGGTTAACGAATCAAGTTCTAAATAGAATGGAATGGGGTGGAACCAAACGAACTGCTGGATAGATTAAACACAGCCTAAAGGGAAGCACATTAGCTCTCTGTTATTATGGACTAATTGCCAAGGATGTAACAGCTAAAAACAGGATAGACTTTATTATGGTGCGGTGATTTCAGCGAGTGAAGAATCTGGGCATGGCTCAACTGGGGCTTCCACTCAGGTTCCCACAAGCCCACAGGGAAGATGTCAGCTATGCTGCATTCCTGTCTGTACCTCCAGGGCTGCTTTGGAGCTTGGAAAAATTCAGTCGCTATGCTGTAACCTCGAGGTTCTGGCAGCTGAGGGTTGCTGTTATTGACTTGGGACACTTGCTATTCCTAAGCACAGGGATATGTCTCAGACTAGCCTACAGCAAGAGCATTTACTTCTTCAACTTTCTCAAGTCCAAATGCATCACATCTCACAGGATGAAGGTAGGGTTTCCCAATATCATGAATAAATATCTAATGAAGAAAGCAAGCACAAGTCCCCCTTCACTCAAGGTGAAGAGTGTGGCTCGGGAGTTTCATACACCATAGGTTGGAGGGACAAGTGGAGGGCCGGTGACAGAGCTCCGTGGATCACCCAGGCTGACAAGCTGAGTTTTGATTCTCGGAACCCACATAAAGGAGAGAATGAACTCAACAAAACTGCCCTCTGACCTCCACACCTGCATTGTGGTGTCCACATGCACACACACACACACACACACACACACACATACACACACACAAATAAGAAATAAAGAATCAGAACAACATCATAAAAGAACAGTTGAAGATACAGATAACCCATTTGACATGGATGGCTGCTGGGAAGATTTTTTTTTTCAAAGAACAATTCACAGCAGCAGTGCAGGCACTCCGCTTAAGCACAGTTATTAAAGTACCAAGAAGGCATCTTTTTGTTGTACTGACAATCCCACATTGCATTGCCTCCATTACACAGAGGCTAGCCTTCCTAATATCCATGTCGGGGGGGGTAGGTCTAACAATGAGTTTAAAGGATACCTGTGCTCTAGGTGATTCCTTTCACAGATCCGGAGATGCAGATTTCTAATACTAAATAGTCAATACCATCACTGTCTCTAGAGAGACACTGAGTGGTTCTGAAATAAAAATGAGAAGTCCAGGAGTTAAACAGAGCCAACAAAACCAGCTGCCTGTGTAAACTGAGGCAGTACAGTAGTATACTACAGTCTGACTTTCATCTGTAAGCGATGCCCTTGGAGTATGTTCCTGGCTTGCAAACAACACTTCTATAGCTTGAAAGTTTTGTATATCTTCTTTAGGGTCTCTTTAAACAAACAAACAAGTAACAACAACAAAACCAGCATTTTCCATGAAACAGTAATGAACTTAGTTCCTGGAGAACTCGCTGATTTTGCTTTCACTTGTTGGCCCCCAAGAGTTCTTTGTAAGAATTCTATAGAAAGAAATGCTCGGCTGCTTCTAATTCCTCGGCAGAGAGTCAGTGAGCTAGTTACCCTCCAAGGTCTAGCTCTGGCTGTCTTTATATCTATAAGATAGAACATCACATGGAGACTTACAATAAAGCTTCAGAAAATGTTCTTGGATTGAATTCAGACACCACCACTTGGGATTTTGAACAAGCTACTTAATTTCCTCAAGACTCAATTTCTTCATAGAGGTGATAAAAGAATCCCCATTTAGGATGGATGTGAAGATTTATTCTGAGTGGTAAGTTTAATGTTTCTAGGATTATTCCTCATAGTCTATCTTTCTAGAAAATACAACAGAATCCATATGCCTAACCATTTGGGGCTTAAAGTGACCATACCTGGAAGAGTGCTGAGGGCACAATTATATTACAGTCAACAGGTCATAAGATATATAATGTCAAAGCCTCCCCCTCAGCCCTCAGCCCTCAGCCCTCAGCCCTCAGCCCTCAGCCCTCAGCCCTCAGCCCTCAGCCCTCAGCCCTCAGCCCTCAGGGCAGCTTAGAGCAGGACTAGTACTTCTGTCATCACAATGCAATTATATGGCTTGACTTTCTGGTCACTCTGGAGCAAGGTGCTCAAGTTTACATAATGTACAGGACGAGAAGATTTTTTTGACTGTTTTGTGTGACAGTTTTGACCATTTTTGACTATTTGATGTTAGCAATGTCTGTGACCCCTACAAACTAGTTGTTAGCTGGATCCTCCCTCCCCTGGCTCTCCACATGTCTCTTGAGCCCTTGTTATTTCTCTGGTTATTTCTGCTGCACTCAATGGACACCAATCCAAAAGTGCTGAACTGGTAGGATGAGACATAGCCACATGTGTCCTTCATACTCCAGCCATACTCTGACTACACCAGGGAACAGGCTGTGCATCCCTAATAGAGTTTAAAAGTCCCAGAAATGGTGAGTTAAGGATTTTATGGTGGGCAGTATAGCTACTATCCAAAGACATTAATTCCTAGTCCCTACAACCTTTCAGTGTACGGAGTAAGACAAAAGAGTCTTTTCAAATGCAATTAAAGGTCTTGAGATGGGGAGATGATCCTACATCATCTGGGTCAGATCTAAATGTAATGCCAGGTGTCCATGGAAGAAAAGGGTAGAGAGACTGGATGGCAGAAGGAGAGACATACCCAGAGGAGAAGACAGTGTGGCTGTAGAGGCAGAGACTAGAATCAGGCAGCCACAAGCCAAGGAAGGTTGGAGGCCACAGAGGATGATAGAGGTGAGGGTCAAATCTTCCCTAGAGCCAATGGCTGGGATGCTGTCCTTCTGTAACCTGATTTTGACTGGTGATAGTGACTGACCTCTAGTTACTGTTTTAAGCCACCAAGCTTGTAGTAATTTATTACAGCAACTACAAAAATCATTAAGGTTCATCTCAGCATGTGTGTCTCATTGTTCCTGCTCCTTGCTCTAATCTCTGGAAATTTTCCATAATTAATTCTTCTCCAAAGGCTCAGTGCATGTGCTGACTGGCAATTCACCTCACTTTGCATGACATTTTCACATTATTTTAATATTTACTGTGAGTCATTCAATGTATGATTACCTTTTTATTAATTGTTTCAAAGATTTATTTATTTTTATTATAAGTGCATGTGTGTTTTGCCTGCATGTCTGTCTGTGTACATAACTGGTGCCTCTGGAGGTCAGAAAAGCATGTCAGATCACCTAGAACTGGAGTTACAAATTGTTTCTCAGGAACTGAACCAGTGTCCTCTGGAAGAGCAATGAGTTCTCCTAATTACTGAATCGTCTCTCCAGGCCCCTCTGGTGGCTAATCTTAATTGCCAATTGACACAGAAACAGATCTCTAAATAGGTCTATAAAGGAGTGTCTAGATTTGGTAAGTTGGAAAAACCCACCCTAAATGTGGATGTCACCATTCCGTGTACTGAGTCCCAGCCTGAATGGCGAAGGTAAGGCAAGGAGCAGTCTTCATCTTTGTTGGCTACCTGACTGCAGATGTAACATGACTAACTGCTTTGTGCTCCTGTCTCTATATCTTCCCTGCCGTGAAGATCTGTATCCTCAAATTGTGAGCAAACATAAGCCCTTCCTTCTTTAGTTGCTTTTGTTAGGTACATTGTGCAGTGATAAGAAAAATAGCTAGCACAGTACTAAATAATAAATACCTTGATCATAACTCACATTCTCAGTCTATAGGTCCCTATCCGTGGGGTTTTATATCTGCGTATTGTTCCCACAACAATTAAAAATGTTTGAAAGAGTATAATTGCATCTCTGGGAATATGTACAGGCATTTTTCCTTTGATCTTAATGCCTAAATGATAGTTTAACAACTATTTACACAGAATTTATATGGCATCAGATATTATAGATAATCTAGAGATTAGTTACATTATATAATAGAAGAGAACATGTATAGGTTACATGTACAAATACTATGTCATTTATCTGCAAATAACTTGAGTGTCTGTGGACTTAGGCACCCACCAATGTTCCAGGAACCAATCTCCATGGACACAGAAGGAACACCGTATGCAGATTTAGATGTCCAGATTTTTTTCTTATTGTTTCTTTCAGTCTTATTTTTTGAGAACCTTGCTTGTTAGGTGAGTGTTCTGCTGTGGAGCGTATACCCAGCCAGAGATTCACAAACAGAACAATGCAAACAAACTGACAAGACACACTTTGCTTGCTCGCCCCTGGGTAGATGAAAGATTTCAGTGGAAACCTCAACAGCAGTTTCAGAGATGTTTATACTGTTCAAATGAGAGATGAGAGAGACCTAACTTAGAAGATGGATCCCAGGGATGATGAAGTATATGAGCCATAAACTAGCAAATTCTAAGGATGGGAGCATGCCTCATTCTGATTAAAAATAAATCCATGTCTTCAGGTTCACAGAAGAGAATTAGCTGATTGGACGTTACTAATCTGAACCTGGCTTTGTTCAAGAGAGAATGAGCAGAAACCAGTCTGCTTCCTCTAACAGTGCCTCTAATCCCTTTCTTTAATTAATGGCTGTTCTATGGTTGCTAGATATAGCCCTTTTCCTTCTCTTTCAAAAGTCCTTGGAAACCATTTCCTAAAACATTTCTGTTTAAAATGCATGTGCTTATACCCATTCTAAATCATGTATGTGGTAAGGGTTAAAGTCTGCTTCCTGTTGGAGTATGACTTCCATCTTCCCTGCAGGAGACCATGTGATAATTTTACAAAAACCTCCAAACCTCACTTCTCACCTTGTCCTCAGAGGCCTCCATGCTGAGCATTCACAGGGAGGACTGTTGAGAAAACAGTTACCTTCCTTACCTTCCGTAGCTTAGGGTATTGAAATGACAGCTCTACAAGACAAGTTATAACACTGCTGATCCTAGAAGGCAGGCTGGAGGGACCAGGTTAGGTGGTGTGTGTGTGTATGTGTGTGTGTGTGTGTTTGGGATGTGCCTGCTGTCTTTAAATCCAGATGGCCTATGATGTCATTGGAAAAACCCTGAAGCTTGCAGCAAGAAAGAACCTTTTATGGCTCCCTGCGTAATACTCCCATACTCTGGTCTTGGCATGTCAAGAGAAAGAGACTTAGAGACACTGGAACTCCCCAAGCCCCTTTTCTCTTTCAATTTGGGCTGCAGGAAAAGAGCAGCCTACAGAGGGGAAGGTATTAGTTGGGACAATAGAAGATGTCAAAAGGAGATGGAAGATTCAGCTGTATTTTGCACCTCTTGTGTCTCCTCCTCTGAGGAGCTCACTGGAGAAGAATCCTTTGTTCACATAGGTGACTGTCCTAGACTTTGAGATCACTATCCCTACCTTAGCTACCTCTGTAGCCTTCAAAACTAAAGCTGTTACAAAATATGTGTACAACAAACGTTAAAGAATGGAGACCTATAGTGAAACTCTGATATGACCAAAATAACGAAAGTCAAAAAAAGAAAAAGAGAATGAAAATTTAGAAACTGTTTTATAGATATTACCCATCATTACTGATCCTTTGGAAACACTCTTTTGTTGCTACTGCTTGAGATAGAAGTTACGAAGACCACTTTATAGAGGAGGAAACTGAAGCATGGAAATAAAGCAAATCAAGGGCCCAGGGTCAGGCAGGAGGTATAGAACAGGGTGTGTGCACAGATGAGATTGGTCCAGAGGAGCAATTCACTCCAGCAGAGCAAGCTTCTCTAAGGAAGTTATCACTTCCTGTTCATCTCACAAACAGAAAGCAGGAAAGAACAATAGTCACCCATGTTGAGGAAGCAGTGATCCGGGAGTGTCCTAACTCGGTACCCCTTCACATAAATTCTGGGGTAACACTGTTATGATCTCTAAGGAACACTTCTGGTGAGGTTTCTCACAACTTTTTAGGCCCTTCCCAGTGGAGTCAAATGATGACTTACAGAGAGAATGATTCTCTAGTTATCCTCCTGCTTTTCTGGTGCCCAATAGACACACTTGCAAGAAGGACTCTTGCCCACATTGAAGAAGGTAAATTTTTAAAACCACTTTATTTATTCCAAAGTTAATTGCTTTTGAACCATCCTCCTTGACACATTCTAAAAGACTGCATTGCTAGTAATCTGTATATCTTTTAACCTACTGAAGCTGACGTTTAAGATGAACTATTACAATATTCTGAAGAAATCAGACGCTTACATCATGTCACACAGACATCAGCTCAGACCTGATTGGATACTTAAATATAAGGTCTGAAACTATAAAACCATAGGAAAATATATAGAAGAAATCTCTGTGTATTGGCTTTGGCAAAGCTATTTTTTAAATATTCCATCAAAAACATGGGTAAAAAAGTCAAAATACAGTGTTAAGTGACATCACACTAAAAAGGAAATAAAGAAAATGAAAAGGTAGCTTAAGGAATGAGAGAAGATGTTTATAAACATGTCTGCCAAAGGATTAATGCGTGAAATACATAAAGGACATCTACCATTCATTATCGAAAAGCAATATTATATAATTGGAAAGTTAATTAAATGAGTGTGGTACATATTCTGAAAAACGAGACCTGCAAATAGCTAACAGATGTGTGAGCACTCAATCAATATCATTACTCTTAAGGAAAATTCAGCTTAAAATCAGGGTATATCATAGTATAGCTTATAGGATGACAAATCGGCTCTTTTCATTTATTTATTTTTTTTTGTCAAAATACCTGACAAGAAGCAACTTACGAGAAGAATGCTTTATTTTGACTAACAGTCTGATAGGATACAGACCATCACACAGGCACAGCAGGAATACATAGCCGGACTCCACATCTGGGAAGGGAACACCTAGAAGCAGAAAGAAGCATGTGAGTATTCTTTATTACTGATTTTACTCATTCTGGGACCCTGGTCCACGGAATGATGGGATCCACATTCAGGATGGGTCTTCCTCCCTCAGTTAAGCCTCTCTAGGAATATCCTCACAGCCATGCCTAGAAAGACATGTCTCCTCAGTGATTCTAATCCCATCAAGTTGGCATTAACCATCTCAAGTCTCTATCTGATCAATGCAAAATCTCAAAAAGACACATTTTAAAGGTTTTCAGTATATATGTATTGAAAATAATTTTTATACAATATATTCTGGTCATATTTCCCCTCTTCCAACTGCTCTCAGATCCTCCTGCTCCTTTCTACCCACCCACTCCATACCCTTTCTTTCTCTTTCTTTAGAAAATGAACAAAGGGCAAATAGAAAATAAAACAAGCAAACAAGAATTTTAAAAAAGGAAAGAACACAAGAAACACACACACACACACACACACACACACAAATCAGAAAACATAATATTCAAGCAAAAGACCAGTAAGTCAAAAAATGCCCAAACAAAGCAATATAAGACAAAAAGTCTAGAAAAATGCCACTGAGTATGTTTTGTGTGGGGCATGGAATCTGCCCTTAAGTGTGGTTAATATGCCCAGTGATACTCCATTGGAGTAAGCTAATTTTCCCTTTGCAAGCAGATGTCAACTGAAGATAGCTTCTGGGTTTGGGATGGGGACTTGTGTCCACTTTCTCTTAGTGTGGTACCCCTATCTGGCTTGGACCTATGTAGGTCCTGTGCATGCTACCATAGTCTCTGTGAGTTACTATGTGCACTAATCCTGTTGTGTCTGTAAGGCACTGTTTCCTTGGTGTCATCAATCCTCTCTGGCACTTCCAACCATTCCACTTCCTCTTCTACATAGCTCCTGAGCCTGGAGAAGAGGGATTTGATGAAGACATCTCACTTAGGACTGAGTGTTCCACAGACTCACACACTCTGTACATGGTCCAGTTGTGGGTCTCTGTGTTAGTTCCCATCTACTAACAAAAGAAGTTTCTCTGATGATGGCTGAGCAAGGTACAGATTAGTAGATATAGCAGAATGTCATTAAGAGTCATTTTATTGCCATTAATTTAAGCAGAACAGTAGTATTTAGTTTTCCCCAAGGCCCATGGCCTATCTAGTCTCAGGTTCTTGAACCCCTGAGCCATGTGATGCATGGGTTCCATCTTGGGGAGTGGCATTAGATAGTGGTTGGTTACTGCCATAATGTTTGTGCCATTATTATACCACTGTATCCTGCAGGCAGGTGACTGTTACAGATCAAAGAGTTGGTAGTTACCTTTCTCCTCTGGTAGCATGCAAAGTACCTTCCAGTACCATGATCATTCATCAGTAAGGGTGAAGGCTCTATTTAGACATCACTCAACTCCTCCATGATCAGTGAGATACGTAAGTATTGTCTTCAGAAATAGGACCTTACCATCAGTTTGTGGAGTGCAACCAATAGCTTGGCAATAAATAGCCTGAGTAGTTTGGGGTTTTATGGGCCCCTTTGATCAATGACTCAACTTGATGTAACTCATTTCTGGCACTGGGTGTTCCATTTGGTGGTGAAAGATGTCTAGTTGGGACATTCTGTTCCCTACTGTTTGGTGATTTTTTATTTTTGTATTTCTTTCATATATGTATATATTTTAAGATGCTTCTATAGTAGTAGGTTTTCATACAACCCCTTAAATGGCCTTTAGAGTTAGTTGCCCCTCCTGAAATTCCCTCCCTTACCTGTTCTTCCATTCTCATCTCTTCTTAATCCTACTGCTCCAATTTCCCCCTTTCCTCACCATAAATGTATATTCTATTTCCCCTTCCTTGGGAGATCCTCCTGTTCCCCCTAGTCCTTTAATCTATACCTAACCTTTAAGGTTATATGGATCATATTTCAATAGATCACATCTATTGAAAGCTTAAAAGGTAGCATCCACAAATAAGAGAAAACACACAATATTTGTATTTTGGGGTCTAAGTCACCTCACTGAAGGAAGATTTTTTTTTCTAGCTCTACCAAACTATCAGTGAATTTCATGAAATTTTAAAGCTGAATAGTATCCCATTGTGTAATGTACCAAATGTTCATTATCTATTCATCCTCTGATGGACATCTATGCTGTTTCCAATTTCTAGCTATGATAAAGAGTAGCAATGAACATGGATAAGCAAGCATCTCTGTAAAGGATGTAGAGTCCTTTGCTGTATGCCCAACAGTGGTACCTCTGCATCTTGAGTTAAATTTATTCCCAGCTTCCTAAAGTGGTAGTCCTGTACTATGCGGTTCATCTATTCCCAGTTTCTTGAAGATACAATGAAGGCAGTTCTAAAAGCCAATTTCAAACTAAGTTTCTACATAAAAAAGATACTTTTAAGCCATAATATTCAGCAACTCATCCTCAAAGGCCCATGGATATCTAATGGAGAAAATTTCATTTATTTCATCTATAAAAATCTCTAGAATACCAATAATTTTATCATTTTCAAAAGTTCAATGCCCAAACCTCTTCTAAAATTCAAGGAAATCCCTTTATTATGAGTCCCAGGAAAAATTACAAAGCAAATTACATACATTTTAGTATGCAAGCACAGCTTAAACATTTAAATTCCAAATACCTTAATTCTAAAAGGGAAGAATGGGGCACAGAAAGGAAAGATTGAGCCAAAGTAACTCCCAATAAAGTAAGCATCGAATATTGTCATTCCCTGAATAATATATGAGACTTTGATCATGTCTTCCAGGCTGGAGGGTTTAGGAAGTCCTAACTCTGTTGTAGAAAACATGTAGCCTCTCCTTGGGGTTGTCACCATGTTATGTGAAAGTGAAAGAATATGAATGAATTCAAGATTTTGGGTATGCTCTGCTTCTGTAGGACCTGAGTCATCAAGTACAGGGAAAGGTGTTTTCTAGGTCTGTCTCTTTCTGTAGTAAGAGTCGGCCTAGGTGATTCTTAGAGTGGAAATATCAACTACAAAAGCTATGCTAGGAGCAGAGAGACAGGACGTCTCTGGGCTATGCCAACACAGAGCAGAAAAAACTTTATCCATTGGGTGAAATCGAAGTGTAGGTTCAGAGGGAACAAACGGGGTATACCTAAAGGGGAAGTACTTGTTTCTAAATCTAAATGCTTTGTTTAAGCTGTTCAAAATGTAGTGGTAAAAAGAGGTAAAGGTTGAAAGCAGACTTCTCAAACAAAATCCTGGTTTCAGATACAGATAATCCATGGAGGAGAAGTGGGTGGCAAGAAGTTCTCTGCAGGCAGGAAACATGGCAGGAAGGTGGAGATTTTCCACTCTGACATGGTCTCTGAAAACTCATGTTTTCACAGTAAGGTTCAGTAAAAATAATTTCAGGATTACACATGAATTTTTTAAAGTTATCCTGCCTTAACTGTCACTATTACGGTGGTTCAAGTATGCTGTTCCCTGACTTTATACAACACCAAAAGCCCCGGGTTGACTTCTATCACCTCCTCTTGTGTGCACTTTCTGTCAATCTTATTATCCTCATATCCCACATGTTAACTAGATTTAAAGGCTTATTTTTCATGTTTTCTTTATAGGGTTGGTTTTATTAGGCTTTCTCTTGGTAGCCTGTGGATTTTATGGATTTAGGAATTTAGTTGTCCCCCCCCCCTCCACTGCATAAAAAGCACCTGGTAAAGTTGGGGTTAGTTGCCTTTTTTTTTTAATTTTATAGACTTGCTTTTAGGAAAAAAATAAGCCAGGTTGTTTTGTTGCAAAAGTAAAGTTCTCATATGATTGAAAAAATGAAAACAACGATTCTAACATCTGTCCAGGAGTTGTTGGGTTTATAAATACAAGCACCCATGATTCTTTGTTCTCACTACAGCTAGTAGCTCATTTAAAAGTCACAGAAGGGCTGAAGAAATGGCTCAGCAGTCATAGCTGGTGGTTGTTTCTGGATCTTGGAGGACTCCTCTTCCCACGAGGGTCTCCCAATGTGGTGTGCTTGTGAGAGGTAGTTGGCCTGTTTGAAGGCTGAGCATCCACAAACAAGGAGAATCACACAGCAATATGGCTTCTGCCACACATCGCTAATCAAGGAAGTTACAAAAGTCTACACAGAATTATAAAATTCTACCCAAATTTAAGGAACAAGAACCTAGACCATATGCAATATACTAGAAGACCCCTATGGGACGTTTTCCAGTGATCAGACTTACAGGGTACTCCTTCACAACCACTTCATTTCAAGCATGCAGACCCTTAGCTTTTTAACTTCTAACTCTCTGTCATCCAGTTCTCTGTCTTCAGGAATCAAATGGACTTTAAGAGAGGAGGATCCATTGACATTCCTCTTCCCTTCTGGGAAAGCCACTCTGATCAGTGGAGGAAGCTGCCCCTCTGTCCTACTGGTCCATCTCAACCCATATTGCTTCTCTCAACCAGGAAGCTGATGTCTAGACCAAAGAAGATTTCCATAACACAGTCTCCCCAAGTTACATCCTAATCTGTTCCCTTCTGCATACTTCCATAAATGGATGATGGTGTTTCAAGTTGAGAACATCTATAGAATTTAGTAGGGCAGAAGAACTATTTATTCCAAATCAGGTATGATCTGCATTGTAAAGTTTTTGATTTTTCCCCCTTAGGCTTCCAGGCTATGTTGTTAAATTAAGATTCTAAGAATTATGTGGTTTAAACAAACTCCCCAAACAAAATTCCCAACACCATTCTTAATTCCAAGTAGCTCCAATTGTTCTCTTTTTAAATTACTAATCTAGCTTGGCCACTGGTCTTTTCATTTAAGTTTCCGATATAAATAGACTTGGAAATCAAGACATCATTTTCTCTTAAAACAAATGAAAAAAGAAATACCTGAAGATTCTAACAGCCTTATCCAACTCTGTTTCTGAAGCATATACCCACTTTTCCAATCAATTATGTTTAACTGGGCTGTAGGTTCAAAGGAAACTGTAATGCCAGGGGATTATAACTCATTTCAAACAAAATGAGACTTCGTATTTCAAGCAAACAAATCTTCGAAAGGACACAAAATATGACTCTATAGTCCGTATAAGACATTGTACCTACAAATTAATTAATCTACAAATTTGACTGTAAATGCCAGCAAAAATGTTTGTCTTCCTTGCTCCTTCATCCAGATAATTCAAAATGAATGGAGACTATAAGAGCACGACACTGGGTTACTTACTTAGTACAGACAGCACCCAAAAGACCAATGTACAACTTTCTAACACAAGCAGAAGTCTGCCCGTCCAATGCATCTCTCCTACCAACTGTTTACTAATTGAAAAGAAGTATGGCATTTTTCACTCTCCTCTCTTAGGTACTCCAGACTCTGCATGTTTTCACTTTTACAAGTTAAGATATCCATTCTCAAGAGATATCTCAGGTCCTGCTTCTTTCTTGAGTAGATGCCAGTTTTCAGTTAAGCTACAAATGAATCATCAAGAAACCTGTCTCTTTCCCAGAGTAGAGACAAGCAGCAGGAACTAAAGACTGTGTCTCACTCATATAACAACACCAAAGGACCACTCAGCTGCCAGAACTTGAGCCCTCTGGGATGTCAACAGTCAGGTGGATAGTTCTAATGTTAAAATTTCCTGTGCTGTCCACTATAACAATTTGAGCAGAACTTGACATTATAAAATATGCATAAGAGCATAATATTCTTTAAAGCAGAGATTTACTTTACATAAGTGACTTGAAACAAATATGTGATTAGTCGCCCTTTCTGATTCCATATTAAGATGGTTTACATATTGTCTGTGGACATATAAAAAACTGTAGTTAAATAAATATATAGATTTCTTGCTGTTCAGTTATTTTACATTATCAATTTATCAATTAGGAATAGTATAATAATACAGAACACTCTAAAGTAGCTCAAATAATATAGAGACTAATTTCTTTGTCCCATAAAATAATTCAAGAGATGAGAAACTGAGGCTGGGCACTAAGATTTCATCTCAGATCCAGGCTTCACTTTTTCGCCCGTGATCCAAGAGACTTGCTTATCTACCACCATTAGGAGTGGTAAATAATTTTCTCAAGTGCAATAATGATATCTACTTTACTCTTCCATCCATGGGGCCTAGCTAATATTGGATTTAGGATAAAAAAGGAATCTTGAAAATCAAATGAAGAAAACAATTTGCCAGAGTTGTAGTGAACTAAACAGCAGGACATCAAATGAGTAGTACCTTACCAATGGGAGACTATTCTACACTGCAGAGGTATGTTTGAAATTGAAGACTGAGAATGGACAGGATTTGAATAAATAATCAACTTACATGTTGGTTCTTTGAGGATTGGACTTGGAATTCAAATATAGGTTTGTAGTTAACTCTTCTTTCTGATTTAATATTTATTTGTTTAACACATTTTTCTGAACACATATGAAAACTGATAAATGAGTATAGTTTTCTTGCTGTTCAACATTATATAAGATCTAGATATCAGTTAGGAATAGAGTTTGTTATTAGTAAAACAGAACAATCTAAAGAGACTTAAATACTTAACTGATGACTGGTGTGCCCCTCACCATAGATACTTAAGGTGTGCTCAATACTGATGGGCATACTTGTCATAATATACATATGCATGATAAAATGACTCTATTGTGCAGCAATTAACATTCTCATCATTTTATATGGTTACTTCTTTTGTGTGTGTGTGTGTGTGTGTGTGTGTGTGTGTGTGTGTGTGTGTGTGTGACTCAGTTCTTATAACAATCTTATAAAATTGTTGCTGCTATGTCCATTGTGTGGGTGAGGAAATGGAGACTCTAAGATCGTTTGTTCATGGTTTGACAAATAATTTGAGTCCAGAATGTTCTTTTTTTAAGGTCTTCATGGAATTCTGTTGCTCATATATCCCACATTTTGTCTGCACATTCCTTTAATCTCACTTAGATTGATTCTTGACTGTTATAATAATTGTCAAAATAGACATGAACTTTCAGTATTCAGTTCCTTAAACTCTGTGGCTAGAAATGAGGCTGCTGCCTTATATGGTCACTCTGTTTTTGCTTCTGGGGTGTTAACTACCATATGATTTTCCAAAATTGCTAGTCTTAATACACTTGCAGAGTTAAATACTCTGTTATTTGTAACAACATAGATGGACTTGAAGGACACTGTGCTATGGGAAATAAGACAGGGACATAAAGACAAATGCAGCATGATCTCACTCACCTGTGGAATATAAAACATCAGTCCCAGAAGCAGAAAACAGAATGGTGTTTACCAGAGACTAGGAGCATGGAACTAAGGGCAGGCAGATGGGTAGCGCAGGGTCACTGGTTACTAAGTTGCAGTTTGACAAGAGGAATAATTGTAGTGGTTTGCTGTACTACAGATTGACCATAGTTACTAACAATATCTTATATATTTCAAAATTGCTAAAATAATGGATTTTAGGCACGCTCCTCATAGACACATGGTAAACGATGCAATGGATGTGTTAAGTAGACATATTAATCTCTTTATGATACATACATGTCAACTGTCGATTAGAACAAGAAAATGTGGAGCTGCAGAGAGAGCTCAGAGGTTAAAAGCATGCGCTGTTTTGGCAGATGACTAAGTTTAGGTCACAGCACTGAACATGGCAGTGAAATAATTGCCTGTAACTCCATTTTTAGGGGATTCAATGACCACTGCCCTCTTTTGGCCTCCATAAACACTACGCCCATGTGATACACATACGTGCCCAGAAAACACCAACATACATAAAATAAAAATAAGTAAACCTCAAAACAAACAAACAAACAAATAAATAAATAAATAAATAAATAAAATTTGATATCAAGTCAGGGTTAAAACACATATTCTGACTATGGTTCCCATACTCACCATGCTATAAATAATCTATAGCTCTCTCCTGAAAGCAATAAGCTGTATTAATGATGATCTTCAAATGACCTCACAGTCTAGCCTATGCTTCACCCTAAACCCAGTCACACAGAATATTCTTAAGATATACAGTTCTCCAGGTAAACTCAAAGAATGTTGGAGGTATTTGTGCCCCCCCCCATCTTCTGGGGGAGTTCACATCTTGTTTCTAAAATCCCTGACTTTGATAAGTCCTGCTAAGGCCAGTTGTACTTGTAAGATCCATTGCTCAGAGGAGAGTCTGTTCTGAATTAGAAAATTGTTGCTGCTAAAGAGCCCCCTGGGGGTTGGGGGTGCTGCATACGGGCTCAGCATGGCAGGCTCCTATGCTGATAATGAATGGGGGAAATGTGGCCAGTAAGGCCCACAGAAAGAAAAAACACTTAAGCCTCTTGATGAAAGGCCATGTGAGAAGGTAAGTGTTATAATTCAACTGAGAACACAAGCCAGCAACAGGTTATCCTTCCTCCCAGACAGACAGTTCAGGGGATGGCTTTCCTGCAGCTACAGTGGCAGTGATGGATTAACTGGGGAGATGAAGCAGCTGAGCTGACCTACCAGCTCCGCCTCTACTCCCCAGTTCTCCCCAGGGCTACAAGGTTTCAGGGCAGTTTTATTCCCTTTTAGCCTCCATTCTCCCACAGATCCCAAGAGGCATCAGACCTGGAGAGCATCCTCCAAAGCCGGTTTCTGAAACCCAAGCCTAAAAGACAGGAGTTGTTTCCAGGTGCTTGCTGGAAGCCCTGTTTACTACTCTGCTTAAAAGACTTGTTGAGGAGTCTGGAACTAAGAAGGAGTGTCTAAATCTGACCTCAGGGAGTGCTGGCTGCTCTGGTTTCTCAAAAGTATGTCAGGAGAAGAGTATTTCAGGAGGCCCTCAGAAAGCTTCTCTGGAAAACTGGGGATGAGGATTAACTGGAGTGGGGCCAGAGAAAGGAAGGGAACACCCTGTCATGGTCTCCCTTCACTGATCTTCCTGCCCCCTTCCTGGTTCCCATTGTGATAAACTTGTGTTGCCAGTGCTTCCAAAATTCTTTTATTTCTATTAGGTAAGTGCTCTTCGGAACAACAAAAGTTATTTTGATACGTCTAAAGTTTGTGGGTTGAGGAACTCATACAGGGAATATTATTAAAGTAGGCCATACTAGACTTTCTCGAGTCTCTCTACCATTTGCATCCTCTTCAAAGGCTGCCCAGAACCTCACAAAGGAAGTCACAGCCACAGACAGGTCATAAGCCTCTGTTTCTTGTGTGTCCCTGCAGAAGATTTTACATCCAATACTAGATTCTGAAAGTAGTCCAACAGAGAAAGCAGCAAACAGCCGAAGGCAACTGTCCCAGAAGTCAATCCATATGGGATTGGTCTAAGTTACAGATGATGAATCTGAGTCAGAAGAAGGTAATATTCTACCTCATCTTTTAGTTTCACTCAGATTTTTGGTCAGAAATCTTTCCAGACTATTCTATAAAAATTTATCACTTCCTATCCTATCAATTTTCTCAATCATGGCATGAGAAACCTTATACAAAAGAATTGGAATGTTTATGTACTTGGAGCTGTACTATTAGAAGGACACGTGGAATTTATAAACTTGCATAGGTTTTAGAATAGAACAATCCTTGGTTCCTGTTATATTACTTATAAGTAAGACCTTAAACATTTTACACACACACACACACACACACACACACACACACACAGTTTGTTGGTGATATGGGTAACTCCTGCCAAGCTACTGCAGGAGATGTAAAAATCGTAAATCTTCTGATAATTATGAAGTATCCGTGATCTTTTTTTTTACTGAAGCCAGTTTGAATTAAAATGGAAAATAAGTTAAGTTTTTTTCTACTCTTCTCTGTAATTCCCTGTAGAATTTTCCAGGAAGGCAGAAATAGGAATGGTTTTACTTTGTGTCACATTGAGCCTTAAGACATTATATAAACACAGACTTTTCAACTCTCAGTCAATATGTGGATAGCTACAATTTCATAGAAAAGAAATGCAGGTTTTAGGACTAGTGAGGGGAAGGAGGATGGCAGGGTAAACAGATCTTGCGTTCTAGTTGGAAAGCAAGTTCAATTCTTGCCGCAGCCAATAATAAGGACAAATACTTGCCAAGACATGGCTAAGGGCAGAGTCAGCTATCTGGGATCTTTCATGGTTAGGTAAGAATTTTAGGATTTTTGGTTTATATTTCTGTGAAGAATGTTATGGATATTTTTATTAGAATTGCACTGAGCCTGTAAATAGCTTTTGTGAGTATGATCATTTTTGCAATATTCATTTTACCAATCCATGAACATTGGAGGGTCTTCTTATTTTCCCATGGACTCCTGGATTATTCTCCAAAAGTCAGAAATTTTCACATAAAGATCTTTTACCTCCTTGGTTAGGTTTATTACAAGATATTTTATTCTCTTTGAGACTATTGAAAATGAGAGTGTGACCATAATTTCTTTCTCGTTGTTTGTTGTTAGTGTACAGAAGGACTACTGATTCTTGTGAGTTGATTTTTGTATATTGCTACCTTGCTGAAATTGCTTGTTTCTAGAAGTTTTCCGGTAAAATCTGAGGGAACTCTTATATACAATACCATGTCATCTGCAAATGGGGACAATTTGGCTTATTCTTTTCCTATTTGTAGACCTTTAATTTTCTTTTTGTGTCTTATTTCTCTAACTAGTGCTTCAAGTATCTGCATTGAGACTGTAGTTACTAGACTTGACAAGGAAGCTACACTCATGATACCTCAGCAAAGTATGGCTGCATAAACAAGACCTGAACAATGACATTATCAATAGGCACCTGAACAGAGAAAGCAGAAATCAGGGGCCCTACCCTTAGACAAAGAACTACAGGCAACGAGTGACTGCTGAGAGAGGGAGAGTTAGCATCTCCCGGGAGTGAGGCCCTTGCTGGCTATCCAATACAAAGTGATCATCCATGAAATCATATGTAGTCCCGGGCGATGGAACCTTCTCCCACCGTGTGGCCCGCCATGCCCCACCGAGCCTCTTGGCCTGGAGCAGGCCACTGGGGGCCTGAAACTCCAGACGAAGAGGCTGGTGGCAGTGGCAGTGGGCCACGTGGCAGGAGAAGGTTCCATCGTGCAGGACTACAATCATATACACCCAAAACACATTAAATGGACTCAGCAGGTTGGATTTACACACACACACACACACACACACACACACACACACACACACATATAAATACATATATAAATATGTAAATCTATATTGGCATATAATATATACATTTATATATAGATTATATGTAATATAGTAGATATATCTATCATATATATTTTATATAATATATACTATTATGTGTATATCTATATAATAGATATATGATGTATATATTATATGTAATATAATAGATCTGTCATCCATTTCTAAATAGATGATAGATTAGATAGGTAGATAGAGAGATAAATAGACAGATAGATTCAAAGAAAAGAGGCTGAAGAAAAAGAGGAAGTTGGAAGGGTATGTGACAGGATGGAAGCAGGAAACATGGGAACCACAGGGTGTTTGGAGGAAGGAAATGGAAGGGAGGAAGAATTGTAATTATGTTTTAATTTAAAATTTTTATTTAAACTTTAGAATCAGGATGCCTTGCTAATATATACAAAAATGTCAAGGAACAAATTTAATAATAAAGAGAAGAGTAATTAGAACTCAGGGGTGTCTTCCTTATTCAGAGAAGAGTGGGAACAGCACACCTTGAAGAAGCCCAGAAGATCCGTGTGTGCTCAGCCTTGTGAGAGGGGATGACTGCAGACACAGGGCGGGCGAGTCAGAGCAATGCATCTGTAGCAACTGCCGAAGCAAAGGTTCTCAGCTGCTGTGAGTTCCTTAAGAACATCAGAAAAGACATGCACACTCTGCTCACCGGTTCCCACTCTCAGGAATTCTGCTTGAACTGAGGTTTCTAAAGTTGATGTGAAGAGAACCTTACACAAAGCAAAGTGCCGTGCTGTGTGTTAGAGTTATCCAATCCTACAGAATAAGAAGCCTGAATTATTTGATTAAAAAAAGCAAATCCGTGATTTTGCTTAGGAGCTCAGGTTTTGTTTCTTGGGTTTTTTGTAAGTCTTCCTGAGCCAAGATGTATGATACTTATTACAAATTATATTTCCTAAAAATGTGTCATATAATATAACCTCAGTTTGGTTGTTTCCTAGTATATCATGGTCTTGTCATGTGACTGCACTATGGGGAGCACACCCTGTCACACTTACAAGATGTTTGATTCTAGTGCAAGATGTAGGCTTCAGTCTCTTCATCTGTCATACAGAAGAGACTGACTGACCCTATGGTCTTCAAACGGGGCTCCATGGAGAGCTCTGGAAGGGCCGGTGTCTCACCCAGCAGTT
Source organism: Cricetomys ansorgei (assembly GCA_026225945.1). Lineage (NCBI taxonomy): Eukaryota > Metazoa > Chordata > Mammalia > Rodentia > Nesomyidae > Cricetomys > Cricetomys ansorgei. Next base: position 30,071,588 of record JAMJFZ010001038.1, read on the forward strand.
GCTACACCCCTAATTTCAAACAGAAAAGCACAATACGTCCACTTTGTACATATAGCCTCTAGTGGCAATTCATTTAAAGGAGCTGTAGTTAGATATGAAGAATCTAGCAGAGCAGAAAAGCTCCTAATTACAAGGAGCACCATTTGCAATAACTAAGAAGTGGAACCAAAATGTCCATTGGTAGGTTGGTGGATAAGCCAAGTTGTGATACACGTGGGTACAGTAGAATATTATTCATCCATAAAATATAATGAGGTGCTGATACACGCTAACAATGTGGGTGAATTTCCAAAGCACTGCATTACATGAAAGGAGCCAGGCACAAAAGTCTATCTACATGAGTCCATGTGTGTGACTGTCTAGGGTAGAGTTATTTAAAGACAGAAATGTAAATTGGTTCTGAACAATGAGGGTCCCACGTGGAGAAGGTAGGATGGCAGTCATCATAGATATGGAACAGCAGAAAAACATTATCGATATCCAGTTATCTGGAATTCACTCACAATCTTCTGGCAATCACAATCTCCAAAGGGCTTGGATCACTTATCTGGCTCTGCCCTCTGCAGCACACACAGTTTGTCCCCCAGGTTCTGGCTGACTCCATTCCACTGCTGCTGCTGTTCTTGGTGGTCATCCTTTGGCACTGGCATCTTCAGAACCGCTGGTGTCCCTTGCTGCAACTGGGCTGCACTTTCACCAATAACCTCTCCTGGACTCTCTTCATGGTGCCAAGCCTCAGCTTCTTTACATGACCCCTTCAATCTGGACCTTCAACTATTATGGAGGCTGCACCCTCACCAATAGCTTCTCCTGGCTTCTCATAGTGCCAAGCCTCAGTTACTCTCCATCATCCCTTCATTCCTTCAAAACCAGTACCACATGGGGTAACACTTACAGTACCAAGTTCGGCTACCAGCATGAGATACAACCTCACCAGTTCTGGAAGACAGTTTCTGTGTGCTGACCCTTAGAAAACACTTTTCAGGTTTTAAGACAGGAGTCTGGTTTGCCTGCAGGAAGAGTTCCCTCATGATGTGGAGTTACTGCTTGTAGACAGGTTTGCAGAAAAAAAAAATCAGTTTAACTAAGCGGCTTTTTTACTCTAAGCCAAGGTTTCCCCAACCGTGGGTCCTGAGCCAGTGGGAAGAATCTCCAGTTGAAACATGGCAGTTTGGTGTTCTTTTTCACCACTGCTACAGGTAAACATGAACCCTTCTTCACAAGCCTCAAACACAAGATCTTGAGCTTCATACACAAACGAAGCAGCTATCAGAAATCTCAGTTTGTGAAATGGTAAGCTACCACCAGCGGATTGAAGGAACATTGGCTCCATGATCAGTAAAAATGTTTTCCTGCTCCCAACTGAATTCTTTATCTCTAAGGGCTTCCATTCTGTGGCTCTTGCCTTGGAGCTTTTTTCCTCATTTATTAATTTCACGGCCTTTTCTCTTCATAGAGGCTTATTTCCTTTCTTTCCTCTTCCTTCAGGAGACTTCTACTAATTATTTTTGCGTATACATAATCTCTGTCCTCTAGGAGCTACCCTGAGCATACTTTACCAGACACTTTGGACATTCGGAGGTCTGGAGTTCTTTCTTGTCCTTCCTTGTCCTCATGTTGGATTAGCTGGTGTGATGTCCTGCCCCACATTGGTGCAGTAGTTGTAGTAGTATGTGTACTGTGGCAGCTCACCAAGGATGGCAGGGAGGCATATTCATATCTGCAAACCCTTCTAGACCTCAGCAGAGGGAACCATCATGGCCAGCACCATACTCAATCAACAGTGGCACCCTGAGTGTTTGAGCACAGGCGTTTTATTGATTCAGGTGCAGATCATAAGGAATCAAACAGCCACCACAGAAATCCAACTCCTGCAAACAATACAAAACACCAAAGCCTGTGTATCTCTTTTTCCATCAGTGTACAAAAACAATTATTTTAAACACAACTAAAAGCAAACTTCCACAACACACAGCCATGTCAAGGATCATGGCATTGGACTCATGGAAGATTAATAAAGACTTCCTCCGGTCTAAGTGTTTACAAACAATTGATCAATGTATGCAAAAACTAGCAGCTGCTGTTTCCTCACCTACAGACACCTAGCTAGCTCTTCTCCTTATGCTATACATAATAAACACACTGAGGTTTCTGGTTGCTGCAGTGGTTGGTGCTGCTCCACCAGAGCGCACAGCACACCTGATCCCAACTTTCTGAACATGTGTCTATCCTGACTTCATTCCCTCACCACCCCTAGTCAGGGCTCTGTGACACCCACATCATAGGGTTGTGAAAATTAAGTAAATTACCACAAGTAAAGCGCTTAGAGTAAGACACAGAGCAGAGCACGTGCTCAGTGTACGGCAGCTGCTGTTGATTCAGAAACTGGGAAACATACATGATTAGTAAGTAGGAGATCTGTGGTAAGAATCTGACCTCCTAGGTTGCTCTTATACTCTGTGGATAAAGATGATTTTGTGAATTCACTGTTACTATACAACTGGAAGACTACAATTTGTTATGCTATCTATTGAGGGTGAATTTTCATCCAAGAAGCTTTAGAAATTTTGAATAAAACGTGAGAGAGAAACTATTATCTAAGAGTGGGTAGCAGAGAATACTATCATGATAGTGATCTTGAAATGCCCTTAGGTGACCTGAGGAATTTTCACAGGCAGAGGTTTTTTAGGAGTATCTAACTGTCAGTATCTAGCTGTCAGGAAGCAAATGCTTTGGAATTTCACATTTGTGCAGACATTTAGAGGGAAAGCATACCAGGCAAAGCAAGGTTTAGCAAAATGAGACTGCATGTTTTAGAACATTTGCTTTATCAGTGAGACTGAGTCTATGTTTGAGTGGAAACAGAAAGAGCCAAAGCAGAGGTCAGCTTGTGATTCAGAGAGGAGGCCATTCCCAAAGCCAAATTGGAGGTGTTGCCAACTGTTAATACTGACAGCACAATGTTCTTCAATAAATTCAAGGCCTTTATGTCAGTTCCGTTCCATGGGATATGGTAACAGGTCATCAATTCTCAAGCTGTGGGGCGAGACTCCTTCAGGGAGTCAAAGGACCCTTTCATATGAGTCACTCAAGACCACCCTACATATCAGATATTTACATTATGATTCATAACAGTAGCAAAATTGCAGTTATGAAGTAGCAATGAAAATAATTTTATGGTTGGGGGTCACCACAATATGAGGAACCATATTAAAGGGTCGAAGCATTAGGAAGGTTGAGAACCACTGCTTTAGTTCTATATAGTGAGAAAAAGACAATTCCTGACTGTGTGCCTTGAAATCCAACCGATGAGGAGTGATTTGCCGTAGATCTTACAGGCACTTCAATGTCAGCATTCCCAAATCTGAATCCCAGAACACCTATCTGGAATCATCCTCAGTTTCCTTTTGTAGTAAATTCTACAAACCTAGGATTCATCTTTAGCTGTTTTCTGGTTACCCTTACATCCAACCCACCAACCAAGTCCATTCTGATTCTCTAGTGTCTTCTGAACCCATGTCTCTATTATCCTCACCTTCCTGCTGATACATTCAATTAGCACTACAATCCTGTCATTATGTACTAATGTGATTAGTATCTGTTGGGTTTTTTTGGTGTGTGTGTGTGTGTGTGTGTGTGTGTGTGTGTGTGTGTGTGTGTGTGTGTGTGATTGTTTAATTGGGTTATTGGGTTTTCTTTCCACATAGATTGAGCTTCATGAGGATAGATTCATATTGGTTTGAGCTGTGAGAATCTTCTCCCTGGGTTGGGGAGATCTAAGCAACACCTTCCTCCTTTCTCTATAGTTCCAATAACAAACCAAAGTTGGATTCCACCAAAGTTCACTCCATGGAACCCATGAGTTTATTAGGCTTACTTACAGAGCAATGGGTAGGGGTTGCAGGAAGGAGTGTGGATGATATTAAATCAGCCACACTGGAAGGCCTGCACCCAAGCATAGAGGATGAATCTCTCATGGCTATGCAGATAAAGCCCCCATCTTTCTGTCCTCCCGGCAATAAAACTACAGCAATACACTTTTCACGAGTTAATTGCTATAGCTGGTTTTTAAAAATACCCAAGTAAGAAGACTTGAAGGGACTGAGATAATAGAAATTCTAGAAGGGATAGATGTGACTTTGATGAGAGATCGTGATAGTTTGGATTGAAGTGGGCAGAGCGGGAGGTGGGCATTCATAAATGGAACATAGGAAATGGGATGATGATTGACATGCTAGTGTTGAGGAGGAGACTGGAAGAGATTACTCTGACTTTTTTTGTAACAGTTATCATTAGAAGACACAGAGGCAGTGCCAAGAAGCGACTGTGAAGTACTCTGGCCCTTGCTCTGTAATATCTTTGGCCCTAAATGACAGAATTATCCAGGTAAGGAGAAAAAAAAATAAAGATAGAAAAGGAAGAGTATGCTACTTGCAGTGCAGTACAACCTCAAGATAAATCTTGCAACAATTCTTTTCAGCCCCTAAATTCTTCCAACATGGCCCCAAGAAGCCATCATTGGTTCACCTTGCAACATTTAGTGAGTCTTTGCATACTTAACTTCATTTAATAATCACAACTTCATTGTCTCCTCTCAGTCTTTCCAGACAGAAAAATGAAATGCAATAAAGAAAAAAACCTCCTGCTGCAAATGTCTGAGTGAGCTTCTAGTGCAGCCCCCCATTCCTTTCCCCCACCATGTAGCAAAGGAGAATGTGGCTGGGCAACCTCTCCCAAAGTGGTTTTCAGTCCAGATCTTAACACTAACAAGACATTAGCATTATTCCTTGCATTCATTGCCTAGACACCCTCAGACTGGACTATCCTGACACATACTCCTTCAATGCAGGAAGTGCTGTGGGATATGGGAACATTTAGATGTGGACCTGATTGAAATGGGTGAAGTTTATTTTCTTTTATGTTCCATTTCTCCCTCATGCCTTCACAAGCTAGTGGGTCCAGATGGTTGAAATCACCAATTAAAAACAAAGAGACCACTAGGAACAGAGCTAGAAGGAGATACCAAGTGGTAATTAGAGATGAGACAGCTGAAATGGCTTCACGATGGTAAAGATTCTTTCATTCAAAAAGAATGTGTGTGTGTAAATTAGAATCCTTTTTCTCCTTCTGGACTGTAAAGAAAATTTAGCATTCATAAACTGCCACTATGAGTCTATATTTATGAAAGAGAAATGTGTGTTGGCTATTTCCACAGTAATCGATGTGTGTCATTAAAATTACAGATTGCTTAATGTTAAAAAAAAAAAGAAGAAGAGAAAAGCAAGAAAGAGCCATTCCTCAGACTCCTCAGATTGCCAAACCCTCTGTCAGACATCCTGTGTGGCTAGCCCAGGGGTTGCTGCCTGGAGTACATGGGTTTTCCTTGTCTGCCAACCTCATCCCAAGGCAGCACAGAAGGGAGGGCTTGGCAATTTAGAAGCATTTTGATCATCTGATTTCTTGTTTGGTAATTCACACATCAATTAGGAATGTCTCTCAACATTAGGAGAGTTAGGAGCTGAAGCATACTGGCAAGACTGAAAAAAGAAGGGAGGGAGGGAGGGCGAGATGGAAGGGGAAAGGGTGAAGAAGAGAAAGAGGAAAAAGCATGGAAGTCCCTGTCTGTAGCCTAGCACTTGGAAAGTGGAGATGGGTGGATGTCAGATCCATGCCAGAACCGACTACATACTGAGACCCGGAAGGGGAAAGAGAGGAGGGAGAAAGTAAGGCAGGAATGGGATGAGAAGAAGGGGCCACAGCTAAAAGCAAAGAAAGGGCAAGAAAAGACCTTAATGGAGACAACTAAGGAGATGAACTATGGGCCCTTTCAGAAGGTAGTGTGGTTCCATCACGTTTAAATACAAAGCTATTGACGGTTAGCTAACTAGCAGCAAATTTTTTTTCTTGTTTTTTTTTTCTTTTTGTGTCTAATGGAAATGGTTGAGTACATTTAAAAAATTAGTTTTATCCCTCTCCCCGAGTTTAGAAAAATCTATTTGTATGAGGCTTTTTTTCTAGAGATGAACTTAGATAAACTTCAGCTAAGCCACTCTTCAAATTATCACAAATTCCAAATAATAAAATCCAAATGATTGAGGTCTGGCTATGTTCCTCATTTTCAAAACAATTCCAGTCCCCCTGTGGTTTCACGTTGAATGAAACTGAAGGGAAGAAAATTAAATAGCTACAGAAAACGCAGATAGCCGGCCCTTCGTTTTAGGCTGGGATACAGCTACTTTTGTGATTCTCCCCTTTCCATCTCACTTCACCAGGATGTGTCTGGCAGACGTCACTCAAGCCTTCATAGTGACAAACTACCTGCTCTCTCTCCACTATAGTGTCAAGGCTTTGGTCTGTATTGGTCACCCTAGAAATGCTCCTATTTGTTGGTAACTGTAGTTGAACTATCAGCCTCCTGCCTCGGACACACTCCATTTCTGGTTCTATGTTCCTGATTCAGCAGCTGACCATCCAGTCAAGGTTAGTTCCAACAGAGTTCTTTATTTTTATATAAAAATCACTTTATAGGAGGTGAATAAACAAATAAATAAAAGCATCATGCAGCTAGATTAACAGCTGGGCACCATTTAGTTGTATAGGAAATACGGATTTTATAGATGCAGTTGTCTCACTGTGACTCCTGTGTTTTAGATAAAATCAATGACAGATAGGTGGAGAGACAATAGATAAAAGTGGTTTAAACCAATAAAGATAAAAATGGGACATGCCATCCTAGCCATTGATAGTCTCATTGCATATAATAATCTCAGAGAACACCAACATCAGACAAGGCCATTTCCTAACTGCATCAAGGAGCTTGTAATGGTACACAAAAATTGAGATACTTTGTATTTGTATTTACGTATAAAAAGATCAGAGCAGTGTGATCAAACATAAAAATAATTAAGCATCTATGTGCATATGCTGAAGCCCTGATCCCAATGTGAGGAGAGCCTTTGTTTGGTAGTCAGAGTTGGATGGGGATATGAAGGTGGATGGTGGGATAAGTGTCTTTAAAGTGAAAGACCTGAGCTTTCTCCTGCGCTTCATGTGAAGACGTGGTGTGCTTGTTGGCATAAGAAATATTCCTCTGTAGGGCTCAGGCATTTGAACTCTTGGTTCTCAGTTGTTGGCCCTGTTTGGGAAGGTTTAGGTGATGTAGCCTTGCTGGAGGAAGTATGTCACTGAGGGTGGGCTTCGAGAGTTTAAAACCTCAGGCCATTTTCAGTTCCTTCTCTACTTCGTGCTTGTAGTTTACGATGTCAGCCTTCATTTCCTGCTCTGGCCTATGCCATGCCTGTCATTTGGTGCCATGATATCCTCCTATGGACTCCAGTGCTCTGAACTGTAGCCAAAGTAAACTCACTTTATAAGTTGTGTTGATCGTGGTATTTTATCACAGCAACAGAAAAGTAACTATTACACAGAGCACGAGGCTGACTGTGTGCAGGCCAGAAAGCTTTCATCATGACAGCCTCTGATCTTACACTGCAGCATGTAGACTTAAGAGGAACCAGTTCTCATTGTCTATGTTGTAGTATTTTATTATGGAAGCCTGAGCTGAAGTAGCAAGTGACTACTTATTTACAGTTTACAATTTAAACTTCTTTATAGGTTTCCTCATTCTAAATTAAATTCACTACAGATCTCAGAGAATTGCTTCATGTCTTGATAATAGCCATCCAATAACAATGCCCCAATTCTTTGAACCCGATTAAAAGTACTCTAGTTTTTACTAAGATACCCCAAGGTTTTGCAAAACATGTGTCTCCATTGCAATCAGCAGTTCTCATGTGTTCGATTACTATGGAATGTTGTGTAGCCTTTGACTGGAGATCCTTGACTTAGAGTATATACCAATTATACACACACACACACACACACACACACACAAGCTGTCTGTTGGGATGGTCTAACAGTGAGAACTCTCTTGTACTCTTGTAGCCATGATCATCTCTAATACCCACTATCAGCTTCTAAATATCATTTTTATAGAACCAGGTTGCAAGACTTAGACAATTATTGATTCAAAAGCTCACACCAGGGAGAGCATTAGAGAAATTCCGAAGGTTTTGTGGTACCAGTGAGCAAAGAAGGGCATAAAAATGTGATGTATAGTTTTCAAAGGACCAAGGAGCCAACCTGAAGGAATTACTGATGGGCACATGAAAACAATAATAAATAGTAATTAAGGAGTAAAGGATTAACCCACAGAGCGAAATGAAAATGACAGATTGCAGTGATACAAATAAGTAATTACATAAACAAAGGAGGATTCTCCCTTACATTAGATTTCCAAGCAGTAAATGCATAAGGAAGGAGTGACGAGAATAAACAAATACAGATCATCTGGCCAACAACCACTATTTTAGACAGAAATCAACAAGATTAAGTATTAGTGAATAAAATTAGTGAACAAACATAAAATGAGAAATAAGATTTCTTTTCTTAGCTGTAAACTACCCACTAGACTCTTATTATTTAATGCAAAATGAAAGACAGTAACTTTGCAGTAGAGCAATCTGGCAAGGATATCTTTAACCCAAACATGAATATTAGCATCACTAACAATAAGGTAAATCTGACCCATGTGCCTCTTGATACGACACTGAGAAAAACAGTGTCATATGTGACAGCCATGGGGATCTTATTTGTGAAGAAGCAGCCCCAGAAATTTAGAAAGCTTTAAAAAAAAACTGGCTATGATTCTTCAAAAGTGTCCCAGCCATAAAGTATATATATTCAATGGGATTGTTCTAGATTTTAAAAGAGTTGAAAACTAATGGTAATGCATATTTTTAAACCTGAAGAAATCAATTGATAAAATGAGTAAAGTCTATAAATTAGATGACAATATTTTAGTAATTGTACTGATGTTATGTGATTGCTAATATTTAGGAAAGGAGTTAGGCTGGAGAGATGGCTCAGTGAGTGAGTACTTACAGCTCTCCAAGAGGCCTGAGTACAGTTCCCAGCACTCAGGACAGCTCATGCAACTGCGTGTTACTCCAGCTCCAGAGGATTTAATGGCCTTCTCTGGTGTGCACAGGCACTGCACTCGTGTGTGGGTGTGTGTACACACACCCACAGAGAGAGAGAGAGAGAGAAACACACAGAGACAAAGAGACACAGACACACAAAGAGATACAGACAAATGCATACACACAGAGAAAAACACACACAGAGAGACAAAAAGCCACAGACACAGAGACAGAGATACAAACATGCACACACGCACACACAAAGACACAGACACAGATACCATCCCCCACACACTTAAAAATAGAAATAAAATCTTGAAAGATACATTTAGAAAAATAGAACGATAGACTTTTAAAGAATTTTGTTACTGATTTTAATATTCTAACAAGAATAAAATCATTTCAAAATGAATATTTTAACTCAAGAATTTTAAAAATAGAACCTATTTCTATGTTTTTACCTTGGTTTTTTTTTTTTTTCTGTTCGATAAATTATTATAACCACTCCTATCCTTTGAGCCTTCAAAGGCTTCGTAATGTGAATGCCTCTTTAGGAAACAGTTAATAAAGTGAGGGAAATTAACTCAAAATATGTATCATCGAAATTCCAAATTTCACACATGCTTAGCCTTGAAAATAATAGCACTCATAGCATGTGGAATTGGAAAGTTTTCTAGTAATTCTGCACATTGAAGATTTTTCTTGGTCTTTTTTTTTTCCTGATGTTTTCTTATTTTCCCTAATTTCTTTCTATTCCATTTTCAATTAGGTTCCAGTTTCACTTATGTTTTTTTTTAACTTAAGTGTTTATGCTTTCAGGATTTTTCAAAAAGATATTTTTAACAAAATGATCAGCACACATAAAAATCACCCAGAATACTATCCTGTTTTGAAATTATAATTTTATTTAAATATGTAAAAATAAACCATATGCATTTTAAACTCTGTCAATGTTACAAAGTAAAAGTATGATTGTATCTGTCATTATTTTATACTGGATATGCTTAAGGCTATATTGACCCCCAAACCACAGAAAAATGTAATCAGCCACATGTTTGAGGATAAAAAAGGCAAATACATGGCTATTAGAAACATCTGGTTTTGGGGGATATTATTCCAATTTGCTTAGCTCTTTAGCTCTGTATAAACATGGTCAGCATATCTCATCTTCCTGAGAAGATGAACACAAAATCCTGTAAAACTCCACTATCTACATCACTCAGAAAACCATGTAAATATGTAAGCTGCAGGCTGTGGACACCCCAAGATGACCAGGTTGTTCACACTAAAGTTAACTAATATGAGAGGGTTTCACAATTATGTCAATTGCTCAGAAAAATCCTAGCAAGGTTGGTTTAAAATGGTCTCAAAGACTTTCCCTGATAATTGTAACTAATCAACCATGAATCGGTCTCCAGTCAAAGTTTGAAATCATCCCAGTAGTCAGGAGTTAATACATCTGGAACTAGAACCAATACAGTCTCTCATATACTGGATACAGAGTAGCAAAGAGTGTCACCAAACACTTGTCCCCACGTGTCTTGTCTCCCGTGTAGTTTCTCTGGGAGAACTCCAGGACAACTGGAGAAGTCCAACAGTATGTCTGTAACCTTTGTTGTTAAACATAAATTACACAAAGGGGCATCTCTGGCACTGTTCAATGTGTCTGTTTCTGGGAATTATGAGAAATGAGGACAAGGAGGGGACTATGATAAATGTGTACGTGTGTGGGCGTGTGTGTGCATGTGTGTGTACGTGTGTGTGTACATGTATGTGTCTGTGCATGTGTGTATATGTGTGTACGTGTGTGTGTACATGTGTGTGTGTGTACGTGTTTGTGTGTGTGTGTGTGTGCGCGTGCGCGCGCGCGTGTGTGTGTGTGTGTGTGTGTGTGTGTTAGAAAACACATTTTCTAGCTGCATGCCTCTTCCCTTCATGCCGCCTTGCCTTATTGTAGAAAGCATAGTGTCCCTGGAGCTGACGGGGGTGGAGTAGTGTCACTTGACTCATGGATTGTCGACTTAGTCACCCTTGTGTTAAAAACCACTAGCAACCTCAGATGCCCCAGACAGGTTCTTTTTTTATTATTATTATTGTTTCTAAAATAAATGCTTTTTTTTCCTCTCCAATTATGCACTATGAAAATTCCTCTACAGAGCCTACCTTGGTGATGCAGTCTGGTTTCTAAGACGCTGAAGATTCTGAGCCTGGGACACATAGTAAGTTTGTGTTTCAAAAACAAAAGAAGTAAACCACCTCCAGTGAAATGCTGGCCACAAGTGTTGTGGTGAAACATTGGGATTTTTATCCTAATAAGAAAGTATTCAACCCAACCTGCTCCTCATTTTCCGTAGAAAATACAAATTTGATCAATTTGAGGAAATACCTGTTTTCCCCTAAATATCTGAGACGTTCTATAAGAAAATGTATTACATTCTCAGTGGTTTTTTTTTTCTGCTTCTCATTGGCAGTAATTTTTAATTTTTAAAATTTTATTAATGTAGTGAATTACATTGATTATTTTTCGAAGTTTAGCTAATGTTGGTTCCTAGAGATGTTTGGCGAAAGTATATTCTTCTATTTATAGGAGACTAAATTCCTTAAAATTGTGTTAAATTTGAGAGTAATATTGAAATACAATTTCACTGTTTTCTAGTTTCACTGTGTTGAAGTATTAAGATAATTCTGGCCTTACAGGATGACCAGGGAATAGTTCCTTCCTCGACAATTTTCTGGAAGAATTTATATGGGGTTGGTATCATTTATTTCTTAAAATATTTGATAAAAATAATCAATGTTGTCATCCAAGCCTGTAATTTTATTAGTGGGAAGGTTTGAACCACAAACACAATTTCTTTAATCAGCACAGATCTTCTCCAGCTATTTGTTTCTTCTTGAATGAGCTTTAATAGTTTCCATCTTGCAAGAAATGTATTCACTTAACTTGTTGGAATGAATGGGGAAAATATCTTCAGGAATATTTTGCAATGTTTTAATAGCTGTAGAACATATGATAACACTGTCTGAATAATAAGATTTGGCCTCTGATGCTCAGCCTGGCTGGACAGTTGTTACATTTCTGGACTTCTCTATGAAAAAGCTCTCTTTGTTTTATGATGTTTTCTCTTTCATTAATTGCACTCTTATCTTTACCAGTTCCTTCCTTCTGTTTCTTCTGAATTACGTTTGTTCTACTTTTCTCTAGTTTCTTATGATGGTAACCAAAGACGTTGACTTAGGACCTGTTTTCTTACTTCTCCTTATTGATATGACCAAATACCTGAAAGCAGGTACTCAAGGGAGGGTGGGTTTATTTTGACTCAAACTGAAGGTGAGTGAGTCCATCCTGACAGGAGAGGCACAGTGGCAGGCCCTGGAATCCGACGGCCACTCTGTCCACAGCTGGGAAGCAGAGAGAAATGCGGCTCAGCTCCCTTTCTCCAACTCATTCACTCTCAGACCCCAATTCACATTCTCTGTTTAATCTTCCCTGGAGATACTTTCACTGACATGTGCAGCAACATGTTTTCGTGATGGCTGTAAATCTAGTCCAGCTGACAAGCAACACCTAGCGACATCGGGCCTTCTTTTCTAACACAGGGGTTTGTTGCTATGAATTTCTCTGTAATTGGTGGTTTCTGCAGTGACCTAAAAATAGTGGTTTTCTTTCCATTGAAAATGTTTTCTGATCCTGCTTTTTATTCCTTTTTAACTGATTACATACTTTAAATTGTACTCAGTTTTAAGTATCGAGGGTTTTTTTTTCAGTGTTCTTTCCATTGATATCTAACTTCGTATGCTGTGGCAGGAGATGTAGTTGATTGAGTTGTGTCCTGTCCGGTGCTATCAGACCTGTCTTTTCTCTCTGCAGCTAAGGTGTATGGCTGCTTCTAGAGTTCTTAACACACACACACATGCACACATGCACCAGTGTGCGCACGCGCGCGCGCACACACACACACACACACACACACACACACACAAGAGACAAAAACACACAGAGACATATACACTTATAGTCTCAACAGGAACCTTGCAGCTCCTTAGCATTCCTTAGCATGCAACTCTCGTCTCTCCAATACTCTGCCTTGGAGACTCCATTTGTCTTTGTGGACCTCATTATACAGTTCTGCTCTCTCTGTTTAGCTCTGTTGTGCTAATGAAGAGCTAATGAAGACAGTCAAAACCTATTTCTTTTATTTTCTGTCTCTCAAAGCATTGTCCTCCATTGCTTGATGTCCAAACTCATGAATAATTTCATTGATACAACATACTGTAGTTTGTTTTAATATTTCTTATACTTACAGGTCATTGATTCTTAGATCTTTAAGTTTATACTCTTCATCAAATTGAGAAAAGCTTTGGCTCTTATTTATTCTAATAATCTTCTGTTTCTAACCTCCTATTCACATATTTGTGTATATATATATATATATATATATATATATATATGTGTGTGTGTGTGTGTGTGTGTTTGTGTGTGTGTGTGTATATATACATATACATATATATATAGGTTAACACATATATATTTATGTATATATGTATTGCAATAAAATATATTACATACATACACTTTTGAAATTGACTCATGACTTAATGATGCTAATTATTTCCTCATTTTGTCTTTGTGTTGCAGTTTGGAGTTTTTTCTAAGTATTCAATTTCTGTACTCAGATTTCTGCGATGTTCTCTGCACAAACTGTTCTACTAATCAATTTACTGTAGTTTTCAAGCAGAAAATAAAGTTGTATCTCTTGAAGTTTGATTTGGGAGATATCTCCTCTTTCTGACACCTTCCAGGACTGCTTCACATTCGACCTTTCCTCTAGGTGTAGAACACGTGGACTACAGTTGAGGTGGTTGTTTTAATATCCTTCCCCCTGATACTAACATCTCTGTTAATCCTGATTGATTAAAATTTTACTAATTATATCTCAGATTTTTCTGCTTCACTGCGTGTTTAGTAATTTTGTTTAACAGCAGGCCAGATGCTGTGAATTTGAATTTGATGGATACTGAATTTTTTATTTGTATAAAATATAAAGTAATAGCTTTGTCCTAGGATACAGGTAAGTTGATTGGTAGCCTCAGATGTGTTTCAGACTTTTTAGAAATAATTAGATTTTTTGCCTGGAGATAAATATATATTGTTACTGAGGGAAAATCTTTCTTGATGCTTCTGTAAATTAAGACATCTTCTATTTCAGGTGGTGGAGGCAGATACTCTAACTGGGTGGTTATGGGCACTGGCACTAGTCTCTCTTATCTGGTTAAGTGTTTCTTTGGCCTCAATAAATTCACACACACACACACACACACACACACACACACACACACACACACACTTGAATTCCCAACAGGAGTCCTTGCAGCCCCTTAGCATTCTTCCTCCATGCAGCTCACTTCTCCCTAACACTCTGCCCTGGAAAACTCGGCTGTCTTTGTGGACCTCACTCTGCAGCTCTGCCCTCTCTGTTTACTGCTGTGTTAATGAAGAGCTCGGGCAGTCACAACCTATTTCATTTATTTTCTGACTCCCCATTGCCTGATGCCTGAGGCCTTCAAAGCCAGTCTTCCATATGTTTGCATTTTAAGTAATTTTACATAGAAAGATAAAAAATAATCCATCTTGATCAATATTTTTGAAGATACAGAACTGAGCCTATGGTATTAATAAGATTTAAAAGTATCAAGATTTCAAGTCTTTCCAGATCAATCCATGTTAATGATATTTCAATAAGTTTCATGAAAAATCTTATGAGACTAGAAATTCTGGTTATAAAACAGAAATGGAAAACTAACACTAAAACATCCCTTTCACAGCTGACAGGCTTTACCTCCGTGTATTATTTCTCTTACCCTGTGACACATTGTCTGTGTGTGTGTGTGTGTGTATGTGTGTGTGTGCGTGAGTCTGTATTTAATAATTCTACAGTGTAAGCTACATAAGAGCAGGCATTTATTTTCATCGCTCCTGTATCCTTGGACTCTAACGAATGCATACTTTATTGTCTTAATGAGACATACGTTACTAAGACAACACCGTTTTAAATACAGGAGGACTGGAAATTAGATTTAGAGTTATCAAGATCCATGTTAGAGGCAGTAACAACAAACACAATTTTATGAGGTACATAAAACAGTAAATGTGACAAAAGAGAAGACCAAAAAGCTTCCTGGATATGGTCAGCATCTGATAGGAGTACTTAACAAGCCTAACACGAAAGGCTGGAACTCAGACCTCTCACTCAGGAACGAGGAACCTCTTCCTAACCCTAGGTGTCAGATAAGCTTTCAGGATTCTGAACATGCTCAGAAAAACACTTAAGATTAAATATCTGAGAATATCTTTATAGAAAATATCTTTATGACATGTTAGGGAAGATATTTTAAAAGCTGAAACGAAAAGGCATCTAGATAGAAGGATTTAGAAATTTGATTATAAAGAAATTATGAAAAAGGAATACCTTGAACAGGGTGTGTGAAACATGTGTAACAGCCAAGTTCAGTATTGATCCAACACTGGTACACGGAAGTCCTACCACATTAAAAAGACGAGGGATAAAAGTAGAAACTCCGTGGGTAGAATGACAGTGGGTTTGAACAAGAAACTTGCAGAAGAAACCTGTATGTTCAGTCAGCAACCACACCCAATAATGCTTGTTTTTATGTGTAATCAAAGAATTAAATAAAGCATGTTATTTGACTCCTATCAAGTCTGACTATATCAAATAATGGTAATAATTGTGGAATGGGCCAGTTGTTCAACTGTTGAATTAGTTATCTTGATATCTTGACACAACCACTTAAAAGTTCAATTTTGTAATCACCAGTAACATTAAAAAAAGTCTCTACCCCAGAATTCAGTTGTAATTTCTAGATTCATGTCCTGGAAATATTATATATACATATATCTCATGTCCTGGAAAAATATTATACACACACACACACACACACACACACACACACACACACACTAAAATGACCTCACTGCCTCTTACATGTATAGAGCAATACTTACATATTGTCCTCAGGAGGATTGAGGACAAAGTATCTTTAGTCATATTGTCTTGGGTTCTGTGGTTAAGTTGAAAAACGCTATCTGAGTAAGGCACCACACAGCAGTTAACTTCAATGTCTTGGACTACATATCTGTCAATATGACAGATATCCCAAAACAAGGAGAACGTGAAAGAACAAGATAAATTAAATGCATTTTTTGTGAAAGCATTCATGTAAATGTTTTTTAATTGTTATGTATTGGTGGATGCTACTTTTGGCTATTATTTAATTAAATATTTAGTAAAACATAAATAGACAATATATGCTGACTTAATGAAAGTAATATTGGAGAGAGGTAAAGAGGGAACGAGAAAATTTTCAACTTTATAAGTATTATTTATCTCTGTCATATATAATCTGTAGAAGTTTCAAATTTATTTAATATTTACCAAATACAAAAACAAAGTCAAGAAATCAGAGATTTGCCTTGGGCTTTCTTGTTATAAAGTAACAAGAGGCACGTGAACTGGCAACTTTCAAACCTTTCCATTTTTCCTATATTCTCTGATCTCTACTAATCCATCACCACGTGTCAAGGCACAAGTCATTCAGTTCTTTCTGACATCCCGTCATTCGGCATCTGAAGCCTGCCCCTGCTGTCATTCTTAGTGTGAAGGTCGGCAAACACTGGGGCAGCTTTTCACAGTAATGGTCTGGCTGGAAAACCTGAGAAAACAAAGAAAGGAGAAAATTAACCCTGGTCTCTGGCCAAAATAATTTGCCTATGATAAACAAAATAGACAGTTTTCAGTTCCCACCCCCAGCAGATTAAGACCACCTGTGGTCAATTTTCTTCAAATAGTTGATAATTCTTATAGCTTTCTGTTCCTGTTGCATCACTATTCTTTTGAATTTTAACCCTTGCAGTAGTTTGCCTTGGCTTCCTGCTTTTGGAGTGAGCACTTTCGACTTGCCTCTGCCCTTGCTATTTCAAAATTCAGATAGAGCTCTAAAGCTTCGGTCTTGCTATTCCTCAGCAAATGCTCTCCTGCTTAGAGCAAAGCCTTTCCCAGACTTTTTGACTCTACATGTGGAAGATGCTAGTTCTTCTGTATTTGCCTTCCTTGGAATCACTAGATAGCAGCAGCTTGCTTCACTATCTGTTACATCATCTACCAAGCAAGAGAATGAACTCAAGGTGCTAAATGAAAGCCAGCTAAGAAACAATGCCTTACAGCCAGGTAAGTGAGTCATATGGTAACTAACTTAAATGGAAAGAGGTAGGTGAACGTGAAAGATCAGACACCATGTGGCTAAATAGGCAAAGGAAGAAATGCGTCTACAGACTCCAGAGAGAATATGAGGTACAGGATGCAAGGAAGGCTTCCTCCTGGGTAGCTGCAGACTTGAAAAGGTTCAGATACCTCTAGATGATGATGTCGACATGAGAGAGCAGGGAGGAACAATAGTCATCTCTATCTCTGTTCAGCACTCACTCTCCCATAGCTGCCTAAGTCAGAGTACCTGGTTGATGCAGTTCTTTTGGCATCAGCCATCTAGGGCCCCGAACAATGGGATTGAAGGGACAGAGTTTAGAAAGGATGGAGCAAACAGAATAACTAACCTTTTCTGGGACCTGATGCTCCCACCTCTATAAATAAAAATCTCCTTCCTTCTTTCAAGTTCACGTTCTCTGGCTATGCCACACATCTCTGCTGTTCCTCGATGCCGTCATCTGCCTCTCTACAGCTCCCATCATCATCCTAGGCAACTTTAGTCTGTGTGTTAGTAGCTTCAGCTGGCTTGCTTCCACATTAGCAATGATCTATATTCTAATTCAATAACATCATCATCTGCAAACAGGAAGCAGATTGTCAATGAGATATGAACTCTAGTTCCCCATCCCCAAACTCATCTACCTCCATTTTCTCCCCACTTCTTTCGGTTTCAATGAATAGTCTCTTTCTTCTACCAGAGCAATCTCTCCACCCGAGCTGTGCATTGAACCCCCTCCTTTCTGTCAAAACCTTGCTCCATAGATATGTTCTTTCTTATGGAACATACCTATTTCTCTCTAATAAATACAAATAAACTACTTCTCTTGATTCAATATCTTTCTATGGATGCTGTTTTGCTTCTTTTCATAGCAAACTCCTCCAAACAGCCCCCACCAGCTATCTTCTCTCCCGTTAGCCCCAGGCAGTTAGTCTTGGTCCCAGTATCCAATCAGTTGTAGTCAGTCCAGAAGATATGGAGTCTCCAGTAAAAACCTTACAGCCACTAGATGGCATGAGGCTGCTCACTACTTCCCATGGTTTTTTGTATTACCAGGGCTTCTAGCAAGCCTAGAATTGGCTAAATGAAAGCCAGTAAGTGACTGCCTACAGGGCCCTTGGGTGTGTTGTGGCACTTGGCATTGTTGACAGTTCTCATTTGCGTGACTTTTGAGCACTCAAGGACAATATTACCCTTGTTCCTGCCTATGAATTGCTTCCCTTCCTTTACTTGTGTTGCTGAGTCAAACATCTGTAGCTATTACTAAAATTTGGTTAAGATTCTCTCACTCCTTACGGTCACTGTGGTACTCCCAGTGGACATGATCCTTCTTTCAGCCGTTTACTGTAGTTTCTCCATCAGTCATTACCAAATAGCTAATTAGCGAGGATGACATTTCATTCCAAAGAAGTTGTTTAAATTTTTTTTAAAAAATTCTTTTTCAATATACACTTGTTAGAAGTTTTTTTTTCTCTTACGTGTTTGCAAAATATTTTCTGACCACTTTCAAGTCATGAAATTTTAAATAGATAAGGCCAAATAAATCAAATGTTACTTGACATGGATATTTCTGGACTCAACAGGTTAGACTCTCCACCTATGCCATATAGTTCAAAAGGAAACCGTAATTACTATAGAAACAAACTTTGTAGACATGGCGATGCCTGTTTTATCCATCTAGAAATCTTCACAAGATTGTAGGTAAATTCATCTTAATGAGCCATGCTGCTTGCTTTAGAAACCACAAACCAGATTTACAAATAAAACATGTTAGCACATTTCCTATAACATTTCAGAGAAAGAATAAATTATAATTAGGATTTTGAGGACAAATAAGCTCACTGTTCTCCTTTGTGTATACCCAATTATATTGCATATATGTAAATATATATAAATAAATATATATAATATTTATTTATATAATAATATAAATATAATATATATAAATAAATATATTTATATATATGCAATATAATTTGATTTAATGCTGCTGATAATTGAAATGGGTCACCAGTAAGAGTATAGTAATGTCAGCAAGTAGCCAATAGCATTGGCTGTGCCCCCTGTAGTTTATTTTTACACATAGGAACAGATAAAATCCATTAAGTTGGAGTGATGGCATCTCAAATTTTTTCTAAATGTCAGAGGCTGAGTGTTCTATGTTTTTACTTTAAATTGAAGAAAATTTCTGACCAAACGTGGTAGATAGAAATGTGCTCACTAATATGCTTCTACTTCTCTAAGTCCATTGTGTATTTTTTCATCTTGTTAAATTGTCTCTGCTTTTTTTCAGTTCTTTCCATCTTGTTGATATTCTATATGCATATTACAATGTCAAACTTGGTCTAGAAGAATAGATAATAAGGCATCCCTTCTACTAAGTGACGCCTTCTGTGCTTAGGTCAGGTTCGGGACACCCTTGCAGTGGGTGCCTGAGTGACGCCCAGGTGGCTGCTCTCTACTGGGAGGCAGGACCTGTAGCTTCCAATGACAACGCACATGCTTGCTTCCTATTCTTTCTCAGTAAGGAAGGAGACGATGTGAATGAAGATCTGTGTGAGGCTTTTTTTACTCCACATACTTCTTAGTTTAACAGGATTGGGCGCAATTTATTTAGAAAATTACAATGAAAGTGGTTCCTTGTGGAAACCCATGGCATTAACTGGCACCGTAGTTATGAGGTGTGGTAATGGACATTTTGATCTTTTACAGAATGGTGTCTTGGGCAATTATTTGCCAATGTCTGTATTTTTCTCCTTTTGTAAACTATAAAAGCGATGTTTCTCAGGAGAGAAATCAAGGAATCCTTGAAATCTTGATCGTAAGGTTCAGGACTTCCTTCTCTGCTGACTGCCATGCTATGTGCCTTATTAGGAGTGGCTACAAGCCTCTCTCTTATCCTCTACCCTCACCTGTAAGCCTCATGAAAGCAGAGGTAGCTTATTACTCTTCAATGCTAGTCTTTAGAACAACATCAGGCCAACAGCTCTTGTTTGTAAAGTATCCGTGACATAAAAACCTGAGTGTGTGTGTGTTCTGAGATGGCACTAGACTGAGAAATCCAGAAGTTAAGGACAGGTTCAGGAGGACGTGAGAAAATAAAATCAGACATAAAATATCAAAAACAGGCATGGCAGCACGTCCAAATACTGGGGCATCAACCAGCAACAGTAAGTGATGGTGGCTCCATGGGATGGGTCATCACTATCAACTTATAGAAAGCAGCTACATGAAGTCTGATTCCTCCAGTTAGACAAGAATCGTTCTCTATGTTGGGGAGTTTTAAAGTTTACTAAAATTATGAAATAGTCTTTTTAACACATGCATACGTTTTTAATCATACATGATAAATTCTTAGGAAATATGATACAACTTAAACAATAGATTCTGATTCCCCTCCTCTTCCCCTCCTCTTCTCCTCCCCTCCTCCCACCCCCAGCTCTCCTATTTCCCCTCTCCTACAGATCTATGCCCCCATCACCACCCATAAATAAGCCCCCTGCTTCTCCCCAGAAAAGAACAGTCCTCCCAGGATTACTACTCAAACAGGGCATGGCATAGCAAGATGGAACAAGATCGGGTACCAATCCTACATAAAGAGTATGTGGGCTAGGCAACCAGACTGTAGCAAAGGGGTCCCAAGGGAAGGTAAAAGGGTCAAAGACGTAAGATACAAATTTAAAAGACAGCATCTCTTCATTCCTTCTTCAGCTCTTTAATCTCTTAACTAGATTTTTGAAGATTCTTAGGTTTTAATAAATATTTGTCTTTCTCTCTTGTATTCCAAGAATGGGGGTTTCATTGCACTAAGAAGTACACTGTACTCATCAGCCCCCAGCTGCTTTGATGTGTGAAGTCTTGCAAGGACATTTATCAATAAGCTTCAGTCTCCCCACTGGAACCTGGTGAAGACAACACTACCATGTCTTCAGGGACACTGCTTGGAAACTGACCTTTTAAGTGTGAGGCTCTGAAGTCTTTTAGTCATCTCTCCAGGCATCAGTTTTGCATTCTCAGGATGTATCCTTGTCTTGATCCCAACTTGTAAAACTTAAAGTTATTTCTATTTTCATAATTTTCCTTTAATTATTCTTTTACCCTAACCTACTCATTGGCTTCTTAACCTTCATGCTATTTACTCTTCTTTATTTCAATCACATATAACATATTACATGTAATATATTCCTCCAAAACGAATTTCTTTACCAGAATTTTGTTGTATGTGAACTTGATTTTTGCTTCTCTAAGTGTTTCCCTTTCTCTATTTTGAATCCATGCTTTTAAAACTCAGAAATGCCACTATTACACACTTTCCTAGCCACTTGTTTCTTCAGTGACTTTGTGAATACTTGCTACAGCATGAATAGTCAATAGTACAACAGGGCTTTGCTCTAGTGTAGATAATAGAAAATTATTACACACAAGTCTGTATTTTTCAAACAGAATTACAGTGATAGTCACATGCACCCTAAGCAGCTACCAAGTGACCAATATTTTTCAGTTTTCCACATTAACATGCTTAGTACATTTATTAGAGTTTGCTAAGTTGTATAGCCATAACATACCTTTGATGTCTTAAAAACATAAAACACACACACACACACACACACACACACACAAAGTGGTCACTGGGAATGGAGAACTCATTCAGGAGTCAAGGTCCATCCATCTCATCCTTAACATGTAGCCACAATTATCACAAGAGAGGAAGGCATCTTGTGGGAAACTCTTAATGGGTGTTTTATGGGGAGGAGTAGAAAGATCTACTCACATTCTATAACAATAGCATGGGTTTTCTTTCCATCTAATTGGTATCATGGCTGCTTGTAGTTGAAAGAGATCCAGGAAGTATTCTTTAAGAAAGAGAGCAGGGGGAAAGATATCTGTAGGAATTACCTGTCTTGGGGATAGAATGTTGAATAATGTATGTTTTCAGCTTTTTGTGTGCTGTCCAGGATAGACTAGAGAATTCAATACAATGCCATAAGATTTCATAACACAAAACAGTCATTTTTTGAGAACTCAAGGAAGGTTTCACAGAGAATATAATGTTTAAATTGAATATTAATGAAAGATTTGGAGTTTATTGGGAAAGAAATGTAGCTGGAAAGGTAGGATGATGTCATGTTATATTTGGACAATGTTTTTTTTGTTAAAGAGCTATCTAGGCATTGGAATGTCACCAGAACATTTCCAGCAAGGGAGTCATAGGATTGCCTTTGTCATTGAGTAATTGTTGCTATGGGCTGAGTGTATAACTCTACACTTCAGGAATGCCAAGATCCAGGAGACTCACATCTCATTATAGGAAAGAGAAGGCAGGGCGTTGAGACAGCCTCACCTCCAAGTTCTCGGATAATGAGATAACTCAGCCAAATCCTAAGAAATGTTCATCTAATATTATACCAAATAGTTTTCATAGCAGGGCTTCTGGTGTTCCTGAGGTGGCTCATTGTGTTTTGAAAATCATAGCCTAGGAGTGAGCTTTCCTTCCAAGTTCAGGGGAAAACCCTTCAAACTTCCTCCCACTGATTTTAGCTTTATTCTCCTAGTTAATCTTTTTTGAAGGTCGTGATACTGTTTGTAAATTTTAAAACTCCCTCCCAAAAGTATGAATGCACATAAAACTCACTTGCTATCTCAGAGATTTAGGAGATTCTAGAATGTTTTTCATGGTTAGTTAAGAACCTTGATCCACTGTGAGTCTGAGAAAAGCCTAGCTATAGTTCAACATTACAATCCCTTGATTATTTTAAGTTTTAATATTTTTTCTTTGATTTAGAAAATACTGAAAAACTTCATCAAAGTCATCTCATGTAGTCTTCATAGCAATAACATAAGGTGAATACTATATTGTTTTCTGGATCTTCCAAATGGAAAGACTGAAACACTAAAGAAATTACTGGTCTAAATGCACACAACTAAATGAAAGAACCAGGATTTGGAAGTAAGAAATCTGGCTCCTGAGCCTATCACTTAACATTGCAATATTTTATTGATGTTCAACTAGGAAATGAGAAATCAAAATTTTAGATCTGAATGTTGTAACTAACAGTCTCTTCATTCTTCCTGAGGCAATGGATGTGTGTTATCCAATGGGATCAGCTGGGTTTTTTTCCCACAAAGAAATTATTCTTGATAGGAGGCAGACAAAACAGGAATGAAGAGGCCTGTATGTCTTCCATAAGCTTCACACAGTTCTGGTTCCTCTGAGCAAGGATTAGAAATAGGTTCAGGGATGGTGTTAGTAGTTATTACAGTCAAAGTTACACATGAAATCTTTTTCTCTCAGAATGGACCTTGTCAGAAGTTCTAAGTCATTATTCCCAAGAGAAGTAAGCAGTTCCTAATTAAGAAGCACATTATTGATCAGGGACATTCATATAGCCCATACTAGCCCAAAACCAAGCATAACAAAATTCAACCTGAAGTTGGGCCTTATGAACCAAATCCACAGGCACCCAGACTTCCAGAAGGCATCTGGATATCGCTCAGGCACCTGGACACTGAACAGGCACCCTCATATCCTCCAAGCACCAAACATAACCCAGGCTTCCCAACATTCTTCAGGGACTACGGCCTCCTGCAGGCATCCAGACATACCACAGGCACTAGGACCTCCCATACACATTAGAGCATCCCATTGCTGGACCTCTTGCAGGCAACCAGACATCTTGCAAACACCAAGGCCTTCTGCAGGCATTTAGATTGCTGCAGGCTCCAGAAAATCCCATAGGCTTTAGGGAATCCAACATCCAACTGATTCCCGGGCATCACACAGGCACGGGGCCAACACAGAGACACTTGTGTATCACACAGGCACCTGGACCCCACACAGGTACCCAGACATCCCTCAGGCACATGGACATCCCACAAGTACCAAAGCATCTCACCAGCAACCAGACATCCTTCAAGCACCATGGACCCCTGCAGGCACTAGATATCCCACAGGCACCAGAGGCTCAGAGCAGCCTGCTGCCTCCAAAGACCATGATGATGCTGATGATCCCTGCTCTTGCCACACACGCTCAACTTAATTTTCTATTATCTGTTCATTTTATTTTATTTTATTTTGAGGGCATAGGGTGGGAGGGTAGAACAGAGAGGAATGGGAAAGAGGAGTTATAAAGATACATTGTGTGAAATTCAAATTATTAATGAAAATATTATAAAAAATATAAAAAGAAGCACATTACTAAACTCCAGCCTGAACCACAAAATGGCCTTACTTCAGGAACTCATGCTCCTAAACGAGGAAGGACTGTTAATCTATGCTGACACCTTTAGCCTGGTTTTATTTTATTGAAAGGATTTTATAAGGGCTATTATCTCCTGGTTTACATAATCCTACACTTCCCCTAATGCAATGAGAACTGAGATTCATAGAAGTTTGAATTTACAGTTCTCTGCAGCTGGCAGTGCTGGGACTCAAATCCAAGACCACAGACCACCACACTGGTAGATATATTCTTGGGGAAGTTAGGGGTGGGTGGGGAATTTCTTGGATGTGATCCATCAAATTGTCTGAGGTGAGGTGTTTAGGAATTTGTATTACAAGTGAATCTAAACTTCAACTAATTTGACTTAAAGGTTCCGTGACCTCTCTTAAGTGGGAGACTCCCTTGCTCCAGCATATTTACCCTTAATCTTTGTCTGTTGTTAATAATTTAGCCAGCGACAAGGTATGCTTAAAGATCAACTTTTTTTTCTGCTACAAACATGACTTCAGTCCAAGTATTTAAGCACCTGAACTCAAGTGAGGATAATAAATGTCAAAGGAATATTTATAACTTGGTATATGGAGACTTTCCAGACCCCGATTCTGCAATAACACAGGTCCATCTGCTAAGGGCATTAGGGCTGTATGTTGCTGCCTTTTCTTTTTTTCTTTTCTTTTTTCCAATTGGATAGTTTCTGAAGATAGAAAACTTCAATATGAAAAGGCCAACATTAATTTTTAACCCTTTCCCACTCAAATAATCATCAAATTAGGACTTCATTACCGAGGGTGTAGTTTCTGCAAAATTCCTGGCTATTGGATGTGAGCCCAGAAGAAACCTTAGCTCAGCCTTATATAAGCCCCTGTCATCATTGTGCTGATAGATCTACCTGAGGATTTACTGTATAGTTGTCAGACCTTGGGGGCTTGGGGTTAGTCCACTCCCAAATCTATCGTTGGGATTATGATTGTTTTTACTGCTATGCTATAAACATGACCACCACTGGCACTATCATCAGCTAGCTTGCCTGTCCTGGTATCTGGGAGCCTTCAGATACTCAAATATTTGTGTGTGTGCGTGTGTGTGTGTGTGTGTGTGTGTGTGTGTGTGTGTGTACATACCAGGAGATTCCTTAACTCACTTTTCTATGACAGACCCTTCTGGCTCCTTTTCCTCTATATATCCCAACCTAGGAAATTTCTAGGGCAGACTTGAGGGTCAATTAGCTACTAAATGGGAAAGTCTCTGCATTATTGCCATTGATGCTAGAGTACAAGTCCAACAGCTACAATAAAATGGATAAGAATGACAGTTGTCCTAAGTCTAGTATGTGGGCTTCTCTGCTTCATCAAACAACAGAGGACAAGGCTTCATTTATCATGCATAGTAGCATGCCTCATGTTGCACCAGATTATTCTGAAATGCAATGTAAATTAACATTGGAACAAGATGCTATTAATTTAGTCTCTTTGTACCTAAGTCTGTAGTACTATTTGTCCCTCTCCTGTATGAAGTCATCATTTTTCATAGGACTGATTTCAAGTTTTTCTTTCTGCATATCCTTGGGATATTTAAATGATTGATTGAATGGCATTTAATTTACACTACTGGTATTATATCACAAATATCAGATTTAGTTTTTCCACCAGACATATGCTTTGGAGATGAATCCTAGAGCTGTACATTTATACAATGTATAGTTTCTGGTTCCTTCTAAGAACTCAATGGTATGCATTCACTGTGCATTCATACTCCCCTAGGGTGGAGCCCAGACAATTATTGTCTCCCTTCCACTATAGCTTCTGTTTTTCTTTATCCAATGATCAAAGTCTTAAACAAATATTCAAGTGCATTAATAAATATCCTAAGGAAACATGTGAAGTTTTATTGAAGCATGTAGTTAGGTCACATCACTATTTCTCTTCATATGCAAATAATTGTCTTCAATATGTTTGTGGTATACATTTTGTGTCTGGCCTTATATATATTTAACTTCTGAAAAGATATAATATCTATCTGAAACAGATTTGGACATTCTTCCAACCTGGTGGGCTTAATGGTTTGCTCTCTCTCATTTAAAATGTCTTAAGCAATCAGCTTTCTTCATGGGGATGTTATATCCCAGGCCAATAGATATAATTGCTTGGAAGTCCTAACATTTGGCTTACATTTTCTTTCTCTTATGCTGATCTTGAAACAATGATCTCTTTGGGCCAGATCTTTCCCTAAAGAAATTAAACAGTGGATAAGGTTAGCTAAAATGGCAAATTCACAATCATAACTCTAAGTCTTTGGGTTCAAAAATAGGCAACAGCAGATTAGGTAAAACAGCTGTGCAGATGTCTCTATGTCCACAGGCTTGAGCTAAAAATGAGTGGCCCTTAGTGGAAAAGCATCTTGAATTTATTCATCTTTTTAACCTAAAGTAATATGAAGACTGGGAGTAGAGTGATTAAAAAGTCCATGTGTCATCTTCAAGAGGCAAAAAACAAAAACAAAAATAGGGATAAAGTAAATGTGACTAAGCCCAGTGGAAGCAACAGTGGAGGGATTGCAGATGAACAGAAGTCAACACTGCCTTCTAGAAGAATAACATTTCTTTACATTCATTTACAGCATGGGTCAAATAAAGTCCCCAAAGTTTTGTGTGTTAGGCAGAGGGAAGGAAAACAAGATCCCTGGAGTGAAAAATGATCTAATAGCTAGGACAACAGAAAGGAATTCTGTAGAATCCTCAGAACTCTAAGCCTAGATGCTCAATTTAATATTAGCTTACTGTCCTCAACGTGTGACCATTCCCTCATTTACAAAATTAATATTACAAAACTCAGCTTATTTAATTTGAGAATCAACCAGAGGGGATAGCACACGCATAATTAAAGACACACTGCCAGAAATGTAAGTTCTCAATATAAATAGCCACCCTTTTGTAGCAGGCAAATTGGTTCCAGGGCCCACTGAGGATACTGTGATAAATTGGTTTTACGTATTGTGTTCTTAAATGTATATATACAACCTGCTCAGAATGTATAATTTTACTTGCACATACATGTTTTCAAGGCTGACCATTTGGTATTGGAAAACCAATGCTTTCTCCTCTGGGGAATAATGTTTTTCCTGCTCGCAGCACCCCATAGTTGCTTGTCGTTCCTTGCCTAAGGTTGAGGCCTTGTGAGATTTTTCCCTTTCCACACCTTGGTGTCATCCTTGTTCATATCACGTTTAGACAGTCATGTTGGTGAGGCTTCATGTGTATAGCTTCTCTGGCATTTCTAGAAGGCAATCTCACAGTAGACTTTCTATTCCTCTGGCTCTTAGAAGCTTTCCACTCCCTATTCTACAATGATCCCTGAGCTTTACGTGTGGTAATTGTGTTATAGATGTATCAGGTGGAACTGGGCTCCACAACTCTGTACTTTAATTGATTGTGGTTTTCTGTAATGAGCTCCATCTATTGCAAAAGGAAGTTTCTTTGAAATTCTTAAGGCTATGAGAAATGCAGTGTATGTGTTCTTTAATTTTTTATAGAAAAGTGAGGGAATGAAAGTACTCTTGAGTAACTCCCACTTCTAGCTTTGGTGACCACATATATAATGGTATCCTTCTTCAGAACAATGAGTAAAAGAGAAAAAATAATTTTGTCAAAGAAAGATAAGAAATTCAAAAATTCAAAGTAAGTGTTAAATGTTTTCCTGGTCCTGTCAGGTGAGTGATCCAACGGTCAGCTCTGAAAAACAGAGAAGCAGTCTTCATTAGAACTAAGAGACTTGAGACTAATAGCCTATGGATGTAACTGGAGTTGGGAAAATAAAAGATTCAGACAGAAGAAAAACAGAACACTGAGTTAGATATTACGCAGCCACTTACAGAACCCTATCAAAAATCTATAGCAAATGGGTAAAGGAAAGAGAGAAGATTGGAATAAAAAAATTACAAACATTAATAAGACATACTACTGACTATTAAAGGAAACAGAATAAGGAAACTGATGACAGAAAGCATGGTAGGTCAGAGCCCAACATCCTGAGACTGCTGCAAGCTTGTAACTGAAGGTAAGGGCTCATCAGACTGGCAGGGCAGTAAGAGCGACCGTGAAGAGGTTTATAGAAAAGATAGGATTTGTTTAATTAGTGATTGTGAAGAAAAGAGAAAGCAAAGGACTGGAAGGAGACACTTGTGAGTATAAAACATCATAGAAATGAGTGTTTCACAGATGTTTATTACGAACTGTATCATTCTCTGGTGTATGTGCTGCCAAAGGGGGCATGAAATAGTTCA
The DNA here is from genome assembly GCA_026225945.1 of Cricetomys ansorgei. Lineage (NCBI taxonomy): Eukaryota > Metazoa > Chordata > Mammalia > Rodentia > Nesomyidae > Cricetomys > Cricetomys ansorgei. The sequence continues at coordinate 30,100,347 of JAMJFZ010001038.1, forward strand.
TTCCTACTAAAAGAAGTTAAAGCATTACTGAATCGCTAAACTTTCTGCACACAGCTTAAGAATGGATGAAATTCACCACTCAAGCTGGAGTGAAACTCTTGGTTCTTCCTTCGTTCCTGAGAGAATCACAGCTTCCCGTTTTGTGCTTAGCACTTCCTTGATCTTATTCAAAGCTTTATCGCGTATGAATTCACATCTAAAATTATTTCAAACTTTGCATATTTTAAAACTTTCTCACGTTCTTTTAAAACTGTGTGTGTGTGTGTGTGTGTGTGTGTGTGTGTGTATGTGTGTGTGTGTGTGCACGCGCTCACACACTCTTCAGTGCTTATGGAGTCCAGAGAGGTCATCAGATCCCTGGGAGCTGAAGTTATAAATAGTTGTGAACCACCCAGCATGAGTGTAGGGAACCAAACTCAGGCCATCTGTAAAAAGCCCCCGAAGCTCTGACCCACTGAGCCATCTTTCCAGCCCCCTTCTTTTATCCTTCCTTTTTTAAATTTCTGTTCGGAATTCTCTTTGTAAACTTCACTCATGTTAAAATTAGCTTTTGATGCTTTGTCTTATTTACCACTGTTGTCAGAGGCGTGTGTCTACTTCATTTTCCATAAACAAACAGCCTATGCTTCCACTAACCAAAATACCTTAATCTTGTATTCAATTAATTTTCTTACTATTATGTGTATGCTTTATTTTAAATTAAATTTTAATATATGAGTTATCCACATTAAAAAATAATCAGTATATTTACCTCCTTCCCAACGCACACAGATATCATAATACATTTTATTTATGTGTCATTTGCTTGGATTTATAGCATGTTGAGAAATTTCTTCACAAGTTCTTTGTGTCTATCAGACCTTCCTCCCAATATCCCCTTTCTTCTTATGAGTAACAGCATTACACATTCCTTCAGTGGCACAGCTTCTCAGTTATTAGTACTTGAAAACACCTTTACTTTGTCTATCCTTGAAAGTTCCTTGGGAATATAATTCTAGGCCAACACATCTTTTCCTTCAGCACTTTCTCGTTAGCATTCTCTCATCCATGGTTCCCTTGTTGCTGTTGGGAAATTGTCAGAAAGTCGACCTGCCATTTCATTGTACAAAATCTGTTTTTCTGTATGTTGCTTTTGCTCATTTATTTTTTTGTTCAGGTATCTATTCAGTTCTGAGATTGAACACAGGGCTTCACACATGCCAGGCCAGTGCTGTGCCTCTGAGACACTCGCTAGCCTTAGCTGTACTTTTACAACAGTACATCGGATTGTGCTCCGCTGGGTCACTATCATATGTTTTGAAACAGTTATTTGGATCTGTATGGTTTGGGACATGTATGTCCTGCTTTTAAAGTTGTAATTTGTAGCACTGAAGATTCTAATCCACCACTATGGGTTTATCCCTCCACTATTTTTTTTTGTATTTTTTAATATATGTTTATGGTTCTCATCAAATTTTACTTATTTCAGTGAAAACAGTCCATGTTTAAAATTTTGATCTCTCTATGATTTTAACTACTTATTGCTAGTATCTACAAATATAAATTTTTCATTTTGATATTGTATCTAGCAACTTTCTTATTAATTTTAATAATTTAATCCTTTGTTTAAAATACAGCTGCATATTTATACAAATAATAACAATGTTATATATTCTTTTAAATTATAAGTTAATGTGCAAGTTCATATGCCATTAGAAAACTGATAGAATTCCCTTGTTTCTACACATAAACGGTTGTAATTAATATTTATTCTGGAGACAAAAGTATTATATTCTCTAGTTAACACATCATAATATTAATCAGAATGATCATTGTTTATTATTCACATTGCTGACTTTTTAATCACAGATGCTTAGTTCAATTACTAATTCGTCTTCACTCGGAATCTCAAAAATGTAACACATCTTTTTACTGTGTGATTTTCAATTCAATAGATTTGTCCAGAAATTAAGCCATGGTAGGATATTCTTCTCACATGTAATTGATGAGCTGCTACTGGCAATTCATTGATCTCTGTAAATTACATGGTACATCATTATTTTTTAATATTACACATGCTCACATATTAAGTTGCTCACTATAAAAGGATAGACTCTCATGAGACGATAGGAGGCACGCTTTAAGAATAAATTCTAATTTATTGAAGCTAAAGATAGACTTTTATAACAAAAAATCCCCTCAATTTCTGTAGGTTTATTTTGGTAAATTTAAATGAAATTAAAGTCTCTTCCAAAGTTGATTCGGATCACAGTGAAAAGCTTTTTAGGCATGGACAAACCAAAGAAGTGGATCAAGGATGCATGTGGTTGCGTATTAATATTTCCTGTAGGATAGACCTCAGTCCTGTGCATTAGCTATTAATGAAATGTCAGTTAATCAAACGTCAGAACTCTGCATTGTCAGGCAAACATAAGTCACAGGAGCTTTGCAGTTCATCTTCTGTTTGAAAAACACAGCCTTGATGAGCCGCCTGGGTATTCCACCTTCCTAAAGTCTTAAGAGATGCCTTCTCTGACCATTTGCAATCTTTATGTCACAACTTAAACTTACCTATTCCAATCTATCTTGTTATAGTCAAACTTCTTTATTATAAATTGGTGCTTCAGAAGAGTACATTTACTCATTTTCAAACTTCAGTGTGCTTCAGAACTAACTGTATGTGGATTTTGCTAAAATGTAAATTCTTTAAAGTATATCTTACACATCTATGGAAATGTCATAATGAAACCTCTCTTTTTGTCCAACTTAAGAAAATTAAATTTTTTACCATAATAATATCTTAAGCAGTATAGAAAGTGCTCAATAGTATCTCTTTAAAATATTAAAATAAGTACAATTAGATAAAGATTTTTAAGACATGAAAATGTGTACAAAGTGCATTATTCTTTCGAAAAGACCAACGTGGAAATTTTAATAGATAGAATGGTAAAAATCAAAGAAAGGGAAATAAAATGATCTTATATTTTACAATGAAGTTACGTGTGTGTGCATGTGTATGTGGTTTTATTTTTGACTAAACTGTACCTCTAACCACAGAAATACAGCTACAAAGGGGCTAGAGAAATACTTCAGTGCATAAGAGCTCAAACTGACCTTGCAGATGCCCTGAGTACACTCCAGCACTCACGTTGGGTGACTCAGACTGTCTGTAACTCCAGCTCCAAAGGATCCAATATCTCTGACCTTCTCAGGCACCTGGACATATGTGAGCATATATCTACATATCCACTTCTAGATAGACAAATTTTTTAATCCTAAAAAAATAAGAAAGAGAAATCCAAGCACAAATATATCTGTATAATTTTAAATCTTGGTTTATACAAAAAGATTATCATGCTCATTATTCTAAAGTACAGTAGTTAATAATATTATGTCATATATAAGACATGAATATTAAGATATTTATATATCTCATACTTGAAATATTGAGGTAACTTATTATAAATATATATGATTTGTTTGTTTTAAAAACAGATTTTTTTTGTACCAACCTTAGAAATTCCCACTTAACAAATCTAAGTTGAGACCCAGAATCTACATTTTCAACAAGGTTCCCCAAGCAGCACTAATGGAAGTGGTCCCAGAAACACATTTTAAAACTTTTTCCACAGCTACTCTGTACTCTATGAAAGGAGAAAGGTAAGTGCCAACCCAGTTACAAACTCTTCATTCTACAAAGATGACCTGACTGCAAGTTGCACTGGTGCAATAGTGGCACAAAACTTGTGGAAGTAACCAACCAACATCTGATTGGATTTAAGTCCTTCCTACTTCATGACATGGAACCTGTTGAGGTTTGAATGAAAATAGCCCCTATCAGCTCGTGGGAAGTGGCACTTTTAGGAGGTGTGGTTTTGGAGTAGATCTGGCCTTGTTGGAAGAAGTGCGTCGTTGTGGATTTGGGCTTGAAATTTCAGGTGCTCAAGCCAGGCCCAGTGCCTCACTCTCTTCCTGCTGCCTGGCAATCCAGATGTAGAACTCTCAGCTGCCTCTCCAGCACTGTATCTGCCTTCATGCGGCCATGCTTACTTACTGATATGATGACAATGGACTAAACCTCTCAACTGTAAGCCAGCCCCAATTAAATGTTTTTCTTTTATAAGAGTTGCCATGGTCATGGTGTCTCTTCACATCAATAGAAATCTTAACTAAGACAGAACCCATATTCAACACTGCTTGGGTAACCAAGAACCTAAGAGTAGATAGGCCAGGGACCTAGGGAAAAACCAAATACTGATGCTCTACTAAAGGAATGTAGCAAAACAGTACTCTCAATGACATGCTGCTGTCCTCATAGATCAGTGACTCTCTCAGCAATCATGAGAGAAGCTGTCTCCTGCAGCAGATGGGAACAAATACAGAGACCTGCAGCCAGACAGTGGAATGCTCAGTCCTAACTGGGACGTCTCTATCAAATCTCTCTCACTGGGGCTCAGGGAACCCTGTGGAAGAAGAAGTGAAAGATTGTAAGAGCCAGACTATATGGATGACAAAAAGAAACAAGGCTTTCTAAATCCAACAGGCCTGACGCACATAGGAACTCACATATACAGTAGCAACATGACAGGGCCTGCTCGGGTCTACACTAGATGGGGTCCCAGCACTGAGAGGAGAAGTAGACAGGTGCCCCATCCCTAACCCAGAAGCTATCTACCATTTATAACCACTCAAAATGAAAAATTAGTTTGGAGACTCACTGGACTCATTGGAGAATGAGTCTCACTGGGAATACAAACCATACTTAAGGGCAGGCCGCATGCCCAACAGTAGAAGGCCAACACAAAAAGAACTCACTGGCATCTTTGAAGGTTCTTTTTCCCATAATGATTTGTCAAGGCTTTTGTTTTTCCTTAGAGATCGTTCACATATTTATTATGGTTTCTAGTTTTACGTTTTTATGGATTTTCTGTGCGTGTGGCGTGTATCTCTGCATCTGTATGTGTTTACTGTGCTTTTTCTTTGGCCCTTTTTCTTCTGTTTGCTTTTCCCTATTCAAGTTTGTTTATTTTATTTTATTATTATTTGTAAAATGTCTATTTATTTTTTAATGAGAGAGAAAAAACGGTGTGGATTTGGGTGGGAAAGGAAGAGAGGAGGATCTGGAAGGAGCTGAGGGAGGGGAAACTATAATCAAAATATATTGTGTGAAAAAAATAATTTTCAATTTAAAAAATAGGAAAAAAAGAAGACCTTTCCATAGGAACATCAACTGCTCACTAGCCTCTACATTCCTAATTTTCTTCAGAGTAATCAATACGATCAGCTACTTTGCAAATATTAGGGACAAACAATATTCAAATCTGCTATGGGAAATCAGCATATGAATGCTACTTTGGGGACGAAGCTGTTTTCATACAAAGGGAAACCCTCTCTTTCTAAGTAACAGAAGAAAGAAGTAAAAAAAGAGAGATGGAAGAACTTGGGAGGAGGGGGCCGATGGGAGGGAGGAAGCCAGTCTCAGAGTCTTCGCCAGAAGTCAAAGTTGATGAGCTGTCAGCAGCCAGTCTTTATCGTGATGAGCCAAAGACTGTATACAAACCTCCCCCGGGGTATCCAGTTCAGAATTTCAGCTGGATAGGGGCATTATCTTCCTTTCATCGCAGGGCTGCTTTCAACACATCAGGAAACACCGAGTCACTCCTTGACAGAGGCTGGCAATTTGAACTAGGGAGATAATCTGGTGCCTTTAGAACTGGCTGATATTTTCATTTGTGATTCCACATGACAGCACGCTCCCCACCCCCTCCTGCTATGTACCCTGCAGTGAGGTTTAGCAACTAGATACATATTTGAAGGCGGGGTGACAGGAGTGCTACAAGGGAATCTCAATGCCAGCATTTCTGGGATCTGATAAAGACACTCTTGGGGACAATGGTGGGTAGGGAATTGGTTCTTTTGGGGACTTAAAAAAAAAACAGAAGTGGGCCAGAGGAACTTGAGATTTACCACCTATGGTTTACCTTTGGACCTGTAGCTAACTAAGTGTGGGCTTGTTTGTATGTTGCGGGAGGCAGGGGGTATTGTTTTATTTTCCTTTTGTATAGTGTAGAAAATTTTTTGTTTCTACTTATTCTCAACTTACTTCCAAATGTAAGTTGAAATTTGTTGTGGTGACTTAGAAGATGCAAAACTCAGCAAAATCAAGCATTCAGGAAATAGTCTCTGGGAAAAATGATTTCAATAAAAGACATAAGAAGAAGTCTACAAAAATTGTCAGTTATTGAATGACAATTATGACATGACAACGTAGCTGTGTAGACTCTGTGCCTTCTGGGGAAGCAGTTTCTTTGCTGATGTCTTCCTATACGCCCTTCTGTCTTTTTATAAATCTGACTTTAGATGCTCTTATTTACAAGTTGGCATGGAGACAATCTATGATGAGGCAAAATATCTTTAATAGGTCCTGTTTGGGTAAGATCTATGGCTTCTCCCATCTTTCATCTCCTTCCAGCAGTAAATCCCTTTGCTCTTCCAGTCAGCTCTCGAAACCAGGTTGACATAAACAGGACTAACTGCCAAGAAGCATGGCAGTTCTGCTTAGCGAAGCCCAGAGTGCCTGGGGAAGGACTTGGCTGCAAAGTTCTTGAGGTGCGAAATGTGGCACCAGAGCTCAGAGAGGATTGCATCCCTCTGGCTTTGAGTTTGCACTCAAGTACTGTGCTGAGTGTGGCTGGGAGCCAAAGCTGGAGGCAAGCTCCTTAATCTGGGATCCACTAGCATCTTCCCCGCCTGGCTGGAACTCCGTCCTCTCCTGGTTTTGGTTACTTCCAGTTACTATTTCAAACAGCATTTAAATTTTTTTTTTCTTGTGGTCCCAGATTCTATTCAGATTCTTGCGAGTCTCTAAAAGGCTTGTGTTTCTGCTATTATTGTTGGTCAGTTTTCTTGACTTTATCTGAATTGCTTGAGTTGCAGCCATGCTGACACTTGACCTCTGATCTGACTTCCATCACAATAATATAAACTTCAGGTGGTATTGTTTCCCTTATCCTCTTTACCCAAGCATGACAGTCAAACTAGAAAAAGGGAGGAAATGCTCTGAAATGAAGACTCTTCAGTCTCCACACAGACATAGTGAATCAGATTTTAGAGGCAGTGCCTGGGTAATTTGCATCTTATTCTGCTTTTTTGTGCTATTGTGCTTTCTGTGTCCACTTCTGACTGTGGCAGAATATCTAATCTCAGATGGGTGCTCCACATGGAATGGGGTGCTGGGCCTCCTTGCATAATGGTGAGTGCATACTCTCTGCAAGAGGTGAGAGGACATGCAACCAAAGCCAAGGTGTCTGAGAGTGGAGTATCCTTAAGGAAAATCTCAGGGTGGGTATCTCCCTCCACATAGTATAGAACGCCGTGTCTTACTGATGAATATGACCTAACATGAGTGTGGAGCACCTCCAAAATAGTTGATGGACTGGAAAATATATTCCAATCCTGAAATGGATGATGTATAGGATAGGATCATAAACAGACTGTAGTAGCTGTCGCAGGGCTTCTGCTATGGGCAGTCAAACATGCAACTCAGGCTGAGCCACCTACCGAAAGAACTTGCCTACAAGCAGGAATAATTACAATGGAAACAAGAAACGTGGGTACTGTCCTTCATGTTATAGCCTCTGATGTGGCAGATGTGAAAAAAAGGCTGATGAAATAGAAGCATTGGCATGCTGTTCTCTCAACTGGCAGATGGCGAAGAAACACGAGTACCAGTTAGACCTGTCCAAGGTAACCTTCCCGGTACCCAGAAACATGGAACCCATGGGAAGAGCCAGGTAGTGAAGATACCTTTAATCTAGAGGAAGGGAAAAATCCCCAGTTCAGCATTTAGAAGTCACTAGACTGTATTAACTCACAGGGAAGCTAAGAGTTAATTCTGCACTGACTTCAGGACCGCTATGGAGCCTTAGTGACTGTGCTAAGCCTCATGGTGTTATGTGATCTTGTAATGGAGGGGTGACCCTAGGGGATCTGAATGACTCTGACTGGCACACCAACCAGGTTCATAACGTGCAAAAGTAATCAACAAGGAATAAGAGAAGGGCAAAGTGGACAAAGGGGCCTGTCCAGGTCACTTAAGGACAAATGTGACAAGATTTGTGTTGAGTCAGAGTTCCTATGGAATAAAAGTTAACAGAAAACCAACTGCTGTGCTGGTGAGCTTTGGAGAGATTTTTAAGACTGAGCAACAGTTCAGAGAAGATGTAAACGATAAAGTAGTACAGATGGAAAAAATCAAGCTTATTCTGCAGCTAGGCAGTTATCTCCCCAGAGTATATTGCCAGTGGAAATTGGTCACACAGCTAGGACTCTTTCAGCAGTCCAGTATAACCATGGTGCTGGCCCAGAACCTATCAGTACTGGGGATACAGTTCCAGTGGCAGGCACTGCTGGCAAGAACGCAGACCTGCTTCCCTTTGAGCCTGAGCCAAACCAAACAGTACAAGCAGACTTCATAGAGACCATCGGAGTTGGTATAACATCTTCTACAGCATTAGCAACATCCCAAAGATGAGGAGGCTGGCTAGCTCCCAGAGAGTGGCTGTGGATTAATCACAGCTAAATGGAGTGGTATCTTCTATCCATGATGCTGTACCCAATATTACTCTCTTAAGGAAATAGATCACACAAGTGATGAGATATTTTCTTGTTGCATGGGCCCTTGATAATGTTTTGTTTTAGTATCTTCATGGCTATCCAATGCTAACTAGTACCTGCTTAGAGAAGACTATAGTGGGATTTGGAGATTCTATCAACTCTCTGCCAAAAGATTTATTACATATGCTAACACTTGAGTGTTTTACAGCACTTAGAAAAGTACGGGAAGAAGAGTAAGAAGAGCAGCTAAAGAACTTAGTTGTTAAAGGTACCTTGCACAGATTGGGAAAGGTACTCTCAAGAGTTACCATTCCAGGTGGAAATACCAGGGCTTGGTTACTTAGTCATGAGTGGTTGTCTAGGGAAGCTCCTGGAGTCCCATAAACTACAAATGCCATTGCCACTTTTGTTACTTGTATGCTAGAATCACATGGTGAAACTGTTTCTGAGGGTACTGCAAACTTTTCTTGCATGATGTGGAGTAATCAGGCTGAGGCTGAGCTGCTAGCTCACTCCCTGCTGAGTGGTGTTCACAGTACCTGAAGTCACCAGGTAGGCTCCTAGAGGATTGTCACCAGCAGTCCTGATTGGTTAAAGACCATGTGTATGACAATACCAACATACCAGGAAATATGTAGGTGGTGGTACAATAGTGGCATTTCTGTTATGGGCAGAATTAGATGCTTTTCAATTGGATTTAAGGTATATTTCATAGGTTGGCCCTTCCACATAAATCATCAGTCAAAATAAAGAAAAAAAAAGCCCTACAATTGTCCACAGGCCAGTTTGATAAGGGTATTTTCTCAATCAAGGCTTCTTCTTCTCAGATTACTCCAGTTTGTGTCAAGTTGACAAAAACCTAAGCAGCACAGACACAACATAAGTGAAGTGACCAAACACAGAATGACAAATGCAATATGTGCTCTCTATTAAAAATTGTCTACCTAGAAGTAGTATAATTCTTCATTACTAGCTGTGGAGTGGATAGATGGAGGTTAGAGAGCAGGAATGAAAACAGCTGGACAGGAGGCATAAATTCCAGTGCTCTGAGCACAGTAGGATGAACTGCAGGTCTCATAACACATTTTATGAAGAGCTAGAAGAAAGGAGCTCTAAGGCCCTAAACAGAGAATTGATAAGGATATGTAAATACTCATAACCTGGATTTGATCAGTATACATTTTATGTATGCATAGAAATATCCCTCTGTGCTTTACAAATGTATGTAATTATTGCTCATCAAAAATATAAAATAAAATATTCCAACTTGCTTTAAAAATCTTGTATAACTCTCAATAGAATTTTAGAAAATCTTTAACTTCTTCCCCCCCAAAAAATATTGCTCTTGTACATGCACACATAACATATTAAGAACAAATGAGCAGAGTGTTGAATCGACCATCACGTGGAAATCGCCAGGATTCTTAACCTTACCCCAGGAATGTGGGACCTGGAAATCAGTCTCTGTCATATCCTATATTCACAGAGTTGGAGAAAAGTGCTATAATCATTTCAAAGGATTATCAAAGCACTTCCAAGAACTTCAACACCCAGTCATAATTTGAAAAGCAAAACGAAATATCTCAGCAAACTAGTTCTAGACCCAAAATTCCTTATCAAGAAAAAGGGTTCTTTTGGAACCCTAAAGTTACTGTCACACTTAATGGTAAGGAAGAAGAGAGTTTCCCTCCAGATAATGAGGGAAAATCAAGGTTACCCGTCCTTCAAGTCTTCTCAGAAGGATGCTAGAGATCCACAAACGGAAGGTACTGCTATCCAAAGGGAGAAGGTGAAATGATCTTTTAAAAAATGTTTCTTTACAGTGGAAATACTAATAAATTCACAAACTACAACCAAATAAATACAAAAATGAAGCAAGTTTGCAAATGTAAAATTAGTGAACATAAACCAATAACATTTTTATATACTAGGAATAAACAATTGAAAGTATGTTAGTAAGCATTCTCTTTAACAGCATCGAAAGAATACAATGCTAAAAAATAAATTTACCTAGGAAACTAAAGTGCATTATTGAGGAATTAAAGAAGTAAACGAATGGAGACATGAAACAAGACTAAACTGTCAACTACCTTTAATTAATGTATGATCTGAATGCAATCTGTTATGGTTTGGTCATAAAGTGCCCTTCCCAAAGGCTTACCTGTTGAAGGCTTGACCTCACATTGGTGGTTTTTATTAAGAGATATTTGAATTATGAGGATATTGATTAATAACTAATCAAGCTATTGGTAGATTCATAATTCTATGGCATTTTCAGAAGGTGTCAGAAACAGAGATGGGGCCTGGTTAGAGGTAATAAGTCAGACGAAGATGCTTATTAAAGAATATCTCTCTCTCTTTCCCTCTACCCCCCTCTCTGTCTCTTTCTTCTTCCCCTCCTCCTTTCTCTACCTCTCCTTTAGCTGTCATGAAATCATCCCCATTCTAGGCCATTCTCTCTTTCATGAGGTTCTGCCACACTTAAGGCCAAAACAAAGAATCCAGACAACCACGGACACAACTGAAGTACTGATCATAAATAAACTTTACCATCTTTAAAAGGAGAAATAATGTTTACGTGTTTTATCACAGTAATGAGAAACTGGCTGATACACAGTCTCCACTATTCTTCTTTTGCAGAATTTGAATTTGATAAGCTGCTTCCTTTGTTTTGTTTTTGAGACAGTATCTTGGGAAGTTGTCTAGGCTGGCCTCAAACACACAGTATTCCTGCCTCAGCTTCCCAAGTAAGTGAGATTCTAAGTGTGTGCCGCCATATCCAACTGATGTTCATTTGATTTTTTGTCAAAGACACCTGACCAATCTAATCAGAAAAAGAAAACTGGATTTTAGTAAGTATTCAAAGAACTAATGTCTGTATGATAAAAAGAAAAGGTGAATACTAAGAGGAAAAAGGCTGAAAACATGAACAAAATCTCTGTAACACAGGAAAAATTGAAGTCTTTATTGTATACATCCTTATATTTTACTTGGTAAAATATAAGATACTCTTTTTAAGATTAAAAAAATTTGATTGATTTATGTCTATGCGTGTTTTCCTTACATGTATTGCATAATGTGCATGCAGTGTCCATGGAAGCCAGAAGACGGCATCAAATTCCCTGGAAGTGGAGTTACAGAGCATTATGAGCCCCCAAGTGGATACTGGGAACCAAACCCTGGTGGCCAGTGCTTTGAGTCACTGAACACTCTCTCTAGCCCCAAATAAGTTTTCATGGCAGTTTACAGTATATTTTGCAAAAGGACAAGATTGGAATAAATTGATGGTCAGCAAAGCAGTAGAGTCGAGAACTCTAGAATGAAGAACAATGTTTCTAAATTTTGCTTTTTAACTGCTCAGGACATTAATGTTTCAGCCAGTCAGTATGACAAGTGGCACTGGTGTCCCATTGATCACAAAGGTCCCATTGCTTTTCTTGATCACCATAACAAACCCACTCTACAGCATTCAACAGAAAAAGCAGCTCCCTCATTTCCATTTATTTCACAATTATTTATTGACTGCTCATTATTTTCCAGGAAATATTTCAGATGCTGGACATCACATGATTAAATAGATTCTAGTGAGACATGACAAAATTAAATAAGATGAAGGGTAGAAAAATGTATAAAAACTTGATGATAAATACACAGTTGAGGAATAAAACGAAGAGACGTGGAAATCTGTGGGGAGTGCAGAGAGTTACAGTCTATACAGCGTTGCTAAGGGAAGTCTCCCTCAGACGTCAACACCGAGGAAATGTTTCTAGTTTTTCCTAGACTTTCACAACATCTTGATTTTCTTTATCATGGTTTCCCTTGCATATTTCATATTGTTCTTACATAATTTCCTTGGCTGCATCATATTTTTTTTGTAACTCTTTTGCCTTGGTTACTTTTCTATTGCCATTACAAAACACCATGACCAAGACAACTTATAAAGAAAGCGTGTAATTTGAGGCTAGTCTACAACCACTGTGGTGGAAATTACGGCAACAGGCAGACAGGAAGGCACACATGACATGGAGCAATAGCTGAATACTTACATGTGATCAACAGGATGACGTAGGGTTTGAGAAAGGGGGGGAGGGAGAGAGAGAGAAAGAGAGAGAAATACTAGCTGAGAATGGTTAAGGCTTTTGAAACCTCAAAGCCCACCCCCAGGGACATACCTCCTCCAATGAAGCCACACCTCCTAATCCTCCTCAAACAGTTCCACCAACTGCAGAGGAAGTATTCAAATATATGAGCCTATGATGGCTCTTCTCATTAAAACCACCACATCTTTAGAAGTAGTATTCTTCACATTAGGGTTTCAGATTTTCCTGTGTCCTCTCCATGCTCTCCCTTAAATAGTGCTCACATTTTCATGGTTTCATTATTCACACAGACTCTCCAAATAGGAACACTTTCCTATTTACTGTTACATAATCACAGGCTGCTGGCCAGTTCCATCATAAAGCTTGTAAGCTCTTCCAACTCAATATATGTAAAAATAACTTCAATATCATAATTTCTAAGTATTTTTATTTCTTGGTACCAAAATAGTGATGCTCAGATCATCAGATGTGTGGGAAGCCTGCATGTCTTAGGATGCTGCTGACTCTTACCTTCCTTCAAATGCTATGAGCTACACAATAATCAGAACCCACAGTGTTCCACCAGACCTGAGTTTCTGTCCAGTTACTGAATGACCCAGATAAAGTATTACTTCTGGCCTTCTACCATATTAGCTTCTTTTCCTTTAATTTCCTACAAAAGCAAATTAAAGGGGAAAAAAAGGTTTGGAAGGGTGGCTCACAGTCTGAGGGTACAGTCCACTGTGCCAGGAATGTCAAAGCAGCAGGAGCCTGAAGCAGCTGGGCACATCTATCTGCTGCTAGGAAACAACAGAAGCTGTGAATGCTGACTCTCAGCTAGTCTCCTTGTGGTCCCAGATGCAAGCCCAGGAAATGATGCTGCCCTTCTTTATGGTGGTCTTCGAATTAACTTAATTAAGGTCATCCCTCATAGGACTGCCAGAGGCTTGCCTCCCAGGTGATTCTACATACTGTCAAGTTGGTAATAATAATCGCCACAGTCCTCAACTATAAACTCTAGAGCAGCAATTCTCAACCTTCCTGATGTTGTGACCCCTTAATACAGTTCCTCATGTTGTAGTGCCCCCAATCATAAAATTATTTTCATTGCTACTTCATAACTGTAGTTTTGCTATTCTTTTGAATTATAATGTAAATATCTGATGTGCAGATGGTCTTAGGTACCCCTGTGAAAGGTTGTTCAACCTTCAAAGGGGGTCATGACCCACAGGTTGAGAACTGATGCTCTAGAGGATAAAGTCTCACATTTAAGGTTTGATTGGGTAAGTGCTTCTTTCTGGTACTTCTTTCTTTTGAATGAGATTCCTCTGCCATAATGTTCATATACATATGAACTCAAAATATCAGTAATGTGTGTTTTTCAGGTTTTTGAGAAACATGAGCCAAAATATATTAGGGCCAACCTAAAATGTAGTCCAGGTTCCAGATACCATAACTATTTATGATGAAAATGCATCTTGACTACCTAGGGCTGGATACGGCTTCTCAGTCCAGCCAAGTATTCTTTTAAGATTCATTTATTATGTGTGTTGTGTGTGTGTGTGTGTGTGTGTGTGTGCACGCGCACGCGTGTGTTTGTGTTTATGTACACCACATACATGCAGTTGCCCACAGAAACTAGAGGGTGCCAAACCTATTGGAGTTGGAATTAGAAGAGGTTTTGAGCCACCTGATGTTGGTGCTGTGACACTAACCTGGTCCTCCGCAAAACCGGTAAGCACTCTTAACCATTTAGTCATCTCTCCAGCCAAGTTCAGGATTTTTTCCCAGAAAAAAAATTAACCTTGGCTTTTATTTTGGAAGCCTTCAAGAAATCCCTGCTGCCACTTCACACATCAAAGTATTTTACATCACGCTGGACCTTGTCTTACCACAGATACAAGTTCCTGGTCATTTCAGGTACCTTATGAGTTCCAGTTGTGCTCAGATTCAGGCATCCTGAGAAGCCAGCTGCAACTATGGTAAAGTAGTTTCACAGTTTGGAGGGATATTTATCCTTATCCAATTTAAATCTTAAAAATCTTAGGCTTCAGTCTTTACAACTTTTATTCCTTCCATCCAGTTCTTCAAAAATAAGAAGTCTTTCTAAGCTTAGTGTCAATTGGAAAGTATTTGTATATTCTGGCTGTTAAAATGGAAAGTGTGAATTTACAAAAGCTCTCCGTGTAGAGATGGTGGGAAACTTAGCAGAGTAATGGAGGGCCCAGTAGATGGTTGTGGGGTGCTTGTGAGACAAAGCCAAGAAAACGAGACTCACAGACTCAGAGTCAATTATGCTCAAGTTTCACTGCCTCCCCACCTTTGTGCCAAAGACAACGTGTTAGATGCTGGGTGAAAATGTTTTCATCTTAGCCAGGAGAAGAGAGCCTACTAGTGTGCTGCTCTGCGAAGTGATGTCCTGGGGCACTTGGCATCCACTGAATCTTGGTGGCACTATCAAATGTCACCATACTATACCTAAACATGGGTCTAAGAATAATCTTTTGCAAACTTTTTACAATCATTCTTAGGAAGAACACACATAGAGAAAAAAAATTAAGCAATGATAATGAATTTCTTCTCCAGATGCCAAGATTCCCAAGACACTAAAGAAGTTCTAGATCCTCAGCTCTCCAAAAATATAACCCAACAACCTGGAGAAATAGAAATACGAATGGGAAAATTAAGTTAACACTTGGTTTTCTCCTTAGATTCATGTTTAGGGACAAAACTCATAAGTCATTATCTAATGAGCAATGTCTTAAAGTTTGATTTTCCTCCTTGGCATCAGACCCTTAAGACATCATCTAAGAAACAGAAAGAGAAGCAGGTAATTAAAGAACAGGGAACTGCTTGAGGGCTAGGCCAACTGGCTCAAACTGTTTGCCACTGAAAAATAAATGTGTCTAGATGCTTCATGTTTTGAGTGCTGTATGGGCTTTATTTGGACTTTTTTTTAATTCCCTGGAATTTAGTAAGCTTCAGAATTCAGTGATACCTTTAATTGACTGCCTCCCTGTTCACAGAACCTCGCTATTTCATTCCATGCTGACCACCCATATCCATCCCTGCCCACATCCCCATTTTTATCCCACCCCAACCCCAGAGCCACCCATTCACCAATTCTGTGAGCTCACCCACCTCCACATTCTCACACAGAGACCCTTCCAGGAGCTCTGCCAAGTCTGGAGTAATCAGGGTTGCTTTGGGGATCGACTTTACTGGGGTCACTGCTTTTCGAAAAATCAAAGTCATCAATGAAATATGATTAGAAGGTAAGAAATAATATACTAGAGTCCCAAAACACATACCAGTACCATTACACAACACTTATTTATGAAACCACTTTTAACAATTATGAGATGGAGCCAAGGTAGGAGCTGTTGAAGGGAGCAATCTGGGAACAAATATTGGCAGCTTTCTTTAAATCCACAAACTGTCTGCAACAGCAGCAGTTCGTGCAACTATCTTCGAGTCAAGCTGTTCTTTACTCCATCTCTTTTATATTAAATAGAAGTATGCTCATTCTCATTGGCATGCCGTAATATTGAAGTCCCTTGAATAATGAATGTTAATTTTAGTGTGTTTGATTAGTAGGAAAACAAAATAGCAAGAATACTAAAAACTTACTATAGAGTTATTTCTTTGGGATAAAATGACCCAAACCAGCACTGGTTATTGAAGTCATTCACTAATGAATGACTGAGAACTTCCTAGAAACTTGTGTTTTGTGTTCTAAATACAGTAACTTCTGTGGAACCTCAAGTAAATATCTGTGTACTGTTGTCTGAAGTGAAGTCTCATCAGCTTTACTGCATGCCTTGTGTGAAAGAAAGAAAGGTACCAACCTGGGAGTGGCAGTCATCATCGGGGAGCTCTTTAGAGCAGCAGGGAGCAGGGTTCAGAGTTCTGTTCTGCATATCTTCACTTCTGCAGTCTGGAGAAAGTTCTCCAAACAGCCTGGACAAAGGACACTAGTTTCCGTATCCTTTTGATAGGCTGCCATATGCAGTGTTCCAGTGGATGGCAGCAGTCATTAGAGCTTCCAAATACCCACCTAATTTATTTTTTATTTGTATGTCATGATTACTGCTAAGCATCAATTGTATAAAAGATTGTTTCATCGTGATATTTTCACACATGTATAGAAGGCACCTGAATTATTCGCTCCTCTATTAATTTTCCATGTCTTCTTCCCTGTAATACTGTTCTTCTATCCATATCGTATATTCAGGATTTTTCGCCCTAGATTCCATATAGAAGTTAAAATGTACTGTGCTTCTCTTCCTGTGTCTGCATCCTTTCACTGATGATGATGAACTCCTATTCTGTCCATTTCCAAACCTCTGTTCTTTGGGGCTAAAGCTCCATTTGTTTTGTTTTTCTTGAGGGTCCTATTTTTAAGGTGTGTTGCTTAATTATACTTCTACCATCAGTAAATAAGGGTTTCTCTATCATGAATCCTTACCAGACTTTGTTATTACATTTGTGTTTGTTTGTTTGTTATAATAGCTGTTCTTACTGAAGTGAGATATGATCTTACTATAGTCTTGATGGGCATGTCTCTGATGCGAAAGGCATTAGACATTTCTTCATGTGTCTATTGGCCATTTGTGCTACTTCTTTTGAAAACTGCTTGATTCATTTCTCCATTTATTGACTAGATTATTTGCAGCTTGGGCTATTACATTTTTTGAGTTCTCCACTTAATGGAGTGGAGTGGAAATTAAGTTCTACACTTAATTTCCATGTCTGAGGTACAGCTGACCTAACTGAGAAATCAGATGGGGTGTGGATTTATTTCTGGGTCATCTAGCTACTAGATTGGTTTGGGTGTCTTTTTGTGATAACACCATCCTTTTTTTTTAAACTATGGTTATGGAATATAATTTGATGATTACATTTGAATTTTGATGAGGGCATTAAATTTGTGACCATTTTTGATAAGACCGTCATTTTTAACATAAGTTCTGTCAACCCATGAACATTGGGGGCATCTAATTACCCTCCAGTGGGGGCATCTAATTACCCTCCAGTGTCTTCCATTTCTTTCTTTAGTCTTTTATGTTCTTCATTGTAGAGATCTTTCACATCATCAGTTAGATTCTTCTCTATGTTTAGTTGTTGACACTATTATAAATGAGATTGTTTTCTCAATTTATTTTCAGTCAGTTCATTGTAGAAAAGCTACTGATTTGGGCGTGTTGGTTTTGTATCCTGATACTTTGCTGGAGAGTGCTTATCAGATCTCAGGTCTATTGGTTGAACTTGATGAATTTTTAATTATAGGAGCATATCATCTGGAAATGGAGATAATCAAATATTTTACTTTGCTATTTGTGTTCGTTTTACTTAGTTCTCTATTTAATTGATTCTTTGCAT
Source organism: Cricetomys ansorgei (assembly GCA_026225945.1). NCBI lineage: Eukaryota > Metazoa > Chordata > Mammalia > Rodentia > Nesomyidae > Cricetomys > Cricetomys ansorgei. The sequence goes on from JAMJFZ010001038.1 coordinate 30,118,403, forward strand.
TATACTTTTAGTCTCAACTTCATTAATTTCAGGTTTCAGCTTTATTCTTTCTTTCTTTCTACTAATTTTAACTTTTGATTGCTAATATTTTTTCTAAGATTTGAGATATATCAGTGTGTTGTTTATTCTAGACCTTATTTTTAATGTAGGGACTCATGGCCACAAAGTTTCCCCTTTTATATTGTTTTTGTTACATTAGTATTTCATTTCATTGTAGGAAATTTTAAATTTTATTCCTGGCTCTTCAGTGACACACAAATTGCTTGAAAAGATATTTTTAATTTCCATATGTGTGTATATTTTCTGTAATTTAGTATCTGTTTATTTTTTGTTTTATGCCGTTGTGATCTGACAAGATGCAATTAAATATTTTATTTTTTCAATATTTATTAAGAATTGTCTCATGGCCTAAAATGTGGTCAATTTTGCAAATATTCCATGGAATGTTGAAAAGAAAGTATATTTTACATGGTTGTTGAGATGTAATATTCTATTACTTTTAAGTCTATTTGATCTGTATTACAGATGATTAAAATTCTTTGCTGATTTTCTGTTTGGATGATATATCTATTGATGATACTATGGTATTAAATTCAGTCACTGATATCTTATTTAGTTCTATTTTTCGGTGACTTATAGTGCTTTTTAAAAGAAATTGGTACAACATTCACAACATATATATCTATAGTCATTTTATTGTATTTTCTAAACGGATTAGTTGTTCTTTGTAGCAATGTGTAGTGGACTTATTTATCTCCTCTAACCAGTTTTAGGGTAATGTCTACTTTGCCACATATTATTATAGATACTTCTGCCTGATTTGAGGTTCCATTTGCTTAAAATATTATTTCTTATATTTATGCTTCCAGATTGTATGTTTCTTTGCCATTGTAATGAGTTTTTTGCAGTCAGTAAACAGTTGGAGTTCTTATTTTAATGCAATCTAGGTCTTTTGGTTGTATCATTAAGACACTGATGCTGATTTTCTGAGTGAATGTTTGAATCCTTCTTAATTATTTTTGTTCACTTATTCTTCTCATGATATTCATTCTTTCCTGAACTCCTGTGAACATATATTTTTTCTTTCTCTTCTGTGTATTGGATCCTTTACAATCTTCCACTACAATCTTCCACAATTTGACTCAGTGACATGAATTGCTTTAGTTTATGTTATCCTTCATTTTTCCTGTAATTTTAAGTACTAGCTTTGCTTGGTATAATAATTTCTTTCTTATAGGATTTAAAAAATCATTTCAATTTTTTTTGACATTCAAAATTTCTACTGAGAAGTTTGATGTTGTTCTACTGGGCTTTTTTTATAGATGACTTTGAACCCTGTGTCATCCAAGTGGATGAGAACTGGAGGCATTCGCTGCTCCACACCTTAGACCTGGCCTAAACCCAGCCATGTTATTAAATTATTGGATATTAACACTGCCTGCTTCACTGAAACAAAGATGCTTTGCCCCTGCAGGCTGGAAACACAGGCTCAAACCCCACCCATGAGGCTGTGCCAAGAGCCCCTGCCTAAACCAATCAGTCCTACACTTGTGGCCAGACCACTACTGGACTGTGCCACATAAAAGGTACCCCAAAACCTGCATTAAAGAGGGATGCCCTCTAACCCTCGTCCAGTGGTTTCCTTTGTGTGTTCCAGTGCCGATTTATGGAGCAACCCTTAAGGCAGGAAAGATGAGGTAAAGACCTGTGCCTGCCATGCTGTATTCCCAGCACGGCTGCTCTGCCTGGAGATGGTGAAACTGCAGGTAGGCATCTTCCCCCAGGTGGAACAGCCATGATGGGGAAAACGTGTGGCAGGAAGATTTCATGGAAAACAACACCTCCAAAATCCTGCCTTGAGTTCCTGCTCTGGCTTTTCTCAGTGATGAACTGTGATGTGGAACTATAAGCTAAAATACACTCCAAGTTTATTTCGGCCTCAGTGTTTTTTCAAAGCAGTAGAAACCCTAATCAAGACAATCTTGTAACTCCAGTTTCCCTTATTACTTCCAGCTCAGTCCCCTGCAAACACAGCTGTAATTATCACACCTCTTCATAAAATCTCCACGAACAGGAATTATTGATTCATCCCATCAGTTTAGTACTTAATTGAAAAGGAAGTTGATCAGTCCCTTACACATGGCCTGGCCTCATGAGTCTTTCTCTAGAACCATCAAACCAGTCATTGACTATGGATGCCTAAAACTAGCACCATGTGAGAAACTCCAACTTATGCTGCCAGCTCAAGATACTGGCTGCCCTTCCTGGGATCGAGGTTGCAGTTGTGTCCTACTGCCTGCACAGCTAACAGGGAAAATATCTGTTTATGTTGCCCTGTTTGAACAAAATATACCAGTTTGGGTATTTTCCTTTCATTAATGCTGTTGTAAATTAATTTTCAATTTTACTTCCTGGAACTTTCAATGGATGAGATATAACCCTCAAGGAACCTTCCCAGTTGTCCTAGTAGAGTGTGCAGGATTTATCTTTAATGGTCCTAATCTCTTTAACAATGTAAGACACTGTCAACAGTTTCAAAAGTGCCCCACCTCCTTCCTCAACAAACTACATGTTCTTTACATTTTTCTGTTCTGCTTTTCCCTAGGAATTCTCACTATAAACCTGGCTAAAACAGTGACTGAATAACCATGCCACAGTCTAGATATGATGCTGTCTTGAAATTTCTATGTCAAATAAATTAGTCCATTACTTACTAATTCAGCTTCAATCAAAATTTCAAGACAGGGAATGAAATGTAGACAGATTTTTTTGCCAGAGTGCACACAAATGGCCAATGGTGTTCTTGCTCTCCTCTGAAACATCAGAACTTTCTTTACTTTTTGTGTTTCTATGAACATTCTGGCCTTCCAGAATCCCACCAGAATGAACCATTAAGCTCTGCTTACAGCATTCTGAGGCTTCTGTTTTTCAAGATTTGTTTTAGGATTTATTTTTAATGGTGTGTGTGAGTACAAGTGCCCTCAGAGAACAGAAGAAGCTCCAAATCTCTTAAAGCTGTGGTTATGGGTGGTCATAAACCCACAGCAATGGCCCTACTCCTGGTACCAATTTTCTATATTAGCAGCTGTTACCATCACTGTGACACAATGATTGACAGAAACAACTGTCTCATGACTCAGAGGATACATCACAGAATGAAGAAGACATGGCTGCTGAAGTTGCTGGGTCCGTGATGGAATTAGTGTGATCACATTCTGGTGGATAAGATAACAAACACTATCACCAGAAACTGTGCTTTGCTATAACCCTGGCAAACCTGTCCCTAGTGGCCTACATCCTAGTAGTACTCCATGTACCATAAGTTTATAACCTCCCCAACAACACCACTATCTAAAGACAGGGGTCTGAGCACATGAGCCTATCAAGGAGAAAAACTTTGCTTGAGCCTTACATGATAGTTATTTATTTACAATAAAAATTGTATATTAACTTGAGCTTCTAAAAGGAAATTTCTTGTTTTCAACTCAGTATCTTTTTCTTTAATCAGTATGGTTTTTTTTTCTCAAATATAGTCTTTTAAATTTTACTTATTTAGTTTAGTTAATGAGGGAAATAAATATGAAAACAGATAAAAACTAAGATCAAATGAAGACCCATTTGTGGTCCAAACAAAGAGGATAGGGACAGAGGAACAAAACAAAAAAGGAACAGAGCCCAATTGGGAGTGTAGGTTCAGTGAGGAAGCAGGGTCCTGATCTGACCTGATATCAGGATAGGTGACTATCATGTTTGAATCTGAAATTCCCTTGATAGGCTCATGAGATTTATCCAAATTTTTTTAAATGTAGGCACTTAGTGCTATGAACTTGCCTCTTGGAATTACCTTCTTTGTGTCCCACAAGTTTGAGTATGTTGCGTTTTCATTTTCATTCAGTTCTAAAAAGATTTTAATGTCATTCTCAATTTCTGTCTTGAAATCTCATTTAAGAATTCTCACTCCACTTCTCATTCAGGATTGAGTTCTTCCATTTCTAGGAGTTCGCAAACATTCTGTTATTTCTGTGGTTGTTTATATGCAACTTTAATTCATAGTGGTCAGATAGGATGCAGTGTTTTATTTCAGTTTTCTTGTATATGTTGAGATTTGCTCTGTGTCCAAGTATGTGGTAAGTTTTGGAGAAAGTTCCATGAGCTGCTAAGAAGAAGGTATAGTCTGTTGTGTTTGGGTGAAATGTTCTATAAATATCTGTTAGGTCCATTTGATTTATTATGCCACTTAGCTAAGCTATTTCTATTTAGTGTTTGTCTGGATGACCTGTCTATTAGTAAGGGCAGAGTATTAAAGTCACCCACTATCCCTGTGAGGGTCAGTATGTGATTTTAGCTGAGGTAGTGTTTCTTTTATGAACTTGGGTACCCCTGTGATTAGTGCATAAATGTTTAGAATTGCAGTGTCCTCTTCGTAGACTTTTCCCTTTGGCAAGTATATAGTGTCCTTCCTTATCTTTTCTGATGGCTTCTGCTTTGAAATCTATTTTGTCAGGTATTAAAATAGCAACAGTGGCTTGCTTTTTGGGTCAATTTGCTTGGAATATCTTTCTCAACCTTTTTACCCTGAGGTCATATCTATCCTTGCTATTAAGTTCTGTTTCTTGGATGCAGCAGAAGGATGGATCCTATTTTCAAATCCAATCTGTTAGTCTGTTTTTACACGGAAATTGTGACAATTGATATTAAGAATTATCAATAAGCAGTGTTCATTGATTCCTGTTATTTTGTTGTTATGGTGTGAGCTTTCCCCTCCTCTGAGATTACTAATTCCTTGTGTTTCTTGGGTGTGCTTGTTAAGCACATTTCAGACTAAAATTTTCCTTTCTGTAGAGATGAATTGGCAGATAGATAGTGTTTAAGTGGTTTTTATTATGGAATGTCTTATATTCGCCATTTATTGTGGTTGAAAGTATTGCAGGGTATAGTATTCTGGGCTGGCATCTGTGGTCTCTAAAGCTTTTAGAGCATCCATTCAGACCCTCCTGGCTTTTAGAGGCCATTGAGAAATCAGGTGTTATTCTAATGGACCTGCCTTTATATGTTACTTGGCCTTTTCCCCTTGCAGCTTTTAATATTCTTTCTTTGTTCTGTACTTTTAGTGTTTTGATAATTACGTGTCCTGAGGAATTTCTTATAGGCACCTATTTATTTAGATTAGGAAATTAGTCTTCTATGATTTTGTTGAAAGTATTTTCCATGACTTTGACCTTAGTTTCTCTTCCTTACACTTTTTCTATTATTCTTAGATTTCATCTTTTTATAGTGTTCCAGATTTCCTGGATGCTTTGTGCCATGATATTTTTGGATTTAACATTTTCTTTGGCTGAGGTATCTGTTTCTTTTATCTTGTCTTCAGTGCTTGCGATTCTGTCTTCCATATCTTGTATTCTGTTGGTGAGGCTTACCTCTGAGGTTTTTGTTTAACTTCCTAAATTTCACATTTCTAGTTTTACCTGAGATTGGGTTTTTTTCAAGTGATTCTGTTTCTACTTTAATGTCTTAACTGGTCTCTTCATTTCATTCCACTATTTGTGTTTTCATAGACTTCATTAAGGAATTTACTCATTAAGGTGTTTCTAGGTCTTAGGAGCCGAATGAAAGGAATGGAGATGGGCTAGAAGGGCAGGAGGGATGGGAGGGTCCACAGGAAGGAGGAAAGCTGTCTGCCAAGGGTATCTGTGGATCCTCAGTGGGTGGATTCAGAGAGGAAAGACAGGCTCTGTAGGTGGTCTGCAACAGGGCTGAAGATAAGACTACAGAATCTGTAATGGAAGACAGGAAAAGTCGAAGATCGCCTACCTGATTCTTGGGCCAGTGTGGCCAGTTTTCAGGTAGACAGTGCCTCTGGTATTGTTGGCTGACACAGAGGGGTGGGGAGAGGGAGGAAGAAGGCTGAATCATGGAGTTCTGATGGAATGGAGACAGAGAGGGAAGGCAGGCCCCTGTGTGTCATCTGCCACAGAGACAGGGATTTTAACACATATTTGTGATCAAGCATTTTATTCCTTATTTCTCCAAGATTTTTTTTAACATATTTTAAAGGAATTCTATCTTTGTACTCTGTTAATGTATTTAATAATATTTATGAGGGTGACTGAACTTAATTTATCTACCAACACTATCATTTTCTTCATGATTTCTTCAGAAAATGTTCCAAATTAGTGCATTGTATTGGGCAGACTAGCTAGTAGTAAGAGAGTCTCTCTACATCTTAGTTATATCCTCCTGCTGGGAAGAGACACCACGACCAAGGCAGTTTATAACAGGAAGGATTTGATTTGGAGCTTGCTTACAGTTTCAGATGGCAAATCTGAATTTCAGATGGTGGGGAATTAGGCAGAAAGCAGGCAGACATGGTGCTGGAGTATAGATGAAATTTTATGTCTTTAAAACCTCAAAGCCTACTCCCAACGATGCATTCCTTCCAACAAGGCACACCTCCTAATTATTCTAAACAGTCTGTGAAACAAACATCCAAATATATTAGCCTACTGTGGCCATTCTCACTCAAACCACTGCTCTCCATGACTTTATACTGAAGTGTTTCAACTTTAAAAGACTGAAAAGAGATGGACTTTCTGTAGAGCTTCCCAGAATTCAAGGCAATCTAGGGAACTAGAGTATTGTCATTTCTTAAGTTAGGTAATAAAATCCCTAGAATATTTTCATCACTGAAGAGTGAAAATGAAAGCTCTTAGACTGCTTTGTTTCACACAGTATCTACAGAGCCCAAGAAACTCTAAAGAAGCCAATACAGCAGAAGGGGAAGAGAGGAGGCCTTTGGAGAGGAGGGTTGTAGAAAAATAGCAATGCTAAGAATGGAAAGGTTTAAGCAGGGATATCAGTGGGGACAGAGGAGCAGAGAAGCTGGAAGCAAAAAAAAAAAAAAAAAAAAAAACTGAGGTTGTAACTTAGGAGTAAACACATAAATATTTACAGGGCAATTTGACAAAATGTCCATATATCAATACAACAATAATAAATTTTCCTAGGGCCTATGACCTCCACAGCCATAGGCTCTTCACCAGGTCTGGAAAAATCCCTGTAAAAATCTAGTATTGTGTAAGTCTATTTAAAACCATAGTTAATTCTAACAGATGTATTCCTTAAGCTAAATGGAGAAAATAAAGACCATGCTAGAAGTTTCCCATCCGTCAGCTAGCTTTCATGGTGCTGGAAGATGCAATGCAGTCTGAGGTGTAGGAGGGAACATCATCGATGGTCCTACTCAGCTGAGGGCCCCATGCGCTGCAATAAGGACCTGCCTGGCAAAATATTCCCATTGGCGCTATAGTGGTGTGACTATTATGGCCCTAACTGGCCACTTTCTGGTTGGCTTTTAAGGCCCACTCCACAGGAGGGAATGTATGTCTGATACTGTAAACCTGGCCAAGAATCTGTGGCTGAGAGATCGTAGGTCCCAAAGGGAACCTACTACCATTGTTTTATGAAATGGATAAGAGAGATAATGAAGGTGATGATGAACAAAACCCATTACACACATGTATGAAGATGCCAACAAATATTAACCATAAAAGAAGAATTCTGTCATTAGCACCATACGAGGTCAGGAGGTCAATCATGACTCTCGAGGCCCAAGAGTTCAGTAACTTCTTTTTTAATGAAATATCAAAAGCAGTTTTATTGTTTTTTGTTTGGTTTTGTTTTTCTGAAATGCAGCTGCAGAATCACTTTTTACATTCCATTCCAAGACTCGTGTAAGTCTGAAGTGGCTCGTCTGACCCAAGGCAAAGCCACTGTCTGTCCTTGCCTTCATGAAGCCCAAATAAATGCCACGTGCCTCAAAATGCAAACACACCCCTTCCTCTATCCTTTCATTCACATTTTAGCCATGCTTCATACTACCTTCCATCTTTTTGGAAAAGAAACTTTCCTCATAATAGTTAGACCTGATGACCTGTTTATTTTTTTTACTGCTTCCTCCTGAGTGTGAAGTATCTGATCCCATCCAACCATGTGCCAGTTGTGGTAAAGGATAAGGTGATAAATATTCTCACTTTCTGGTGTTAGTTGTACTTCGGTTTACTATACCATGTCATAATACGTATTTTGAATAGCATATGTTTTGGGTGAGATAAAAATTACCACGGTTTCTTCTCTTTTTAAAAATTTCAGTGTATAAGGATGCAACATCTTATATTTAGAAATATATATGTATCTACAAATATGCATGCAATAATGACTGGTGAAAAAAAGCAGTTTGAAAGAGAGCAGAGAGGGGTATATGAGAACGTTTGGAGGGAGGAAAAGGAAGGAAGAAATGTTGGAATTAAATTAAATCTCAAAAATAAACAACAGAAATATCTTTTAGGCCAACATAAAAAAATTCCCATCATTGTGTACATTCACTGGCCATGATATTATATTACAGAAAGACAATTTCATACAAATATATGCTGGATAGTGTTCATATTCCCTCCCTTGCTCTACTCTTTCTCATTCTGTTCCCATTAATCCCCTTGTTCCTCTAAACTGCTTCACTTACATGTCATGTATACACACACTAGTTTATGATTCTATAAAAAATTTAGGAATGAAAAATAAAAGAAAATATATATTTGTGTTTCTGAGACAAGCTTAATTCACTTGATAGATTGTTTTCAGTTGCCTCTATTTCCTGGCAAAGAGTACAATTTTATTCTTTATTCCTGAAAACATGCCATTCTGCACACATACCACAATCCTTTTTCAATCCCTGTGCTGTTTGACACCTAGGTGTGTTCTATAAGTTGACTATTATGAACAATAAACATGAATGTGCAGGTATATGGGCAAATGCCCAGATGTGACACAGCTGGCTTATATGGTAGATCTATTTTCAAGAAACTTCTATACTGGTTTCTCTAATGGCTCAACTAAGCTTCATTTCTACCAGCAGTGTACTATTGTTCTCCTGTACTAATTCTCATCAGCACTTGTATTCTTGATAGTGACAGTGATGAGACTGAATCTCAATGCAGTTTCAATTTGCATTTCTCTGGGGCCAGGGAGATTGAGCATTTTCTCATATGCTTCTTGGCTCTTAGTGTTTCATCTTTTAAGAACTATCTGTTCATTTTATGAACCCATTTATTGACTCTGTTTTTTGACTTTTTAATTTTTTTAACCTATTTTTATGTTCTGGATCTTAGGTACATGTGCTGGCTAGTTTTATGTCAACTTGATATAAGCTAGAGTCATCAGAGAGGAGGGAGCCTCATTTGAGAAAATGGCTCCATGAGATCTGTCTGTAGGCAAGCCTGTAGGGCATTTCCTTAATTAGAGGTTTATGTGGAGAGCCCAGCTCATTGTGGGTGGTGCCATCTACAGACTGGTGCTTGGGTTTCTTTAAGAAAGTAGGCTGAGCAAGCCATGAGAAGCAAGCCAGTACCCAGCTCTCCTCCATGGCCACATCAGCTCCTACTTCCAGGTTCCTGTCCTGTTTGAGTTCCTGTCAGTGATAGACTACTGTGTGGAAGTATAAGTTAAATAAACTTTTTCCTTCCCAACTTGATTTTGGTCATGGAAAATGATACCTGTTTTTGATATTTCTTTAACATGGGATTATATCCATTCTTAAAATCTTGGGAATAATTATAAATCAGATACTGTATGGACATTGCAAAGAGTGAAAGAAAATGGTGTGGGTAGCAAACAAGGATTAAGTAGCTTTGTAAAATAGAAGCCCCAGACCACGGCAATAGCCCAGGAATCAATGTGAACAACAATGGCCATTTTATGAGGGGGCTGAGACTTTGAGAGGCCCTGAAGCCCAGCATGTATACAAAAGCAGAGAGTACCCTACAGGATAGTCCTGGTGTGCAAGCATCACCATTAGGCTACAGGTCTATAACCACTGTGTGAGGTTGTTGGGGCCATTTGCCTTCGTGAAAGTAGTACTGAGTGGTGGAGTGAAGGGTGTCCTTCTAGAGAGACGTACAAGTCCAGCCACACCTCAGGAGTCATAGCAGATATGCTCATGCACATTTGGACATTTGATTTCAGATTTGTTGCCCTGCGAGTTATTTTTATCCTGTGTGCTGATTACATAAGCGTGTGTAATTAAAGTCCTGCACAGAGAATTGTGGAGTTCCATGTACAGCAGACAGGCTAAAGTCAGCATGACCTTCAGTGGCATGGCATGATGACTTTGGAATCATGGGTAGAAAAAACCCATTCACTGAAATTTGCAATTAATTTGTGGTCACCATGAATTTTTCATCAGTTTATTTTTCCACTTTTTTTCAAGAGCTAAGTAATCTTTCATTTCTTTAATTGAACTTATTCTTTCCCTACTAAGCTAGTTCTTTCTGTCTGCTATGTAATCCATTTGAAAACTTTCCTACTTCAGATGTCTTTAGACATGCCCCAGCGGTCTCCAGATAACCCTGAAATACTGTCTAGAGGAATCCCATTCATTTATCCACTCACTCAGTATTTCTAAGGACCGAGTTGTTAAGTAAGACACAAGGCTCAGGTGACACAATGATAAACACAACTCCGTTGCCTCGGGAGCTTCTGGATGGGTGAAGGTGATGGGTTAAACAAGGAAGTAATTCAAAAATTTAGAAGACAGCAGCAACAAAGTCCAAAACACCTCCAATCCTACAGTAAACGTATCCAAACGCTTGGGGTGATTTGGTAACCCTGAAGTAAGAAATCTAGGTAGAATTTCAGAGATTAAAGAATTCAGTTAAGAAACGGGGTATAGGAAGATACTAGAAGAATAAGGATTCAGTTGGAATCACGGAGGATGGGAAAACAAGCTGCCAAGAGCAGAGAACCAACCACACAGCAGTTAAAAAAGCTATCGGCGACACTACAAACTGTTCCTCATGGTAGAAACTCAAGATGAGAGGAAGTAGCCAGTGATAGGACCAGAAGAACAGGCATGGGAGAGTTAGGTAGGGCTTTTCATGCCAAGCCTGGTACTGATCTTTAGTCTAAAATGTAGGAAAAGAGACTGAAGGATTTTTGGGTAGGGGCTATCATGAAAATAAAGAAATGAGAGACACAGCAGGAAGGAAGGGTAGCAGGGTGAAAGCCTAAATAAAACCACTACCCAGACACGGGAAAGTCTAAGGATAAAGAAGGGCTTGCGGGCCTCAAGAGAGAGAGGGCCAGAAGGGTTTAGGGGAGCAGAACAAATCTGCCTTTATGTCTAACCTCAGGATAAGTTAGAAAGCAAAGGTGATATTTCTTTATTATATTTATTCTGGATATAACTTCAGCAGAAAAACAAGAAGATAAAGGAAGAAAGGCCAGAAAATTAAGCTGTCTTTAAACGTTATCCACTCCTACATACAGAACAAGCTGTGTAAGATTGGCTTTACTCTTCAAAAAGACCATTCTCATCTTAAAAGAGACTATTCTTCTAGTCAGGGTTCTCATTCTTGGTGGAATTCCCCACCACCCAGGCTCCTTTCTTGACCATCACCTCTTGTTGGAAGACAGACCAGAGATGTTCACTCTTATCTCTGTTAATTGTCTAATGGAAACATTATCATGTTGCTGTTTTCTTCAGAAGTTAGAACTAATATCTTTTAAATGGTAACTTCTTGCTTTGGTTTGGTTCAGTTAGTGTGAAACAGGCTCACTACATGCAGTTAGTCTCCCAGGGTTTGGGGCTGTGGGATTGCACCGTCACACCTAGGGGTGATGATCTGTCAAATGGCTCCCCACAGCTCCCTTTCACTGTGGTTTGAATGTGATTTGTTTTCTCTAAAATTCATGATCAAATCTAATAGCCAACGCCAAACTATTGAGAGGTGGTATGATCCTTACGGGGAGGTGGACGATTAGCAAAAGGGATGAATGCAATTCTCCTGGGACTGGATTTCTTACCCCAAAAGTGTTGTCTTAAAGCAGGCCTTCACCTTGCGCTTTGCTGCTCTTTGTGGGCCAGGCTTCACTTTTGGGTGGGCCAGACTACACTTCTGTTTTTCTGCCCTCTTAAGGAGCAGCACAAGTCTACAGAGGCCGGGCAGATACGCTGGACTTCCCAGTCTTTAGACCTGTTAACTAAATAACTATTTCTATTCACAGATTCCAGATCTCAGGTATTGCTATGGCCTAGAGTACAGACTAAGATGCTTTCTAAAAGTAATTTATACCTTGAAAAACATTTGCTATTAATTATGAGTACTTTTTTTCCCATGAATCTTGTGAGGCCTTTGCTTGGATAACTGCCTAGAAGAGTTTGTGCTGTGCCTTCTAGTGACCACTCGTATGCCCCACACTAAGACACTCCTTGTCTCAAGTATACATAGTACAGCTTTATCAGGGAGAAAGGGCATCTCCTCCTCATCATCGTGTGTGTGTGTGTGTGTGTGTTAACACAACTGATGGATTCCACTCAAAGAATGGAGAAAGACGTTTTTAAAGACAGCTAAAATTGATCTTCAGTTTGTAATCATTCTTATATGAAGTGTGGAAACGTGTCTCTTACCATCACCAACAGTGTCTCACCAAGTTCCTTCTTCCCACGAACAAGGTGCTACAAAAAAAATAAAATCCCTGTTAGTTTAGATGTGTTGCCTTCCTCTCTGGTGTAGCACCCTCATTTTTATTACCCAAATTCAAGTCAAGTCATGGATTTACTATTGTAAACATTGTGAAAGCTTGGGTGCTATGGCTGGAGAGGGGCAAAGGGCAAAGAATGGAAGGAATCGTGTCCTACGAAATAAAAAGAAATAGTTATATCCTTAAAGAATGAAAATGGAAAGGCTGACACCTTGCTAAGAAATTCAGACATTATTCTGGACGTTATAGACCCTGTGAGCCCATGACAGGTTTGAAAAAAAGCAGCATGATTTAAAAAGTGGATTTATTTTATCTGCAGATGAGTGTTTTGCCTCTGTGTGTGTATGTGTTCCACCTGCATGCCTGCTGCCTGAGAGGGCAGCAGAAAGTGTCACTTCCCCTGGAACTGGAGTTACAGATGGCTATGAGCTGTCGTGTGGGTTTGGGAAACCTAACTTTGGTCCTCTGTAAGAGCAATGTGCATTCTTAAGCTCTGAACCATCTTTCCAGTCTGAGCAACCTGATTTCAATAGTGTGTAAGGGGCTGGACAGATGGTTCAGCAGTTATGAGCTCTTATAGAGGACTGGAGTTCAGTTTCCAACACCATAGCAGGCAGTTCACAACCACCCATAACACGTCAGCTCCAGGGTGAACGGATGCCTTCCTCTGGTCTCCACAGGTATACGTGCATGTTCATATATGCATACATATGCACGCACACACACACACACACACACACACACATCTTTAAAAATAATATAGTAAAAACTAAATAGGATTTGAGGAGACTTAATCTGGTTCAACAGTTTTAATATCTGTTATAATATCAGGAAACAACATTGATAAATTAATGTCTTTAATTTTGTAAATATATGCTTGTAGGTCATCTCTCTGCTGGATTAGCAGAGCTGAGTTTATTTTTCATACGCTTCGTATCACTGGAATATGTCTACTCTGCTTTCTCATTGTGAATTCTCAGATCAAGAGGGAGCTTAGGACATTTATTGTATCTTGATCCTAAAGGTTCTGCCTAATGGTCACAGAGTTCATATGGGGCAACCCTCACAGTAGCTACAAAACACTGGTTGCTAGGTAAACACAGGCAAAGGACTCCCACTCCAGTAATTTACAGCTACGATGGTATTTACAATTTTCCTTTCACCAAGTGGGACACATCAAATGTCCTGGCAGGACAGAGATGAGGTATCAGTTTCAAATGAAAAATAACCACCCAACAGCAGCTGAGATTCCTCTGCAGGGGTTTGCTGTGAGGCAACTAACAGCCAGAGGCTCATGATTTTATTTTTTATAATTTCTTAAGAGATGTAGAAAGAAAATTTCATCCATAAGTTAGAATTCAGAAGTGAAGAATTTGCTATCCCATAATTTGTGCTACCGACCATTTCTTTAACCTTCACCAACACCATCGATGACACTGGAAAACGTACACAAATCTCCTGAAATCTCTTTTACACCTTACTTAATAAAAGCATATTGGTTTTGTTTTGTTTTTTTTCAGGGGGCGGGGGGTTGTTTTCGATCTCATTTACACAAAAGATAGTCAAGATATTTGGCTGTTCTAATCTTTATCATGAAATCTTGTTTTATGTTTTCTCTTATTTTAATACACAATATGAGTGCTCAGTGTGGTTTTACGTGATGCAGCTAACTAGCCCCACCCCTTTTCAAGAATACAACCAGAAACTATTCCTGGCTATTATTGAGAAACAGGAGGCAAATGGAATACAACAGATGAGGTATCTCGGTGTTCTGAAAGTGTCAAAAAATTGGGTGTTTGTAACAAGTAGAGCGACTTGGCACCTGTTAGCTTCGGAGTGTGCCTTCTGCTGTAGGGGCGCCTTCAGTTTCTCTCCTGTGCCCCTCTCCTTTAGACCATTTATGGTTGCCATACCTCTTGCCTGCAAATTCTCACTCACATATGCAGCTGTGACTATTTCTAATTCCTCAACATCGCTCAGAGCTCAGCAAGCATTGTCTCCCCGCAGTTACCTCCTTATGGAATACCTCGTCCTCTCCTCCTCAGGCCACAGGCCCTGCTGTGCACCCTTCCAGCCTCCCAGGGTTCCTCTATACTGTAATAAACAGAATAAATCATTTCCTAAATAATTGTGTGCTTCTTTCTCCTCGTGAAAGTGAGAACACCATGGGGAGTGAGGCTTGGATTTTCCTCTCAGCTGCATCTTCGGGAAGAGAAATCGGCACTTTTCCAACCTTCCTGAGAAGGTCCCCAAAGCCCAATCTACAAGACCACCCTTCCCATCAAGGCGGAGCTTTCTGATCGGATGGCTGCTCAGCCAACCCAGCTGTCCCAGTTTCTCTGGTTCCATCCTTTATAGCCCCGCCTTCCCGGATATAGCTCCGCCCTCCCTGATTCAGACCTGAGGTACATTTCACCGCAGCCTTTTCTCCTCTCCTCTCATACATTTGTCTTCACTCACAGTGCTTTGCCTGTTACAATATATTCCCAGAAAGGGTATGTCAGTGAAGATAGGAGTATGTCCTGCTTCCAGCACCCAGAAGCCACAACACGCCTGTGCCCTGCCACCCCCTCTTCTTCCTCCCAAACAGTACACCATGCAACCCTTAAGGACAAATAGTAGACCATTACTGTTCTAGGTTGAGCTAGGCATTTTCAGGCCTGCGCATGCTCCCCACATCTGCTGCACAGGCCTTTGTATCCTTTGATTCATGAACTAGAAAGGGCTCCAACTTAAAGCCACCGGCTCAACTAATGACAATGTGGACATTTATTTGTTCTTGAAAGATGCTGAATAAAGAGATTAAAGGTATGGTC
This sequence comes from Cricetomys ansorgei, assembly GCA_026225945.1. Taxonomy (NCBI): domain Eukaryota; kingdom Metazoa; phylum Chordata; class Mammalia; order Rodentia; family Nesomyidae; genus Cricetomys; species Cricetomys ansorgei. The sequence goes on from JAMJFZ010001038.1 coordinate 30,133,753, forward strand.
CATAAATTGAAGAACGGATACATAATAAAAAGTAAAAAGTGTTTGAAGAATACCAGTGGAGATTTATTTCCAAATGTAAGTTGCAGTGCACTGGGATCTTACGAAAATGATTATTATTAACTTTCTAATTATTTTATAAGTTACCCATAATGGCTTTTTGTTGGATGCTATAGAAACTGAAATATGATAATTATTCACAAACACACACAAATAAGAACTATTCACAAGCATTCTCCAACTAACAAAAAAAATGGTTTCCTAAGTTTTTTTTTATAGCATTGCACATTTTTTGTATAATATAATTATAGTGATTTAGGGGGATTGGCAGTATGAACTTTATCTACAAAAAGAGTAACTTTTGATCAAATGATACCTCTCAGGGGTACTAAATTTTGCTTCTTATACAGTAGATATTCCCCATAATGTGTAGGTTTATAAGCAAAATATGAGTATACACGCATTCTAGTTTTGGTTCTGTTGCTACAGTAAAGACCATGACCAACACAACGTGGTGGAGAAAGGATTGATTTCATTTTACAATCCAAGTTACCATGTATCACTAAGGGAAATCATGGCAGGAACTTCAAGGCAGGGACCATGGAGGAATGCTGCTTGCTGACTCATTCTCCCTCTGGCTTTCTCAGCTTGCTTCTTTTACAAACACACCAGGCCTACCTGCCAAGGAATAGTGCTACCCACACTGGGCTGGGCCATCACACATCAATCATCAATCAATACAATTCCCCACAGACATGTCTGCAGACCAATCTAATGGGGATAATTTTTCATTCGAGGATCCCTCTTCCCAAGAAATTCTAGTGTGTGTCAAGTTAACAATAAGAGCTAACCAGCATAACATATAATCTAGAGACAAGTATTATGAATAAGTGAAAAGCATCTGATCATTGTGGTAACTATCATAATTGTGTATCCATTCGGTGAGTCTGAATAACTAAATGCCACACCCCGGTCTATCCTGTACAAGGATGATGGGGTTGTAAATTGTCAGGGTAAGATGTGTGTGACTGATTCAGCACAAGAAAGCTAGAGGTGCTTACTGTCAGACAGGTAGAAAAGCAGGCTATAAATTTGCAGTTTGAGGCTTTGATGTAAGGTATACTATGCTTTCTTTGCTACCTAATTTTGCATAAGGAAAGATGCATATGATATGAAGGATTTTTATATCCCAATCTCATAAATGTACTTAACAGATGTGTATGTGTGAAATGGGATCAATGAAACATGACTCGGACTGATGAATTTGGGACTTAAAATTGTCACCTTCAGCACTGGCGAAGCTGGTCAAAAGATAAGGTCCAATGAAGGGCTACTGTGGTGTCAATTATAAAGAAGATAGATTTTTTTTTCATCTTGGATACATCAGACTTTAACTCCAAAGCACCCATGCTATGGTCCATTACACTGATCAGCACAACACTGCAGTTACAGTCATCCCTATTAGGGTAGAATTTTTACAATCTGGAATCCTTATGGAAAGAGCCAACACCACAGGAATGATCAGACATTTAGCAATAGCTCATTTTGTTGTTGTTGTTTACATGATAGTGGAAGAGTAAAAACAGCTCCTCCTGTAGAAGGGTTGTAAATCTGCTCACCATGGACACCAATGCATGGTAATACTTAATTTGTGTGTCTTCCAGAAACATCTACGGATAAGGCTATGCCACAAGAAAAACGACTTTGTGAATGTGCTGTCTTACTGAGTGTCCTGAGAATGGAGGAAGACGAAGCCATGCAGCTGACTGCCTGTGAATCCTGTGATCTCTTTCTTCCTCGTGCCAATCATTGTAGTCAGTTTTCACGGGATGACTTCTAAAATACAAAATATATATATATATATATATATATATATATCGTAAGTTTGGAGACATGGATCAGTGAGGAAACCCGTTGCCAAGCAAGTATGAGATCTGAGTTTGAATCCCCTAGATCCATGTTAGAAACAGACATCTATAATCCTAGTGTTCCTCCAACAAGTGGTAGTCTGAGACAAGAGAATCTTTGTAAACTCATGGGCCAGCTAGCCTGCTGTCTGCAGTGAACAAGAAACTCGACTTCAAAGAAAGTGGAAAGCAAGAACCAGCACCTAAGCTTGTTCTGTGACTTTCACACATATACCTTGACACATGTCTGTGTGCCCTCTATCTCTCTCCCTCCTTTTCTTTTTTCTTTTTCTTCCTTCTCTTTCTCCCTCCCTTGCTTCTTCCCTTCCCCCACCTCCCCTCATATTCTTTAAGTCAGTATATGAAAAACACAGCTAATTTTTTCAATTTTAAACATATGGGTATGAAATTATTGCCTACATGTGTGTCTGTGTCCTTAAAGGCCAGAAAGGGTGTTGGATCTCCTGGAACAGAGTCATAGACGATTGTGAACTGCCATGTGGATGCTGGGAATTGAACCTGGCTCCTCTGTAAAAGTTCTTAGTGCTCTTAACCTCTGAGCCATCTCTGCAGTTACCCCAAAATTAAATATATTTAAAAGTAAAAATTACTTTATTTTTAAATCTGACTACAGATTTTTCTAATCTTAAAAACACACATTTCGCTTACAAAGAGAAAAGGTTAATATATTCAAGTAATTCAAATAATATACATTCAAATTATTAAACAAACTTGAAACTTGCCTTTAACTCCCATTGTAGTATTTATTCAAATACCAAGACAGATCAAAACCATCACTTAATAGCGAATGAAAACCTCTTCCTTTAGACTTGACTTCTTTAGACCCAAAACTGTCACTTCATAATAGAGCTAAATGGAATCTGATGGAATCCTGTTCTGTAATCCACCTGGTCACAAAACATGAAACCATGGATTCATAGGTCAAGAGTCAGATTACTCAACAAAACCTGTCTGTAGAGCTTGTGTAAGTAAATACATAAATAAGCATTGAATGTGCTCTTAGGAATGTGCATATCTATATTTCAATCTCCCAAGAGAACCTAATACTGTATATGCAGAAATAAAAAAGTTCAAAAGTCTATGTTTTGACAAATAGTTTGACATATAGGTGGTTAGACTGCCCAAACACTTACTACTGGTTTTAAAAGAAAATAGTAAATGACCTTCAGTAAACATCTAACCGCAGCCATGATCATTTCTCATTGATTAATTTCTCCTATTTATAAACTTCATATTTATATAGATTTCTGCTTAGCCAACAATCCTCTTTTCATGTTTAAAACATCACCAACTTCAGAGTGTAAAAGTGTATCAGCAATACCTTAACAGAGAGTTGTGTCAAAATCAGTTTCCAACCTGATTCCACCATAGAAACAATGGTATAATAACAATTTTTAGCCTAAAACATTCTTCTGAGAAATCAAGACTTTGACTAAGAAATTGAAGAATCCCTGAGGCTGATAAAAATAACACTCATACAAGGAAGAAATCAAATTTACTTCACCCAAGTTAACTCTTCCTTCACACTTAGCTAAGAGCCAAGAGGAGATCCTTATCTGGGATTTCTCCCACAGAGAAAGAGTGAGTATGCCAGTTGGCCTTTGGTGAGCTCCTTAAGGAGCTGAACACTAAGAGTCTTACAATTAATGCTCATTAATTTATTTTTAAATTTTTATGCTGTAATTTTCATTATCAAAATGGTGGCTTTAGGTAGTAGGGTCTTTGGGAGGAGACAAAGTTATAGGAGCAGAGCCATTGTGAATGGGATTAGTGTCATTATGAAAGAGAGACTGCTCTCTGTCTAGCAATACAAGTTCAGGGTATAGAGTTAGTTTTCTGTGAGGAAATGAATTCTCACCAGATTCTGAACATGTCAACAACTTTGTGACTTCCCGGCCTCCCAAATCATGAGAAATAACTTTCGTTGCTTGGAAGTCATTCTGCCTAATGTATTTTGTTAGAATAACAGAAACAGACCAAGGCAATGAATGTAATATTTTTCATTTTTAGTGTGCAACAAAATAACTATGGTACTCTTTAAAGTACATGAAGGAGATAGATCTCATGTTAAGTGTCCTTACCTCACACACACACACACAAAGCACAAAGGAAAATCTTAAGGTGGTAAATTTGTTTCCTGTCTTGATTGAGGTGATGCTATCATAGACGTATCTGTATGTCCTAATTTATCACTCATCTGCATGGAAGCATTCAATATATACAGTGTCGTGTCCTTTATGCTTAATAAAGCTTTAAGAAGTCTAAAAGTAAATTGGAAAGGATTAAAAAGGAAGAGAATTGGTACTCACAAATGGTCACTGTGACAGAGAGAAAACAAGGCAGAAAGATGGAGCGTTGTGTAATGGGTGTAGTCTCTGAGTCGTTACACACCCTGGGATTGTTTGGACTTTTTGTTTGGTTTGTTAAGTTACCATTTTTCAGGCTATATCTGATAGACAGTGTTGCATAGAACTGATGTGGGAATAACACACACACACACACAAAAAAAAGGATTCCTAAGAAAGAAGTGTTTCTCAAAAAGAATCCTAAATTTCAAGCCTTTTAGAATCCACAGAAAAGTGTACTTCACAGTGGATTTCATAACTATTGCATTTGTTAAACATTGGAGCCAACTTAAACACATCCCAACAATAAAGTTTATACTTACATAGCCTGCTAAATAGAGCATCCTGGGTCAAGAAAAAGTGTAGATCTAGATATTATCTGGAGATTGTAAGTCATAGTTCTGTTGTATGTATTACATAAATAATGTGGGCAATGTGTGAACATCAACTGTTAAGTGTTTTAGCAAAAAATATTTGATAAATACTGTTAATGAGCATTAATGTGCAAATTTACTCTGATAAAAGTGATTCTGAACCCAGTAAAAGCTGTGTATGTGCTATCAAGAGATTTAAACTGCAGCCCTGTAGCCATATCTGCCAAATTTTACCTCTTCTCTTTGCCCCAATGCTTAATCTATAGACCATTTGAACTCCCTAAGTCAGAGTCAGGAAAGTTTAAATGTTCTTTTAAGGGTTGGGGGCACCTGAAAGCTTAGCTGTATTAATGACAATGAGACAGGTGTTCAAAACATAATCATAAAATTGATGAATAAACCATAAAAATTAAAATCCTTCATGAAGAGAGTCTATCAATGTGCTGGCTAATCTTATGTCAACTTGACACACAAACTAGAGTTATCTGAAAGGAAGGAACCTCAACTGAGAAAATGCCCTCATAAGGTCTGGCTGTAAGGCATCTTTTAAATTAGTAATTGGTCGGGGAGGCCCCAACCCATTGTGAGTGGTTCCATTCCTGGATTGATAGTCCTGGGTTCTATCAGAAAACAGGCTTAGAAAAGTCATGGAAACAATACTCCTCTCATGGCCTCTGTATTAGCTCCTGCATTCAGGATCCTGCCCTATTTGAGTTCCTGTACTGACTTTCTTCTGTGATGAAGAACAATATGAAAGTATAAGCCAAATGACCCCTTTCCTCCTCAACTTGCTTTTTGGTCATTTGTTTCATTGCAGCAATAGAAATCCTAACTAAGACAATCAAATACATGTTTGTAGTAGTTAGCCACTGTGTGGGCTCAGCAAGAGAGACACTGAGGCATTTTCAAAGGTGGAAGCCCTGTCAGACCTCAGCAGAGGGAACCACCATCATTGCCAATGCCATACTGCCAGTGGAACCCTGAGCATCTGAGCTCAGGTGGTTTTATTGATACAGAATTCCTCCGGTGCAGATCATAAGCAATCAAACATCTCCCACAGAAATCCAACACCTGCGAACAATACAAAACACCCAGATATCTCCTCACCCATCAGCGCATGAAACAATTATTTTATATATAACTAAAAATAAACGTTGGCAAAGTTTCTCCAGAAATTTAGACAATTGATTTTTGAAGGAAAGGTAATGCATTGATTACAATCGTTGAGCCTCTTTTCCTCATCTGCAGGGTAGCAAAATGGGTAAGACATACAAAATGTTGTTATTGGCACAAAGCACCCATACAATAATTTAATGTTTAACACCACAGTAATTGCTATTACTCAATAGTCAAATCTGTACTTGGGATCAGGATGTTGGTACTTACTAATGCTTGTTAGTCTATGAAGCTGGTGCTCTGACAAAATCAATAGGTCAAGCTTGATTCTAACACAAGAGAAGACTAGAACATGTCATTGTGCTCTGTAGACTTCTGGTCTGCCTTGTTGCCTCTCACCAACAAGCTCAGGATTTTAATTTGCTACTGGAATCTGTTCATAGGTGTTGCTCTATTTGGTGTTGACTTCATCAGCTTTTAACATTACTGTCTTAGTTACTTTTCCATTACTGTGAAGAGACTCTATGACCAAGGCAACTTATAGAAAAAAGGGTCTAACCTGGAGTCTCAGGGTTCCGGGAGATTAGAGTACATGATTATCATGACAGGAAGCATGGCAACAGGCAGGCAGGCAGGCATGGCTCTGGCACAATACCTGAGAGCTTACATGTAATCCACAAGCAGGAGGCAAGAAGAGAGCTAACTGGGAATGGCATGGGCTTTTAAAAACCCTAAATCCATCTTCAGTGGCACACCTTTTCCACCATGGCTACACCTGCCAATCCTTCCCAAATAGTTCTACCAACCGGGGAAGGAGTATTCAAATATATGAGCCTATGGGGGCCATGCTCATTCAGGCCACCACAATTACATTTCACATAAAGCCAATCTGGAGTGATAAGTGCTAGAATTTTCTAGTTGCAATAGAAATGACTTTTATCCCACTCCCCAACATGCATGTAAACTTCAGTGGTTCTTAGCACCTTTCAAGAACAGCATCCCCAGGCCTTCCCATCAGTAAGTGAAACTAAATCCTTGGTATGGTGGAAAAAAGAATATGTGTGATTCAATTTATTAAAACAATTATGTTTTTAGCACTTTGTAGTTAAGATTTTGGTAACCTTCCAATATTACTCATTTGGAAAAACAAAGTTTAGACCACAGTTAAGCCACAGTGTTAAAAGTACAAATTCATACCAGCACTAGAAACACAGATCTTTCCATGATTGACAAGTACATAAGTATACTCTTATTTGGTTAAATCCTTGGGAAGAAAATGGTAGAAGATGTCAGGTGTATTTTCTCAAGAATCTAGCAGTTGTAGCTAGAACTTAAAAAAAAAATAAAGGATGTGTATTTATCAGAGACTGTGTAAGTGGATGATGTGGTTGCTTTCCATTTAAAAGCAGCAGTGGAAGTTCTAGTTCCAGAAACATGTTGCTTAAAATATGGAGGAGAAATATCATGTGCAGAACACTCACAAAGACATAAGAAATAAAAATATTTATCTTATATTTATAAGAGAGAATACATTATAAGACATCCAGTGGGGATTGAGAGCTGGTTCTTACTTCTCCTATGGAGAACCTGGGCTTGATTTCTACCACCCATGTCAGAAGGCTGATAGCCACCTGTAAGTCCATCTCTAGGGCAACTGAGGCCTCTGGACATACACAGAATTAAAAAATAATAAAAATAACTCCTTAAAAAACTCTGCCATAATAAAGTCAGTCTGTCTTCATCCAGAAAAAAATCCAAGGGCTCAAATCAGAGGAAGCTATTCATCAATCTCATACTAATTTGGATTGCTACAGCCATGTATAGACAGAAAATAAGACCTTGCACAAAAAAATGAGGAAAGGGAACCCAACCCAGGGAATAGTATGAAGCTGGGTTCTCAGAACAGACAATCCTACAAAAGAGGGGGCTGTCAGCAAAGTCCACCCACTAATTAACAAAGATGGAAGCTAATATTTTGTGTTCTGGCTGGTGCCACTCACAGGAGCTGATGATTGCTCTCAGCCAGATTCGGATCCTAACCAAGGACAACAACAGGGAAATTACATGTGGCAGAAAATGCAGACGCACAACAATCACAGTAATTGCAAATGAGCCAGCTAAGTCTAAAGAAATGTTACTTGGATTATAACAATAAGACCTGGCCATAAGACTAACATTTGAAACACAGGAAGTATGAAAAAAATGAAAATAAGAAAACATAAAATGTATTCCATGCAGTGCTAAGCAAACTAAAGCTACTAAACAGACTGGCATTAGATAAAATGTGCTGTAAGTCACGGGATATTCTCAGAGGTAAAGAAAGTCGTGGTGTCAAGAGTAGAACTCCCCAAAAAACCCCGGCAAGTTGCTCATATGTGAGTCACAGCACAACCCTAACACATCTTTAGAATGGACAGCTACAAGAAGGAAAACTACCAGCCCAGACTCAGGAGGCGTGACTTAAGCATATCTCTATCAGAAGTGGCAGGGCAAGCATGAAACTTAATTAAGGACACAGACTGTTTGAAGAGCATAATGAGTATCGTTAAATAAATTCAAGAATCTAAAAATACTGAAGTCGGCAGATCAAAGAAGTCATGAGGGAAATTAGAAAATATTTAGAAAGGATTGACAGTGGAACTGTCCACGTGGAAACCTGTGAAGGGCAGCTAGGATGAGAAATATAGTACTCAGTAGTTATATAGGGGGAAATAAAATTAATTGGTTAAAATTGAATTAAGAGATTTTTAAGTGCAATATTATATCAGAGAAAAAATAAATATTAGCAAAACATTTCTAAAAGAAGTCAACTAAGAGTCTATGAAAATTTAAGAAATTGTGTCAATAATGTGATATTAATAAACTGCATTTCTTATTAAAAAATCCTTGCTCGATTTCTTTCTCCCCCTGGGAGGAGGGCCCTATTTCCTAACACTGAGCTCAGGCTTAACCACGTGACTCTTCTTGCCCAATAGATGTAAACAGAAGTAACAAAGAAACTTCCTCAGAGAAGCGACTTCCCTTCCTCTTGTTTTTCTTAGCTTTTTATTTTTCACCTTCAATTTATCTCATCCAAGTGTGCCTAGTGCTCAGAAATAAATATGGATCTGATTTTCTTCCCATGTGTCTATAATGAGATCCTTTCAATCTCCAGTCTCCAATCTCCAGTCTCAAATCTCAATCTTCCTTTCCAAGAATATTCTAGGTTCCCTGTCTCACGACAACTACTGTCATACCGACTGCAACCATCATCACATGAATACTTCCATGGAGAAATATCTACATGTCAGAGACAGCCACTTACTCTCAGGGAAATGCAGGTATTTCTCTTTACTAATGTTTCCCAGCTCAAATCCATTCTCACCATGCATCCGTCTCCTCTTACAGCAGTTAATTTCCCAGCAACTCACAATATAGCTTTCTTCTCATCAGTTGGGCAGCTGCATGCCACACCCTGCCATTAATTTTTACGAGTCGTAGATGTTAGTTTTCCATTTGCTCTTGCGCGTGGCTTTCCAATGCCGACTGGTTTTCTCATGCTGGTTAGTTTATTTTCCCACTTTGTAGAAACAGGTCAAAAATCATTCAAGGGGAAAATCATAGAAGGTTATAATTTCAGTTTTAGTCACACACAAATGAAAAGTTAAGGCTCTGAAGGCACACGTTCCATTTTGTTTTTCCTGGAGATTTTCTTCTCAAACCAAAGCCAGAATTCAGATGGGGGTTTCAGCTCATCTCTAACGAAGGAGGTTTTCCATGATGAAGCTGAAACTGAGCCAGAAAGCATCTTATGGTCTTGAGTAGGAAGAAACTTATGGTGGCACGCATCCGCATCGTCTGGCGCCAAGCATCTGCTTTTGTTCTGAAAGAGGAGAGAAGGCTGCTGGCAGGGCTGTAGCAAGCCACAGACTCTGTCTGAAGACCATGGAGAATGCTCTTAGAACTGTCTGTACACATCCCTTATCTTATGCCCCTTGCCACAACTAACTGGTTAACTAACACACATGCAAATTTGAGCTTCAGCTACAAGTAACTCTTTGTTCCGCATTCCAAAAAAGAAAAAAAAATGAACTTTTAAATAATTGTGTTAGTATACATTCTTGGTCTTGAAATGGGAAAATAAAAAGCACACATGCTAAAAACCAAAGATTCCACATATTTTAAAGAAAGCTAGGTATTGGAATGGTCTCTGCTACCAGGCAGCTATGTGTCTCTTTCAGTTCCTTCTGTAGTGATTTCCACCACCGCTTTATTAATGAAATTCAGCCTTTCCACTGTGATGAACCAGCATGTAAACTGCTGGTAGCTCTGTTCAGACTGCCAAAGCAGGCATCAATCCATAACAGAAATCATCTTACTGAGTCAGAAATGAATTAATAAGGGTTAGCTACACCATTGGCAAAGCATACGTGAATATTACATCTCCTTGATTACCAAACTCTATGAACTGACTTCTCAGATAAGAGTCCTGTGTATGGTAAAGGAGCTACAAGTCTGATTGATTAGAATGTCATCATTACGGAGAGTTGGAATGCTGCAGATCCAGAGGTGAATTATCTTGGACTATCTTTAGCTCCCTTACTAGTTATTCATTGCTCAGTTCCTGTGTCTGACCCCACAACCTATCAGATAAAACCTTTGGGAATGTATTAACCTAAAAGACCACTAGCTAAGAAGGTGATCAACAGCATCTTTACTGTAACCCAAATACATGATGTTTCCACTAATGGTTTGAAAAATATTACATTACAACCGCTTTTGTTAACTAACTATAACTATAAAAATTTCATTGGTCTGAGGAGATGGTGCAACAGCTAAGAGTACTTGCTACTCTTGCAGAGAACTCAGGTTTGGTTCTCAGCTCCCATATGGTAACTCACAGTCATCTGTACCTCAAGTTCCAAGACATCTGATACCATTTTCTGGATTCCACAGGCACCAGGTATACATGCGGTGCACATATGCGCATGTAGGCAAATAATACTCGTGCACATAAAATGAAAATAAATAAACCTTAAAAACAAAAAATAATTTCTGAGAGCATAGAGAGGTGATGGTTCAGTGGTTCAGTTATAAGTATGAAGATTTGAGTTCCAGTCCCCACCACCTCACATAAAAAGCCAACATGGATGCTTGTGCCTATAACCACAGCATGAGGGGGTAGACTCAGGAACATCCCATGAGCTCACTGACCAGTCAGCTAGCCAATGCGGAGGACATGGTTAGCTTCTCATTCAGTAGACCCTATCTCAAGGCAGCAAGGTGGAGAGTGATGGAACAAGGTGTCTAGCATGCTGTTTTGGTCTCTATATGTGTGCAGAGGGACACATGCACCCACACATCCCCCCACCCCTTTCTCTCACTTCAGACTGCCAGGGCAAACATCTCACTGAGTCAGGCATGAATTGATGTTCAGGTTGCTATTTGAGGCAACCTGCATCCACATTCCTGGGCCAAAGTCACTCATCTTTGGCTACAGAACTTTGTCTTCTACTTTGAGATGAGAACCGTGTCTTGCATTGGCAATTCCACAGTTCAGAGAAAAGAGACTAAGCCGCCTACTCTCCTTCATTTACACATTAGCAAGATGTTAGCCTGTTTGCTCAGCTTCTGTCAAGTTACTCTTCTGGTGACAGTCACTGCTTTCCCTTCCTCACTCCTCTGGCCCTGCCAAGTAATGGGAACATTGAGTATATAGTTTTAAAACATGGATGGCACCCTTACTTAACCCAAAAGTGTACTTGTTTACTAGAATACTCTACCTGATATGCCTTAATTTATAATTAAAATTGGGCGTCTTAACATAAAGTTATAGCTCATTCACCCTTAAAGTCAAATTGGTTGTTTGCTCCAATTCTATGAAGACAGACTTTCCTAAATAGAAACATAGGAGATAAGGACGGGCAGACCTGGAGGGTGGACACAATGAGTCAATGAGATGACCAGGAATGACATAAGGGTATCTTGTACAAAAGAAAATGCCACTGTGTTCCTGTGTTTTAGTGAAAACTTCCACCATCTCTTCTGGCCTTGCTGAGATGGTCCTGATGCTTGCAGACCTACTGATGGGAGCCTCTGTCTCCAGCCCAACACTCCCTCTCAAATCCACCTTTCCTTCGGAGGTCTGTGATATATTTTGAAGACAAATGACATCATCACTCAGTCTGCTTTGTCAATGAGTCCTCACCTCAGCCACACGATAAACCCCAAACTTTTTAGCATGACCTACGATGTCCCTTCATTGGCCTACTTTTCAACCTACTTCTTGCCTCTACTCCCTGTTCACCTAATATTCCAGCTCTCCCTATGCACTGGTGTTTCTCCATACCTGCCCAGCCTTTATGGCTTTGTACATGTTTTCTTTGAACATAGCCCTTCCTTCCATCTCTCTGCACTCACACTGTTCCCAGTGTAAGCTCAACATTGCCACTACTTGCAAGAGTCCTGAGACCTTTAGTCAGAATTGGTGCTTCTTGTCCCTGTCTAATGTATATAATTTAGCTAAAGTACATGCAACGTACTTTGATTGTGTATAGCTCTAGATGTTGTGTCTTTGATGTCAAGACTTTGATATTTCTGTAACCACCTCCCAGTAGCCAGAATACAGTGAACTCTCAAGAAATGAAACCCACTGCTCACAACTGAGATAAATTAATTAATTTTATTTTTTTAAAACAAAGAACAAATCATCATTCCTCTCTAAGTATATCATTATTCATCCAATTGATCATAATAAGAGTTCTGATATCTGACTCTTCTGCATCTATTACTACTTTGAAGCACCCTGTTTGTTTAGTAGGCTGAACAGTCTAACAGAAGAATTTGGAATGTTCCTATCCTATAAAAACCGATTCTCTTCTTTGCCATTTCCATAAAAGTTCATCCACCGGTCAGTGTTACCCACGTCACTGTGCTCATCCTTGGGGTCTTCTGATTTGAGCATAGGTTCATTAAAAATAGTAAGTTATGATGGCATCCATTTGTTAAGCATACCATGAAATTCCAGGGTTAATGATAAAGGCTTTAAATGGCAACACATACCTCAAAGCTGGGAACATCCGCTGCAATAAAATTATCACCTCGGCCTAAGAAGAAGGATCAATGTCTAAATTGGAGCTGGTAAGGATTATCCCAAGGGAAGGCGGCAGCAGCTGGCCAACATTCTACCCCAAGCATTCAAAGTTTAAGATTAGCATGTCAGGGGCCTTCCTGAAAACCACAAGCCCCTTTCACTGCTTTTAACAGCTGAGACTTCCAACTGAGACACAGGACACAGGCATGTCTTAGACATCTTCCTGCAGGAGGTGGGATTGGGGAAGTGTGGTGAGGGAGGGGTATTGTGATTTCTGCTGCTGGGATGTGGGACAAAAAGTACTCTTCTATGTCACTAGAAAAATTGTGTTACTGCAGGCTTGTTGGACAGCTACTGGTAATTTCTTTTAAAATTAGAAAAGCACACACTGTGTAACACAGCGATAATATGCTAAGGAATCTGTCCTGCAGAAACAAAGGTGAGAGCACATAAGGAAATAACACAGCTGATATTCAGTTAGCACATAGCTGCACCACGGACAAGCCAGTGTCTGTTCTGATGGGTCAGTACCTGGGCCATACCGGATGTTACATATTTTTAATGGAATCTCTAGATGTACAAATAAAATTTTATGTAAGTGACAAGTTTTTAATATTAATACTTTTCTCCTTACTGACTGTGTATTTGCCTGTACCTTGCCTCCTTCTGTCTGTCTGAATCCACACCCCTCCAAGTGATTGTGTTCTGCAATTTCTGTGGAGGTAATTTACATATAAGTATCCGCATTTCTTAAAAATGCACTTATTTTTATTTTGCATGTATGTGTGAATGTCTGTGTGTATGTATATGTACAACATATGTGCCTGGTGCCCACTGAGGCCAGAAGAGGGTGTCAGATCCCCTGGAACTACAGATACAGATAGTTGTGAGCTGCAAGATGGGTCCTAGGAACCTAACTCTAGTTCAATACAGGAGTGGCAAGTGCTCTTAACTGTTGAGCTGTCCCTCTAGCCTGTCTAAATTTTTGCATATAAGACTTTTAGAACTGCTGTATTTACCAAAGATTATATTTAAAAAGTATTCCTCTATGGATAAAGGCACTATTTTTTTAAATGAAACAAACTCAATCATATATAAAACTAATAAGTAATAAAATATGCTGGCCAATTTAAAAATGCTAGCTTTGGGTACTCTGTTTTCTAATCCAGCTCCATATGGATTTCCATATCCACAAACAAAATAACTAGGTTGCATTTTCCCAATTACATTTAGATGAAATATAGCTCAAGTCAAGCACTAAACACTTAATACCTTAAAAGACAAATTTATAAATATTTTAATATATATAATGTGACTTTGAAGCATGAAGTTAACAAATAAAAAACCATCCCATTCAAAATAAAAATTATTTATGGGCTTTCTCTTCAGTTGCAGAGCCTTTTATTTTAATAAAGAAACTATTTATATGTGATGGAATTGCCAGGATATCTCTGTTTTTATTTACTGTTTTATAGAAGTTGCATTTGTATGTTGTCATATTTTTACCTGATGATATGATATGTCCTGCCATTTATTAAAATCAGGAGTCAGCAACCGATAATTTATGGACAAAATTTGATCATTCCTAGTTACGGACATATGGCCAATGGCTGTGGTTCACTGTGGTGGAGATGGATAGATATGACAGAGACTCTACACACTAAAAAGGCCGAAAGATTCTCTCTCTAGACCTTACAGAAACTTTATCTTTTTAAAAGTAAGTGTGTGTGTGTGTGTGTGTGTGTGTGTCACACTCATGTGTACTTGCAGGATTCAGCTCTCTCCTTCCACCATGTGGGTCCCAGAGATGAAACTCAGGATAGCAGGCTTGGCAGCAAGTGCCTTTACCACTGAGTCAGCTCATTTCCCCAGCCCCAGGAAAGGGTTGTGATGAATTATTTAATACACAACTTATACTCTTCAATAAAATGTTCTAATTTAAGCATCTTACCATTAACTGTAGTACTATGTATTGAACTCCTTGTAACAATTGTGTTATTTAAATGGAATGTTTTCCCTTTATTTATTTTTAGGTGACTATTACCATGTAGGATAATAAGAATAGATGATATTCTTGTTTAATAAGAATAATAAATCTTGGGTAATAAGAATACATGGTATTATATTGATTACAATGGCCTAGTCCTGTTCTAAGTAGTGTTTTAGCATATATCTATTATATAGAGTGCATATATGCATTTCGTTCATAGTCACCCCTTCTGGTTCTCTTTCTTGTCCTCTTTCCTTCCCATTTCCTTCCACTTCCACAGTACTTAGCCTTTCTATTTCTTCTTCTTTTCCACCTAACTCCCATATATGAGAAAAGAGATCATGTGGTTGCTGCCTTTCTGGAGATGGTCTAAGTGCTCATGACATAGGAAAGCTCATTCAGCCCTGCAGTGAGACCCACAAGCAATCAGGGGCAACTGCTTCTGCAGGCTGCAGTAGGTCTACTCTTTGTACCTGTTCAGGCTTCTCTCTCATATATTCCGGCCTGGCCCTCACCCCTCTAACTAATCCAGGTTCCTGCCTGACCGCATGAGTCCCAGCTTCACTGCTTTCAGAGTCCAAGGCTGAGTGCTTCAGGTCTCTTCCTCTGTCTCTTGGTCTCTTTCTAGATTTTTAAGTTGAGTACCTACCTCATTTATTTTCAACCCATTCTGTAGCCTAATAAATATTTTAAGGCTATTCATTTCCTCATACAGACTAGGGTCTCAGATATTCAGAGATGTGTGCCTCACTTTTTTTTAGTAATAACTACTGTCTGTATATAAATTCCAATTGAGTTTCATTTTTAACTTAAATGGATTATTTCTGCCTCTTAATAAAATGATCCATTTTTTTCCATTTAAGTATAACGAGTGTTAAATGTATTGACTTTGTTCTCCATAATATATTACATACGATATTTATTTTACTTTGCAGTTTTATGTTTTAAAGAAGCCATAAATACTTAATTTTAACAAAGGTGGGACTTAGAATCTACAAATTAAAAATATGACTTAGAGCAATGTGGTGATTTAAGGGCTCATATGTTTGAGTAATTGGTCCCCATTTGGTAGACCCCAGTAGACTGTTTGCAAAAGATTGGGAGGTGTGTCCTTTTTTTGGAGAAGTATCCTGAGGTTTCAAAAGCCATCCCATTGTTCTCTCTCTGCCTCCTACTTTCAGATCAAGACATGAGCTTTCAGAATAGCACAGGCCAGGATAGCCAGCCCAGAACAAATAAGCAGGCCAGTCAGCCAGAAGAACAATCACCATGTCCCAGGACCCATGTCAGGCAGAGACTCACTGCCAGACCAGGGGCTAAGTTAGCCACCAGAGCTCCAGCTCCCAATCCAGAGGAGAGATCCCATGCTCAAAAAGAGGCCACAAAGAACAGAAGACCAGAGACGAAAGGGAAACCAAGGAACAAAGCACTCATCCAATAAAGACAGTCTCAGGAATTCAGCACTAAACCTATTATCATCCCAAACCCAGATGTCTAAACTCCAGCTTAAGAACACAACCAACAACAAGTAGGATAATGCGCCACCACCAGAGCCCAATTATCCTACCATGACAAGCCCATAACACTCAGACACAACCAAAGCACAAGAAAAAGATCTTAAAACCAGCTTTATGAAGATAATAGAGGCTCTTAAAGAGGGAAAGAATAAATCCCTCAAAGAAATCGATGAAAAGACAATAATGGGAGGAATTGAATACATTCCTTATAGAGATCCAGATATACACAATTATAAGAAATGAGTAAATTCCTTAAAGAAAGCAAAAAACAAAATGAAACAAAAGAACAAAAAAAGCAAACAGTTGAAGGAAACAAAACTGTTTAAGACCTGAAATTGGAAATAGAAGCCATAAAGAAAACACAAACAAGGAATTTTGGAAATGAAAAATCTAGAAAAATGGTCAGGAACCCCAGAGGCAAGCTGCAAAAACAGAACACAAGAGATGGAAGAGAAAATCTCAGGAGTTGAGGATACTGTAGAAGAAATAGATACATCAGGTAAAAGAAAATATTAAATCCAAAAAAATTTGAGACACAAAACATCCAGGAAATCTGGGACACTATGAAAAGACCAAACCTAAGAATAGCCAGAAGAGAGGAAAGAGAAGAATGTCAGTTCAAAAGCCCAGGAGATATTTTCAGCAAAATCAGAAGAAAAAAAATCCAAATCTAAATAAGGAGATGCCTATAAAGTTACAAAAAGCATACAGAACAACAAATAGGAATAGAAAAGAAAGTTCCCTCACCACATAAAAATAAAAACACTAAACGTACAGAATAAAGAACGAATAGTAAAAGTAGTAAGGGAAAAAGATCAAGTAACACATAAAGGCAAACCTATTAGAATTATGCCCAACTTCAAGGAAGAGACTCTAAACACCAGAAGGGCCTAGACAGATGCAGTGCAGATTCTAAGAGACCACAGATGCCAGTCCAGACTACTTCTATACTCAGCAAAACTTTCAATTACCATAGATGGAGAAAACAAAATATTCCATGAAAAAGTCAAATTCAAACAATATTTATCTAGGAATCCAGGCCTACAGAAGGTACTAGAAAGAAAACTCCAACCCAAAGAAGTTTACTACACTCATGAAAACACAAAAAATAAATAACAAACCCCATCAAAATCAAGAGAAGGTATACACACACACACACACACACACACACACACACACCAACAACAACAACAACTAAAAATAACTACAAAGTAACAGGATTTAACAATCATTGTTCTTTGATACCTCTCAAAACCAATTCCCCAATAAAAAGACACTAACTAACAGAATGGATGCAGAAACAGATGCATCCTTCTGCTGTGTACAAAGAAGCAACCTCAACCTCAAAGATAAACATGACCTCAGAGTAAAGGTTTGGGAAAAGATTTCCCAAGCAAATGGACCAAAGAAGCAAGCTGATGTAGCCATTCTAATATCTAATGAAGTAGACTTCAAACCAAAATTAATCAAAAGAGACAGGGAAGGACACTTCACATTCATCAAAGGAAAACTCCACCAAGACAATATTTTAATTCTTAACATCTATGCCCCTAATGCAAGAGCACCCATGTTTGTGAAAGAAAGATTACTAAAGCTTAAAATACATACTGCCCCTCACACACTGATAGTGAGAGACTTCAATATCCCACTCTCACCAGTGTACAGGCCATCCAGGAAAAAAAATGAACAGAGAAATGCTGGAGCTAACAGATGTTATAAACCAAGTGGACATGACATATATCTACAGAACATTTCATCCACATACAAAAAGTACATTTTTTTTCTCACCATCTCACAGAAACCTTCTCTAAAGTGAACCACATACTCAGCCACAAAGCAAGTCTCAATAGATACAAGAAAACTGAAATAACCTTCTGAATCCTATCAGACCACAATGGATGAAAACTGGATTTCAACAACACAGCAACAATAGAGTGCCTACAAATTCACAGAAATTGAACAACTGAATGACTCCTGCATCACAACAGAAACAAAAGACTTTCTGAAATCCAATGAAGATGAATCCACAACATACCCAAACTTATGGGACACAATGGAAATGGTGCTAAGAGGAACATTCATTACACAAAGTGCGTACAAAAGAAGAATGGAGTGATTTCATACTAGCCAATTAACAGCACACCGGAAAGCTCTAGAACGAAAAGAAGTAAGCACACCCAAGAGGAGTAGAAGACAAGAAATAATCAAACTGAGGGCTGAAATCAGTAAAAAAAAGAAACAAAGAGAACAGTAAAAAGAATCAATGAAGCAACAAGTTGGTTCTTTGAGAAAATTAACAAAACAGAAACCCTTATCCAAACTAATTAGAAGACAGAGAAACGATAACTGAATCAACAAAATCAGAAATGAAAAGGAATACAAATACCGACACCAAGGAAATCGAAAGAATCATTAGGTCATACTTTAAAAACCTATACTTCACAAAATTGGAAAATCTAGAATCAATGGATAATTTTCTGTATAGATGTCACCTACAAAATTAAATCAACATTTCAAAAACACTTTAAATAGATATAAACCCCCATGGAAATAGGTTACTAAAAGTCTTCCAACCAATGAAAGCCCAGAGCCAGATGGATTTAGCACTAAATTCTATCAGACATTCAAAGAAGAGTTAATGCCAATACTCCTCATATTATTCCACAAAATAGAAACAGAGGGAACACTGCCAAACTCATTCTGAGGCCACAATTACCCTGCGATCCAAACCACACACAGATTTAACAAAGAAAGAGAATTACAGACCAGTTTCCCTCAAGAACATAGATGCAAAAATACTCAATAAAATAGTAGCAAACCAAATTCTAAAACATGAAAAAAATCATCCATCATGATTAAATAGACTTCATCCCAGGGATGCAGGGGTGGTTCAACATATGAAAATCACTCAATGTAATCCAGAATGTAAGCAAACTAAAAGGAAAAAAAAAAAAAAAGAACACATGATCATCTCACTAGATGCTGAGAAAACTTTTGAAAAAATTCAACACCATTTTATGGTAAAAGTCTTAGAGAGATTAGAGATACAAGGGTCATACCTAAACATAATGAAAGCAATTTACATCAAGTCTACAGTCAACATGAGATTAAATGAAGAGAAACTCAAAGTGATTTCATTAAAATCAGGAACAAGACAAGGCTCATACTCTGTCCATACCTATGGAATACCGTACTTGAGGTTCTACCTAGAGCAATAAGAAAACAAAAAGAGATCAGAAGGATACAAAATGAAAAGGAAGAAGTCAAATTACCATTATTTGCAGATGATATGACAGTATACAGAAGCAACCTCAAAAACTCTGTCAGAGAACTCCTACAGATGATAAACAACTTCAGCGAAGTAGCTGGCTACAAGATCAACTCAAAAAATCAGTAGTCCTCCTATATAAAAACAACAAACAGACTGAGAAAGAAATCAGGGAAACAACATCCTTCGAAGTAGCCACAAATGACATAAAATATCTTGGATAACTCTAACTAAGCAAGTTAGATTTGTATAACAAAAATTGAAGTCTTCGAAAAAAGAAATTGAAGATTTCTGAAGATGGAAAGGATCTCTCATGGTCTTGGGTCGGTAGGATTAAAAAAATAAAAATGGCCATCTTTTGAAAGGCAATTTACAGATTCAATGCAATCCTGGTCAAAATCCCAATACAATTCTTTATAGTCCTTGAAAGGACAATATTCAACTTCATATGGAAAAAGTAAAAACCCAGGATAGCTAAAAGAATCTTAAGAAATAAAAGAACTTCCAGAGGTATCACCATTCTTCATCTCAAGCTCTATGAGAGAACTGTAGTGATAAAAGGCATATGGTATTGGTATAAAAACAGACGCATTTATCAATGGAATCAAATAGAATACCCAGACTTAAATCCAAACATTTATGAACACCTGATTTTTGATAAAGAAGGATGGAATATGCTATGGGAAAAAGGCATCTTCAGCAAATGGTGCAGGTCTAATTGGATGTCCTCATGTAGAATAATACAAATAGATACATATTTATCACCTTGCATAAAAATCAAGCCCAAGTGAATCAAAGACTTCAACATTAAAACACATATACTGAACCTGATAGGAGAGAAAGTGAGGAATAGCCCTAACTCATTGGCACAGGAAACAACTTTCTGAACAGAACACTGATAGCTCAGGCACTAAGACTGGCAATTAATAAATGGGACCTCATAAAACTGAAAAGCTTCTGCAAGGCAAAGGACAGTGTCAATAAGACAAAACAGCAGAATGGGAAAATACTTTCCCCAACTCCATATCTGATAAAGAGCTAATATCCAAAATATATAAAGAACTCAAGAAAGCAGACATCAACAAAACTAATCCCATTTAAAAATAGGGTACAGATCTAGAAAAAGAATTCTCAGTAGAGGAATCTCAAATGGCCAAGAAACACTTAAGAAATGTTCAACATCATTAGCCATCAGGGAAATGAAAATTAAAATTAAAACTACTCTGAGAGTCCATCTTATATCTGTCAGAATGGATAGAATCAATAACATAAAGGACGGCTCATGCTGGCGAAGATGTGGAGCAAGAGGAACACTCCTTCATTGCTGGAGGATGTGTAAACTTGTGTAAACTTGTACAGCCACTATGAAAATCAGTACGGCAATTCCTCAGGAGATTGGGAATCAGTGTACCTCAAGACCCAGCTATACCACTCCTGGACATACGCCCAAAGGATGTTCCATACGACCACAAGACACTTGCTCACCTATGTTCTTAGTGGCATTATTCATAACCGCCAAAAACTGGAAATAGCCTAGATTCCCCCCAACTGAAGAATGGATAAAGAAATTATGAAACATTTACACAATGGAGGATTACTCAGCTATCTTAATAAATGACATCAAGAATTTTACAGGCAAATGGATAGAACTAGAAAAAATGTCATCCTGAGTGAGATAACCCAGTTCCAATACAAATATGGTATATACTCACTTATATATGGGTATTAGTTGTTACGCAAAGGACAAAGGTACTACAATCCACAGATCCAGAGAGTCCATGCAACAAGGAGGGCTTCCCTGGGGACACATGGATCTCCCTGCTAAAGGAGAAATAGAACAGATACTGTAGGTAGGCTGGGGGAGGATGAGAATGGAAACAGAAGGGACCAGGTTGGGGGAGAGACATGGATGGAGAGAATATAGGGAGAGACGACCAGAACTGGAGGACGTTAAGGATGTGATCTGGAGACCCAGTGCAGTGGCAACACCCTGGAATCTAGCAAGGACCCCTAGTAATGGGGGATAAGGAGCCTGAACAGGCCATCTTCTGTAGCCAGGCTATCTTCCAGTGGTGGAACTGGAACACCATTCCAGACACAAAACTTTCAACCTATAACCCATCCTGCCTGCAGGATCTTCTGGGACCATGGAAGGCCAGAACCCCATGCCAAACAAGAGAACCCACTCCTGACATTGCAGGATAGGACAGGAACTAGAAACTGGATATCCTGGAGATGATTCCTAATGATATTCTGCTCTACACATAGATAGGTGCCTAGCTCAATATTCATTAGAGACGCTTCCACCATCAGCTGACAGGATCAAACACAGAGGCCCAGGACCAAATACTGCACAGAGCTCAGGGAACCCCATGGAAGGGGAGGAGGGATTGCAGGGACCAGAGGTGTCAATCACACCAGGAAAACAAGGTCCACACAGTCAACTTGTCAACACTCTTAGGCAGACATGGAGGCTACATGGTCCCCTAAATATATCTTATGTTTGTCTGACTTGATAGTCTGGTAGAACTCCTACAAGTTGGAATGGGAGAGTCTGACCATTTTACCTGCCCTTGGGATCCTTTTTCTCCTGCTGGGTTGCCTTGTCCACCCTTGAAGCAGGGGTTAGTGCCCAGCCTTGCTCCATATTGTTATGCTCTGTTTGAGTGGTAACCTTGGGCAGACTGCTCTTTTCTGAGGGGAAGAAGAGGGAGGGATACAGATCAAAGGGAAGGCGAACTAGGGGGAAGCTGGGAGGAGAGCAGGGAGGGGAAGAAGGAGGTTGGGATGTATCATAGAGAAAAGAAAATAGATAAAAATTTAAAATTTAAATAACTTAAAATAAAAACCATTCTGTAAATACTAATATAAGTTCTGTACTGATTTTTCCCTCCTGTCATAGTGTGTTTTTGACAAAACATCCTCAGATTATTGTTAAGTTTTAGTAATAATTAGATTTTTCAAAAAGTATCAACACAAATGTAGGAACTCTCTGTGCTTAAATCATTTTCCATGGCTTAATTTTAAGTGGTTTTCTGTGTTATTAGTGCACTTCTATTCTACTGCTTGTTCCTCTAATGGCAGTTTTTTAATGATGAGCAAAAAGAACTACTGTCCTTAACCATTCGAAGATGGGAACTTGTTTTAAAGAGACAGAGCTCTTTTCCAAAGTTAGACAACTGTGACCACTAAAGATTATTATTATTTCATAACCATATAATAACAATGGTACTTAATCACTTGACACTTATACACATTTACTAATTATCTAATCACTAAAAATTAATGCACCTAATTTTCAGTGACCTGTGAGACAGGTGTTGTTATCTCGATTACTGGCAGAAATTAAGGCACAAATAGATTTTAAAATGTGCCCGTATTTTTATTTCTTACATGGAAATTTAGGAAAGAAAAGTAGTGAGACAGAGGATTTAAATGAATTCTGGTCATGGTCACACCAAAAAACACGGGAGTTGCTACCCTGTATCTTGTGGATTCTGGTTCACGAATACTAATTTGAGAACTCTGCTTCACTCCTTACAACCTATGAGATCATTAGTGTCTCCATTTGTCTTATGTGTTTCTTTGAGGGTCTTGATGGGAAGGAGACAATGCCCAAAGGCAGAAAAGACTTGGTGAGTCTCTTGGCCAAGTGTTGCTTGAATAAATTAAACTTGCAGAAGTTCACAGAACAGGAGATGATTAGTGCCTGCCAATAGTAAATACAACGTTAGGAGAAAACCATCCAGTCAGGCAGCATCTCAATAGAATACTTTTCCTGTCTGTCTGTCTGTCTGTCTACGGCCTTGGGTTAGGAAAACTTGCAAAGCTAACATTCACAGTTCTTGTGTTTTCAGAGTTCACAAAATAAGAAATGTATGCACATCAGCACTGCATGTGAGAATGAAGCAAACAACAGATGCCAAGAAAAAATAGCTAACTCGTATTGTATTCCTCTTACGCCAGCACTTTGCTGAGTGGAATGAGGGAGGCATTGTCTTACTGGATATCCAGATGGAGATCAAGTGGTTGCTGGCATACTTTATCAGTCTTAACACTGTTTCACTTCTATTGCAAACACCTTCATTTAAGAGCACTGTACAGCAGTAGCTGTTTGCAATCACTCCAAACCTTACTGGTTTAATAAAAGATCAACAACGAGTGCATTAGAACCTCAACAAGGGAATACCAGTTTCTTTGCTGTTCTGTTTCCTCTTGCGAGGTGACACTGGGAGGGTCAGAAAAGCTTCTCTTGTAATACTCGCTGCTCTTCCTTGTAGAAGGTAACTTAAGCAGTTCTCTTGAAGCAAGAAAATAAAAAGGGAGGACTTGCCAGGCATTGGGGAAAGTTAAAGGATCAGAGTATGAAAGGATGATCGTGTAGGTTTCTTTTTTTCTTTCAGTTTGTTTATATGGTGGATTACATTTATTGATTTTTGTATATTAAACCATCCCTGCATCTCTGGGATGAAATGTACTTGATGATGGATGGTTTAATAGATGTGTTCTTGGATTCAGTTTGCTAGTATTTTATTCAATATTTTTGCATCTATGTTCATAAGGGAAATTGGTTTATACTTCTCTTTCTTTGTTGGGTCTTTGCATGGTTGGGTATCATGGTGACTGTGGCCTCACAAAACGAATTGGGCAGTGTTCTTTCAGTTTCTATTTTGAGGAATACTTTGAGGAGTATTGGTATTCACTCTTCTTTGAATGTCTGATATATTTATGTGCTAAAGCCATATGACCCTAGGCTTTTTTCGGTTGGGAGACTTTTAATGTCTGCTTTTATTTCACAGGGGTTATATATAGGTCTATTTAAATTGTCTATCTGATTTCAATTTACCTTTGTTAAGTGGTATCTGTGGATAAAATTATCTATTATTTAGATTTTCCAATTTTGTCAAATACAGGTTTTTAAAATATGCCCTAAAGATTTTTTCTTGTTGTCTGTTGTTATATTCCCCCCTTTTGTTTCTGGTTTTGTAATATGGATATTCTCCTCCTTTTAGTTAGTTTGGATACCGTTTTGTCTATCTTGTTGATTTTTTTCAAAGAACCAATTCTTTGTTTCATTGATTCGTTGTATTATTTGTTCTTTTTGTTGCTATTTTATTGATTTTATATTTCAGTTTCACTATTTCTTATCTTCTACTCCTCTTGGGTGTGGTCACTTTGTTTCTCTCTAGTGCTTTCAGGTGTGCTGTTAAGATCTGTGTGTGAGATCTCTCTAATTTCTCTATGCAGGCACTTAGCACTGTGAGCTTCCCTCTTAGCACCACTCTCCTCGTGTCCCATAAGTCTGAGTATGTTGTAGATTCGTTTTCACTGAATTCTAGAAAGTCTTTAATTTCCTTATTTCTGTCTTGACCCAATAGTCATTCAGTAGAGAGTTTCCACTGCCTGGCAAGAAGGACTATTTTTAAAAGAAAAGAATCACCCTGAAAAAAAGAGAAAGGTTAAAAATGAAAGCCTAAGACAGGGATTGATTTTGTTGTCATAACTGAGAAGCTACTATATTGCTAGAACTGTGTCCTGCTGACTTCCACCCCATTCTGTAATTGAGATAACCTACTGGATAAATGATCTTCCTCCACTTCACGTGCAGATTCTCTACAATAATTAATATGCCTATAAAGAACTTAGAACTTAGTCTATAGAGAGGGCAGACCCAACGGATAAGCATGAAAGACTTACTACGATCATATACAAGAAAGAAAGGAAGAAAGAAAGAAAGAGAAAGAGAGAGGGAGGAAGGAAGGAAGGAATGAACGAAGGAAGAAAGGAAGGAAGGAAGGTAGGTAAGAAGAAAGGAAGGAAGAAAGAACATCTAGTCAGAATAGAAAGCACCAGGACAAAAATATCCACACAGTCCTCAGCCTGTTGGCATGGCTTAATTTTCTTCTTGTTGTTTTGACCTTGCTTTTTCTCTTTTTTTTCTGCTGCTTTCATTGTTGTTGTAGTGGTGGTGACAGTGGCAATAGTGTTGGTGGTGTTCAGTGTAAAATCCAGTACCTACTGCAGTACACTACTTATGAGGCCACACACCCAGACAGTTGAGTAGCTCTTTTCCTATGCAGCTAGAGTCCTTTCTTTGTTTAATCACAAGAGCATCTGGCCTTTCAGAATGCAGCCTGTCTCTAAGCCTAAGTGACACATCAGCCTGAGGGCTGTCCTGATTTCTGACCTGTGGTCTAAAGAAGACTATGAGAGGGGAATTAAAAACACATTTGTTAATGCATATGACATTAGTCTTAACCACCCCGCAAGAGAACAAATGCTGTTGTGCCAGACATCTGCAAACCCACAAACACCAGGCTGCCAGGATACTTTCCTGGCTAAGGAGGAAACTCTACATTTTTCAAATTTATACCTAAAATGCATCCAGCAGTGCTATTGCCTCTAGCCTCTAGCGATGCTCTATGGAAAGTGGGGTACTGTTACTTACTAATTAGACTTACAAACTGAGCCTAAGAGCGGTTGTCCTTCCTCTGTTACCGCTGTCCCTCTGACTCTTCAGCTGCCTGGAAGGAAGTGTTCTGTGGTTTGTGAGTCTAAGTCCAACACCATAGCGATGTGTGAAGCAGAGGAGAAAACGCAATGGCTGCATTGTTTTTAGAAAGTTACCAGTGTTCAAGTGATTACTCATAACCGACTGTGAAATAGCAAATGCCACCCGGTTGTGTTCCATCGTCTGCTCTGTCTCCGTCTCTTTTTGCTAATTTTAACCTTCATCCTCACCCTCTCTCAGGAACACATTTTCTATATGCCTGACACTATGTCTCCCCAGTTTGCTGGATTTCTTTGGAGATTTTTGGCTATAGGATGAAGACAGAATGAAATGATGAAAATCGAACAGTTTAAGCCTGCTTTAATACTTACGATACCTTGCTTCCGTCTCTTCTTTGGCTAAAGCTCGATGTCTTTTCCTGTGTTCTAGACTGTGCTTGCCTCTCTGGGTCATCCGTTCCCTTTCCTGGTCAGAAGACTGCTCAGTTCTCTTCTCCACACTCATTCCTCATGCAGCTTCAGCAGAGCGGACCCAGATCTTGTGGGAGCAGGTGGATCTGTGTACCCGTCGGAGGAGCTTCCTCCCTGAAGGCTGGCTCACTGCTGTCCTGAATTTCCCCTTCTGGGTGACTCCTCACCCTCACCCATTGAGCTAGTTTGTGCCTGCTTTATCTTCTTTTTTCCTTTCGCTAAAATCACAAGCAATTTTAAACATAGCCCATTATCTAGAATCCCATCTATTTTTCAGTATGACCTTCATCTAAGTATTCATCTGCTTTGGGGCATACAGATGTCATTTATTGAACATCTGAACAATGACCTGAACATCAACAAATATACCCCAAATATGTAAAAAATTGTTATATGTATATAAAAAGAACACTCTGTTCCTGGAGTCTCAAATGCAAACTTTTTATTTCCTTTTCAGCAACCTGCTAAATTAAAGTGTGAAGGGGAAATTAGGCAATTTAAGCAGTTGAAAGTTTCTTTTAAATTGAATCCGTGGGAAAAGAGAAAATGCATCGTGATTTTTACCTCTGAGCAAAATTAGGGGCCTGCCAACAGACGTGTGATTTGAGGGATTCCAGAAGGACGCACTTACCTAAAATCTAAACCTCCCCCAGTAATCTGCTAGAGAGCTCTTAACACCGGCATGAGAGCTCGAATTTTTCTGCTAAAGAAAACATCATGATGTGTAAGATGCCTCTTAAAACATCAGTGGCCCTGGAAGATAGGTGCATTAAAGACCTCTGAGCATTAATATTTATAGATGGACCCGAGGAGCAGGATGTGTCTCGATGAGATGGCACTAAAGCAATGAGATATTTGATAAGCGTAAGTGGAGCCACAACACAAAGGAAGGAATCATACTCGCTCTAGACAGTGAGGGTGGGGAGTATGGAAAGGAGAGGATGTGACAAAAAAGGTAGCAAGAAGAGGAAATAAGGGAAACAGAGACGAAAACACCTATTTCGTAATTTTCCAGACTATGGAAAAGTACTACTCTCCTGTCACTGAGCCTCTAAGGCTTTCTAAGCAAAGAACACTTTTTCCTTAGACTCCTCTTAATTCTCTGATTAAATCCAGATTAACACAGTGCCTGGCACATAGTAAGCACTCAATAAACATTTGATTTATTGATATCTACTTTCCCACTGGCTTATACGTCCTGCACCTGACACCATACCTCAAAGGGCTGTGCAGGCAAAGGCAACTGCTCATGCTGAGTTCAAAGGGCACAGCTACCATTCCAGAGTTAAAACAGCAGCCCCCAGATGGACGACCATAGTGGACCCATATGCCTCAGGCTTATTGAGATGGACAAGAAATGAATATAATCTTACCTCTTCTGAGAATAATTATCAAAAGAATATCCTGGTATAGGTGTTTGTGCTCAGAAAAGAAAAGCAGTTTCAGTAATTCTATGCCACAGATGCAAGACACCAGCTAACAGAGAATTATAATTTTCTAAGAATATATGTGAACCAAATAGATGAGCAATTAAGCCTGAACTCTTAAAAATCATCTCCGCATTCTATAGTCTAACTTCAGTGAACTGGACTAATAATTAGTAAATCCCAGCTGGTCACATATGGAATTTCCTGGAAATAATGGTACAGTCCTTCCATATGCCAGAGTATTATGATACCTATGCCATTCTGTACATTTTCCTCTAATGGTACAAATGAATTTGTAAGCTGCTGTTAGTGAGTAAAACCAGATTGCTCTGGGCACAGAGCCACTCGATCCAGACCTAATGTTTCAACCAGAGCTAAGCATGATGGGTCATCTCTGCTGGGCAAATGAGAAGCCCACACGCAGCCTCTCTGTAAATGGACAACTCACTCTGTCCATGAGTTGACAAGGAGTATGCGTAGGCAGGAAACAGGGAGACCAGTAAGGAATATCACCACCAGAAACCAGGGAAAATGTGACAATAGCTTAAACTCAAATGATGCAACAAAAGAAGGAAGAATTCTAGGTAGAGTCCAAACTGTAACTAAAGAATGCGCTAGGCCATTTTAAAGTGGGGTAGAAACAGCAAAGGTTATGATGACAATCTCTTTGTGTCCTAACCAAGTGATAAAAAAGATGATATTTGTTGTAAGGACATTCAAGGGGGTGGGGGAGCGGGCTGAACTCCTCACAGTTGAAATGCCTTTTACTTATCTCAGAGAAGATGTCTAATAAACAGATGGATGTACGCATTTGATTTTTGAGGTGTTTAGACTGGTGGTATAAATTTAGGTATCAATAGCATTTAAATACTGTTGAAAATCAGAGTCAGATGAGAGCACTTAAGAGGCAAGTGTTAGGAGAAATGGTGCTAGATACAAATTCTGGCCCAAGGACACTTCAGCAACAGCCCTGGCTACATTGAGGGTGCTGCTTAGAGGGTGGTTGAAGAAACAGTGCAAGCCTACTCGCCCATAACGGGGCAGGTTGACATGATGGGACATGATTACTTCCAAAGATAGAAAGTCACATTAAAATCACTTCTATGTTAAATTTTTGTTATTTATAATAGAGAAACTTGAAGAAAGTCAAATATTATTCTGTGGTAATTGAGCTGGCTTTAGTCATTCTAATCCCCACACTTCCAATGTATTGATTTGGTTTGTTCCATTTTGTTTTGACTTGTTTGAGACAGGGTCTCATTGTGTAGTTCATTCTGGCCTCAAAATCGGGACCCTCCTGTCTCAGCCTCACAAGTGCCGGGATCGCAGGAACAAGCCACAATGCCTGATTTCATTTCCCGACTATTTTAAATCCTCCTTTTTCTTTAAAAAGGGATTCTGAGGGCTATTAACTAGTGTAAGAAATAAAACTTAAAACATACTTATTGCTGTTCTGTGTGTGATATGGTGGGAGGCATGCGTATTGTTGAGATCAGAGTGTAACTTTTGGGGATTGTTTTTTTCTTTGCACCTTTATTTGGATTCCAGAAATCCAGCTCAGGTTGTGGAATTGGACTCAGGTTGTCAGGCTTTCTCAGAGAGCATTTTACCACCAACCCATCTTGCCAAGCCCCAAACTTCTAACTTGATATTTTATTTTCACCTACAAGCTTAATTATAAGAGTCAGTTTCCACTTTCCTACATAGAAAAATGTCTTATACCAATATACCAATTTTTATTACTGTTTTATGTGTATGAGTGTTTTGCCTGCATGTATGTCTGTGAACCACAAGCAAGCCAGGTGCCCTCAGAAGCAGAAGAGGATGTTGACCTCCTGGGACTGGAATTACATAAGATTGTGAACTTACACGTGGGTGGTGGGAGTTGAACGTGAATCCTCTGGACAAGCATCCAATGCTTTTGACCAGTGAGATGTTACTCCAGCCCCTAATACATCCATTTTTAAAGAATTGGAGTAGACAAACTGGTTGTCTCCGATACATGGAAAAATGCTAACTTCCATAAGACAGTGTTTGAGATGGATAAATATGGGTGCCTGAATATATAAACTTATTATTATATGTTGGAAGGAAGAAAGAATTAAATGCATTACACAAATCATGATTTGTATGTTCTAAGAGTAATGAAGGTGAGAATTTCTATGACCTTATCATAATGGAAAGAATAGAATGTTTTGGTGCACATACTGAAGCAGTTGGTGGGTGGAGATCATCTCCTGTCTCAGAAGAGGTTCTTGTCTCGTTTGTTTCCTACTGAGCTCCCATCGACACATAACTAGACTTTTTTAATGACAAACTAAACTATTTCCTTAGCCACAAAATTACTCTCAAGCACCACGAATGAAGTGAATCTTTATTGACTGGTGTTGCAGAGTATCCATATTTAAAGACATTCATTACTTCCTATTGTGTTCTATACTCATCTCTTTATCAGAGACCAAAATGCCTTGAGAGCAAAACCCAACCCCCAGCCTTACTTGCAGCATCTTAAGTGGCAAGATTAGTACTTAAATATACTAGGTACTCAGTGTAGCATCTTAAGTGGCAAGGTTGGTACTTAAACATATTAGTTACTCAGAAAGACTTTTTCAAAAGGAGAATAAAGTCATCTAGGGAAAATCAACACAATAAAAGCACAGAGAAAACTGCAATCAGAAAATGACTTATGCTTGGTTTGGCAAACATAAGTAGGCATACAGGGCATGCAAAAATTTGGCCAACCATTTTTTTTTCCATAGAAACTTCTTTAACTACCAGTAATATTCACTGTGCCCACATACAAAAAGGCAATTGTGTAGCATCTGCTTGTAGCAATCGTGACAGCAAAAAGAGTAAACTATTTTAGACTCTGTATTTGCTTTTGAATACACACAACCTATGTATCATAAACTGAAAAGTTGAAAATCATAGACTCCTCTTCATCCGAGCACTAGCTATATTGCTTCATTCCTGCTGGCTGCCTCATGCAGAGAAGGGAAGCTTCAGGTCTCTAGCATAATTAGTTCAGCCCAAAATCAGTCCTCCAGGAAGGAATAGTCAGCTGGTGTGCCTTCAACATTGTAGTCAAACCATCACACGTCGCACAAAACCCTGCTGTAGTGAAATGTTACAGCCACGAATGCAGCCAGGCTCTTCTCTACCCTTCCCCACCTCTCCCTGGCCCAGCACTTTCTCCTGCCAACGACACTTCCAGGAGAGTTTTCTTACTCCCATTGTACTTGTTAGTTTTCCATCCTCTCATTTGGAACTGAGGCTTTCTATGGTCTATTTTAAATTTTGTGCTGGACCAAGGTGGCCATTGCTCAAAGTGGAACAAAGTGAACTTCAGTCTGGAAAATGATAATGATGCTTTCCAACTTCTCATCACTGCATATTCTGCCCTCCTTGGCTCCAGAAAGCCCTCCAGTTATTTCCTTTTGGCGGCATCTTTTAGTGCACTTAATAAATTTGGACTTATGGGGGTGGAGAGTGCGGAGCAGCAGCCGCCTGCCCAGCACTATTTTAACGTATGGACATTGCCGTTTCCCTTTGAGAGAGCCAAGTGAAGCACTGCCTGCTCTCAGTCATCTCTGCCTCTGGTTTAGCCACTCCATGGTGCTTCAAAGAGGGCAGAGCAAGGCCTCCATCTTCAGAAGAGCTCCCAAGAGTCCAGAGGAATCCCAAGGCCCCGAATCCTTGCTCTTCCCAGACAGCATCACGCTGTCCTTCGATGCACCTGGATGTTTACACGGCCCATTATCAGTATCTTCTAGACTATTGACTCAGTTGTCACTTTCCCTATGAAGCTTGTGATTTCCTTCACTTTAAACTCTTGGTCAATGTGTCAGCAGCTCACCTGATTCTGTGACTGAAACTGATAATGAGCTACTAAATAATTGCTTTTGTATGTTTCTCTTCTCTTGTGAACAGTGAATATTTCAAAATCTAGAAAAATCTTTTACCAGTTTTCACTCTCTAACAACTGATCGCAAAGCAAATCATCAGCTGACATTCCATGAATGAACATAATTTCTGAACTTCTGTGTGCACGTCTTTGTATTCCTTTATTAAGAAGCACTTTCAATGGAAAGTCTCTTTGGTGGAAAATCATGCAATAACCAGTAATCATTATCGATCAACTCTTGAAGTGTCTTTTGAAAGGGACCCAGAGCGGGATGAAAATATTGGAGACTGGAGAATACGCCATGGGATTATTTGAAGATGAAAGGAACAACTCATAAAGCTAGACAATGCAGGTTGCATAGCAGATGACTGAGCCGGGGGCAGGTCTCTTCCTCTGCTCAGCCTGTCTACTGCAGATCATCAGCCTTTCAAAAGTCCTGCAAGAAGGCTGGAAGAGTTCATTGTCATGATGAATCTAAACGTGTGTAGTCTAACAGGAGACAAGAAACCTTCCCTACAGCCAGTTCGCCTTTGCTGGAACTCCATAGTGATGCAACTATAAAAATGTTCCAGCTATTACCAAAAGTCCTGGCAAGCTGAGGGGTATACTCATAGCCAGCCCTCTGGGGTTCTCCAGTGACTCAGTGTGCCTCTGCTGCACCCCACCTCATTAAGCTGCTGGGTTATTCAGACAGACATTAATTACTCAGAATTAAGTGCCTGTGTGTAAATGCTTATTTTGGATAATACAGACATGTCATTAACTCCCTCATAATTTTTACTTATGATCAAAACACTTTGCTCAGGAAGTCTAGTCACTCCAATTGGAGGACAATTTATTAAAAGTGTGTCATATTTGACTGAGGCAGTTTGCTTTCCACTCTTGCTCTCAGCTCCCCACTCTACAAGATCTTTGGCATCTACCAAAGAGTCTAGCGGTACCTCTGAAAAGTCCTGATAAATATCTCTGTCTCCCTCCAACTGGCTATTGTGTTGCTGCGATGACCATTCTGAACAACCAGAGAGGGTTCAAGTAAAAGCAAAACAAGTGGGTAGGGAGGTGAGGATGATCTGGGAGGAGTTGGGGAGAAGTAATCATAATCAGAAAATGCTGTGTGAAAAAACTCTATTTTCAATAAAAAATGAAGCAAGACAAGCAGTGAGATTGTATCTTCAATATATGACAGGAAGCTGCTCCCGTGAAATCTCAGCACTATGGTTGCCTATACAAGACCTGAAAACTGACAGTATCAACTGGCATAGGAAAGGGGGAAATCTCACCGGGCCCCACACCCAGGTGACGAGTTACAGGTGACTGATAACTGCTGAGTGAGAATCAATTTGCTCTGGGGATGAGCCCCTGATAGGTGATCCAATCCCGTGTTGTCAGCCCGAAACGTATTAACCATAAACAGCACTAAATGAACTCAACATTTAGAATGCATAATTAAATCTGTAATAATAACAATGATTAAAGAATAAGAGACCATAAATTTGAGGAGTGGAGATGTGAGAGACAGTGGAGGAAGGAGAGTAGGGATTATGTAAATGTGTATTCATATTTAAATTCTCAAAAATTAATAAAAGTCTTTAAAAAAAAAAGCACAGCAAGGGTGCTGTGCACACTCTTCTTCTCACCATAATAATTTTGTGACTCAGCTGGCTTCCTGAGCTGAGAGACTTAGATGTTTAAACATAATCATTTTAAATGCCAAATCCACCGTTTTGATCGTACCCATCGAACCCCCAGGGGTACAGAGGTTTTGGTTAAAACCTACATCAAATTTAAAGTTTCCTTTTTAAATCCTACCTCTCAACCCTACCCCTTACTAAGCTCTTGGCTTTTAAGACTAATGTCTAGGAGTTAAAATGTAAAAGTCACCTGTCAAGAAAGGCTCTGCGGACAGTGACAGTCAGATGAGCGTGGCTAAGCCTGCAGCATTTGCTCCTGTAAATCTGACCTATCTGCATGGGATCTGCAGTAAGGAAGCTCTTGGCCTTCTCCTTACCTAACTTTGACAAGCTATTAGTTTTCATATCTCAGTTTCTTCCCTAAATCGATGACTATAGCAGCATCTAACTCAAGATTGTGTCAGTTAAAAGGCCTTTGATTCATAAGAATTATATAATTCAATGAAACTCATGAATTATTATTATCTACATCCATAGACAGTGTAGATAGAGGCACAAGCTCTTTCCCTAGTCTATGAATGAGATTGTCACCAATAGGAAATTCTAGAATGTCCAGAGGGGAAATCCAGATTATGCACTAATATTGGAGATCCAAGTGCTATCACACGTCTCACCAATAACCACATGAAACAATGCTTTGAAGTTTCTGATAGAAAGTGAATTCAACTGGGAATTCTGTGTGGAAACAATTCAGCCATTGTATAGATAGCAGAATAATCACTATCATAAATATTCTTTTAAAAAAAAACCTGAAAGATAAGATAATTCATCTTAAGGCTGTGAAAGGAGTGACTGAGAAACAAAGACAGATTCAGAGTAAATTATTTTAAAAAATATTGAATAAGAAGATTAGATCATACAGGTCAAGATGGCGGTGGGGCAATAGGCAGACTCTGATAGGGCTCCAGCTACTTCCTCACTGTCTCCCAACCCCATCCCCAATACAGTTGCTTCTGGCCCCTCACCACTGGAGGAGCTATTATTCTGTCACAGAGTCCAGTGGGGAAAACTTTAAGAAGTAAATATGGTTGGAAAGGCAACAGACTTGTGTAGGTGAAGATTCATGCCAGATATAGATGTTGATTCAGGCAGAGGCTTGTATTCTTTTGGTAATTAAATCACCAGTTTCTGCCTTTGTACCATCTAAAATGCTTAAGCCACCATGGCTGACTGAGCCACCCTCTGAACTCAGACTCTTTGGACTGCTTCTGTGTCTCTGTGAGCGCTCACTGTCCCCTTCTGCCTGCTGTAACTGACTAACTCCTTCTGAGCTTGCCTCTTGCGTCTGCTTCCACACTCTGTTTCTCTATAGGGAATAAAGGCATGGACCACCACTGCCTTCTGAATACTAGGATTAAAGGTGTGTCTGTACTCTGTCCAGACCACACAGACATCTGAATGTAGATTCCTGGATTATAGAGCCTTCCTAGCTTTCACGTAAACCTAATCTTCTACAGACCTGGAAAACTGACTGCCCATGAGTAGAAAGAGGGGAAAATGGCAGATTATAGCAGCATATACAGCAGAGATATGGAACTAGAGTCATGAAAGGGACAGATACAGAAACACCCTGGAGAGGCTGGGGCCTGTAGTTGCTGCCTCTGTGGGGACTCAGCAAAGACAACAAGGAGGCATATTTCATAACTGCAAACCCTGCCAGACCTCAGTAGAGGGAACCACCATCATGACCAGCACTATACTCAATCAACAGTGGAACACCGAGCATCTGAGCTCAGATGGTTTTATTGATTCAGCACTTCTCAGGTGCATATCATAAGCAATCAAACATCCCCCACAGAAATCCAACAACTGCAAGCAATAAAAAATGCCAAGGCCTATTCATCCATTCTTCCAACAGTGCACAAAAACAATTATTTTAAACACAACTAAAAATAAACTTCTACAACAGGAGCCACACCACATCTCACACACACACACACACACACACACACACACACAGAGCCACTACTGCTGCTCCATCGAAGGCAGGAGGAAACTGAACTGGAAACACAGTTGTGGAGGTGGTTCAACCAAGATGGTGGAGAAAGGAATTCTGACAGGGGGCTAATACTCAGGCTACCTCGAGGCCAGGACTATAGTCTGGCTAGTTGGGCTGCCCTACCACTAATCACCAGGTTAGGGCTGCCACCAGAAGTATAGACCTGCACACACGGTTAAGAGACACAGAGCTGGAGGTTCTGCAGACAGGAGAAAAATGGTGAACACCTCTAAGAATCACATAACTATAAGTGATGGCAAACATGGGAGCACATCCAAGGTGAATGGGGGCCCAGTCCTTGGCCCACTTTACACCTGCCAGACAGGAGCTGAAGCTCCTGTGGCTGTGGCTGTAGCTGTGGCTGCCACTTTAGTATCCTCCATGATGGGGTAGGGAAGAACATGGGCTACAGTGTTACCCTGGTTGCAAGCACAAGAACTGAATCAGCAGGACGGACTGTGGTGAGGATAGGGTGGAGTACAGAAGCCTGAAGCTTGACTAGGGCTTGACCCTGAGTGTGCTGCCAGACCTCAGGAGCACCCTGATCCTGAGCAACAGCAAGATGTCCTAGTTGAAAAATATTCCATCTTCGTGGTTGAGTCTCCTTTGGGGAGGCACTTTAAAAACCTCAAGATGCTCATGTGGGCCAGGACAATTAGAGACCCATCTGCATTGCTGATACCATCAGAGTTCACAGTGCACTTGACCCTGGCTTAATGAGGTGCTTATTCTGGCAGGCAATCTGAGGGTCTGTGTAATGTCCCAGTGCCTGCAGGATGCCTGGGTATCTATGTGAATTCCAGATGCTTGAAGGATGCCATGGTGCCTGTGGGATGGCTGGGTACCTGTGTGATGGTCGAGTATCTGCAGGATACCTGGATGTCTGTGGGATATCAGGGTGCCCATAGGGTATACAGGATCCTGTAAGATATCTTGGTGCCTACATAACATTCAGGTGCCTATATGATGTCTGGGTGCCTATGGGATGGTTGAGTACCTGCAGGAAGTCTATGTGAACTCTGGGTACCTGTGGGTTGGCTGGGTGTCTGTGGGATGCCATAGTGCCAGTGGGATGTCCAGGTGCCAGTGTGAACTCCAGGTGCCTGTGTTATAGCCAGGTGCCTACATGATATCTGGGTTCCTGTGAGTTTGAGCAGTGAGGCTCATGCTCTGGTTAAACGTCATTATGTTTAATCTCAGGCTAACGTAGACCAGGTGGATGTCCATGATTTGAGCTGTCTACAGCTATCAAAAACCATGGCCATGCCTGTGACCCATGTTCCTGCCACACAGACTTGTCTTAATTCCTTTTTCTTTCTTTCTTTTTATCTTTTTTTTTATCCTGCAAAAGTTTTTTGTTTTCTTTTGTTTTTGTTTTGGGGGTCTCTCTCTCTTTCTTTTTTTTTTTTTTTTTTTGAGGGCACAGGGGTGGGAGGGTGGGAAGAGAGTGTAATCAAGATACATTGAATGAAACTCAAGTAATTAATTAAAATATTACATTGGAAAAAATAAAATACTAAGATTAGCATCTTATAAAAATATAAGATGCTTTGTAAACACTTATAACTCAAACAACATGATTTTTAACAACATGACAGAATGTCGGTTTGAGCGGTCACTCACATCATGCCTAGTGGCAGCAAGTGGTTCAAAGGGTAAAGAAGCTTATCTCCAAGTCTGATGACCTGAATTTTGTCCATGTGACCCACAATATGAAGAAATCTGACACCTCCTAGTTGTGCTCTGTATGTGCATCTACACACACACACACACACACACAATTAGTATAAAAGTATAACTAAATAAATAATGAGGTTATGAGTTACAAAAATATTGAATAAATCTAATGCAATCATTTAGATAAAGGTAGTAAATACAAAGCTAAAAAATACCCCCAGAAAACAGGAGAAATTATATATTAAAATGGAATATGAAAAAGTTAATCTAAGAACTATATCAACTCGTAGTAACTTGAGACAAAAAAAAATTCAAAATTAGGAATGTGAAACAATTAAATAAAAACTGGACATCCTGACAAGTGAAAGCCATGATTATCTGGAGTAGAATGCCCCTTCTTATATTTTATAATTGAGGAAAATCCTAGTGCAGTAGGAGGCTTATTATCAGTGGAGACCAGAAATGCTGCAAGAAAAACAACAGATGGCATACAGTAGGAACTGGAGTGGCTACTCAATGGCAGCCCCTGGAATGGAAGAAAATGAAATACTGAAATAATACCTTAAACTCAGATGCTCAAGCAGCCTGTGCATCTGGTGTGAGAGCGCTATTCATACATTTCCAGAACTGAGAGTTTAAAAAGTCTTCTGAGCATCTTTTTATATGT
Source organism: Cricetomys ansorgei (assembly GCA_026225945.1). Classification (NCBI taxonomy): domain Eukaryota; kingdom Metazoa; phylum Chordata; class Mammalia; order Rodentia; family Nesomyidae; genus Cricetomys; species Cricetomys ansorgei. The sequence continues at coordinate 30,171,706 of JAMJFZ010001038.1, forward strand.
AAACATCAAGGATATTTTCCAGAAAATGAATTCATATGTCAGCAAAACTAAAAGGGAGCACTAGGCTATATGGGACCCAGAAAATAAGAACCCAGTTACAATTTAGTGATGGAGAAAAGACCTATTATTAGGGGGCGAAAGTGCAGAGAGTGGTGGAGCAGCCCACTCCCAAAAGCAAAGGTAGTCAGAGGACATAAGACCCTGGGAGGCAGGCGCCTAAAAGGAAATGGAACTAATGTGGTAGTCTGAGATTTTGGAAATAAAAGTGAAAGGTCATTGACCCACTGCAACGTCTGAGAAAACACTGACAGATGTGGGAAATCAATCAAGTAACAAAGTGGTCATAGTGAAACTGAGCTCTAAATATCATTTATATCCCACAAAAGGAGTCCGAATCCTTGGAGAAGTGACTTATTCTAATACTAAGAGCAATACTAAGATATGATACCTATGGTACCCAGTGGATGAAAATGCTAGTGATGATAAGGATGGGGGTCATGTCAAAGAGACACAGGTGCCAACCTGCAAGAGCTCACAGTAACCAGAGCAGGAACAATCTGAGCAACACAACAATCACCTATCAGAGTGCAGCCGAGAGTATAAGACAAATACGTGTGAATTCATGCTGAGGCACAGTATTGGTTAAATAAAGGAGGGAAGCAGACGTACCTTTACAGAATAACTCCAAATAATTCAAGTAGCTGCCCTTTTCTCTTTCAAAAGGTGAGTCTTAATTACTCACTTATTTGACTGTGATTTGATTTGCTTGCAAGAAATAAAGTATGGGTCTGGAGAGATAGCTCAGTGGTTGAAAGCACTGGCTGCTCTTCCATAGGACCCTGGTTACTTCCCAGCATCCACATGGCAGTTCTGATTTTAGGGGATCTGATACCTTCAGACAGATATACATGAAGGAAAAACACCAATGTACATAAAATAAGAGTAAATAAAATATTTTTTAAAAAAGAAATAAAGTATAAGGGAAAGTAACTTCACAGTTGAAAATACTGTTGAACACCATGTTGAACAAGGAACCACAGATATTATCACCCATGATAACTCAGGACAGTAGCTTGTATTTATTGATCTGATGTATGAAATTGACACTTTAATGCTTTCATATTTTTTCTCAAAACATACGCTAATAATCGAACCATGAAGACAATATCAAGCAACATATTCAAATGATCAAAATGATGCTTCTCAAAACTAACAATAAAAGATATTTTACAAAATATGTGAATGGTGTTTTTTTTTTTTTAACTATCAAAGTCATGTGAAGGGAGGAAAGACTACAGAATTCTTTTCAGACCAGAGAAGGATAAAGAGGCAAGACAAAAGGATGTACACTGTGGCACACAGGATAGGGTTCCAGCAGAAAGAGAACTCTGTGGAAGAGGACCAAAAACCCCCTTGAAGAGATAGTCATGGATCAACCCGGGCTCCTTGGCTTTAGGGATATATCACAGTATCATTAGATGTATTAGCAGAAACTGAATTAAGGGTGCATAGAAACCCCATTTTCTCTCTTTGCAATTTCATATGACTCTTTAGAATAAGCATCAACTCAAATATATGTATCAAATGGTCAAACATCTGTATAAAAATGTAAGCTAGCAAGATTTCTTGGATCTTCACTAAACAACATTCATGAAATTGAGATCAGAATGCAAGAAAGCAAACATTTAAATCGAAAATTGTGACATAGGGCTGGGAGTGTAGCTCAGTGGCAGAGTTCTTGCCTAGCATGCACAGGTCATAGGAGACCAGCATAGGTCCCAGCACAGGAGAGAGATAGGGACGGGTGTTCATCTCAAAACTTCCATATAGCAATGGTGAGAGAATGAAAAGAAAATAGAAGATGTGTGTGAAAAAGGCCACTTACTTCAAGAACTCAGTAATGCCTAATATTGATGAAGAGCAGATGTAGAGGTAAACACTGCTGGAAAAGCTGAAAAACTGAAAGCAGCTAATTGCGTTGGGATTTAGGACTGAGGAATAAGAAATGAAATCATTGTTATTTTGATTTACTGCCTTACACAATCTTTAAAGATTGAAACCCTGGGATCATACATGGTCACTGGCATATAGTCCTCCTCTTTCTCTTTAGAAAGCCTAGACCCAGCACACCCACTGTGGGCATTTTGCAGAGGGCAATCAGTTCAAAATGTCCTGAGTTGTATTATAATTAAAGGTATATAGACATTAATATGAAGATAGAAGAAGAGCTTGAAGTAACATAGCCATGAGCCACAGAAGTCACAGGGCCACCAGAATCTGGGTGAAGCAGACACGTCCTTTCTGAAGGCTCTGGAGGATGCATGGACCTGCTAACACCCTGAGTTTGTAATTCCAGCTTCCAAGACTAAGGGAGAATGAATATCTTACTTTAAGCTGCCATGTTTGTAGTACATTGGCAGCCCTAGAAACACCCTGTAGACACCACAGGTTTTTTTTTTCAAGTAAAATTACAGTTGCTGGAGAGATCTGAAAATATTATTTAACATTATCATGACTTTGAAATCACAATAGTTACTTACTGTTTAATAAGGTAATAACTGGCAAATTTGTTTATGTTTTAAAAACTCTATTCTACAGATTAACTAGATTGTCTTCCACTATGAGAACATAGACAAGGAATAAAGAAAGTTAAACCTTTCAAATTTATATAATGTTGTCTTGACGCTTGTCTCACTGCTGTGATAAAATACCTTTTCAAAAGAATCATGAGGAGGAATGGGTAATTATCCTGGCTCACTCTTCCAGGGTACTGTCTATCACAGTGAGAACATAATGTCAGCAGAAGCTTGAGACAGCCAGTCCCACAGCATCTGCAAACAGGAAGCAGGGGAGGTGAATGTGTTCTTCCTTTTAGACGGTCCAGTACCCAATCAAGAAATTCTAGATCCTGTCAAGGTGATATTCAATATTAGCCATTACAAGTCTACTCTTCATCAACCTGACACCCAAACATATCATTTTCAAACCTTAACTTTTTATCCTTTATCCCTGTAAGCTTATGACCATCTCATAATACAAGAAAACTCAGTCCAATATCAAAAGCCTCCACAGTCTTTTACAAATCCAGTGTTATTTAAAAGGTCGAAGTCTTTTCTGACACTCAAAATGATTTCTTGTTTGTTTCTTTGGCTTGTTTTTTTGTTTTGTTTTGTTTTGTTTTTCTTTGGTTGGCTGGTTGGTTTTTTTGGTTTTTTGAAATTTTCCAGACAGAGTTTCTAACAGTTGTAACTCTGGCTGTTCTAGAACTCACTATGTAGACCAGGCTGGCCTTGAACTCACAGAGATCAACCTGCCTCTGCTTCCCGAGTCTGGGATTAAAGGCATGCACCACCACCACCTGACTCAAAACAATTTGTTAACTATGGGACCTGTAAATTAAAATTCTCAAGTTAAAAACTTCTAATATACAACAGCACAACATAAGATTCCATTCCAAGTGAGAGGTATGGGGAATAGTAAGGAATGATTAGACTGAAATCCAGCAGGGAAGACACTAACTTCTGCAGTTCCATGCCCAGCATCTGGAGCTCAGATGGAAACATCTGGGCTCCACAGGACTTGGGTAACCCACTCTTCCAATTCTGAGGCCTGTATTACAAATAGCATCTCTCAGACAAGCTCTAGTTTCTGAGCAGCTTTCCTCAGCAATGTCCCATAGTCCTGGAATCTCCATTGTGTCATCTCCACAGCTTTGCACAGTAGGCTTTCAAGGCTTCCATACAGGACCATACAGTGTCTGCCTTGGTGGCTCTCTGAAACTTTAGTGTAACACTCCAGGGTTGACTCGATCCTTAATTTTTTATTCCTACAAAACTGATGTGATGAGAAAGAGAATGCCAGATTCTGCTGCTAGGAGGATGGAGCCTTGTTCCCACTGGACCACTGATTCCTCTGCTTGATAACCTCTGTGTGATAACCTGGAGAAACACTTCCCTAGAAAGTTGCTTTGAAGAAGAAGGAAACCCCTATACTTCCATACTTAGTTCAGCTTGTCTCCTTTCAAATAAGTTTAGATTTTAAAAGTAAGAGCATTTGGTAGGAGGCTTCTTACCCATAAGACACCTTTCCTACTGTCCAGGAGAGGGTCAGATGTTTCTGTTTAAATACTGTAGCCTCTTTCGCAGCATGCTCCTTGACCACAATTCTTAACTTGCTTGAGAGCTTTCCTCTTTGACCAGCAATACATTTTCTTTTTATCTTTTTGCATAAGCTTTTGCTCTTTTTCACTGAAACTGGATGCGTATCCAGTAAAAGATAGTAAAAGGCAGTCACATCACACCCTGAATTCTCTCAAGTCTGGAAATTTCCTCTCCCAATTAAATGAGTCAATTACCTTTAAATTCAACTTTGCTTGAGTTCTAAAGTCATGGGCAGAATAAAGCCAGAATATTGGACAAAATATCATGTGAATGGGTCATAGTCCAGTCACTGATAGAGTGCTCACTTCCCACTGAAACTTTATGAGCCAGATGGCCATAGTCTGGATTTCTCTTGACCTCCTAGACTTCCAAACTTCCACCAGAGTACCCCACTCAGCTCTGCCTACAGTAGCCAAGGGCTTTCTTGCCCAAAGTTTCAAATTATTCCACATTGCTCCTGCAAACCTTTCCAAAGGCCTAAGAGCCACATGTTCAGATTTATCATACATCTTCTCAGCATCATTCACTAAGTCTTTCTGCTGTGATACAATGCCCTGACAGAAGCAGCATACAAGAGAAAGGAAGTTTTTGGTTGTATGTTTGGTATTTGTTTGTTTGTTTGTCTCATAGTTATAAGGGACAGGAAAATCACTGTATCAGGAGCATGAGGCAGCTGGTCACATTGTAGCCACAGTCAGAAAACAGAGGAAGATGAATGCTGATACTCAATTATTTTTCTCCATTCTGTTTAGTCCAGAACTCAAATCAAGGGAGTGGGGCTATTCACTTCTGTGGTGGGGACAAGTCTACCTACGTCTGTTAACCTGGTATAGATAAGCATTCATATACATGCTCAAAAGCTTGAATCTTTGGTGATTCTAGATCATGTCAAGTTCACCTTCAATATTCATTCTCACAGGTGTAAACATGAGAAGGGCCTAACATGTACAGATATGAGCCATTTCTGTCTAGCTTAACTTGTTGTGTGCCTATTTTTATCTCACACTGTTGATCCAAAATAATTATTTGGAACCAAGGAATTGGGTATGAGTTGTGGAGATAATTTCTCCCTGTATGACACTGATAAATGAAGTCATCTTACGGTCACAGAACGTAGAAGGCAAGCATTATACTTTACATGTTATGTGGACATTTGATGGTTAATTGGTTCACATATTGCCTCAGGTAGTAAATGATAAATATGATGTAAGTACATGCTGCCTGGCTCCAAACCTTACAGTACTATGTGTGTCACCTTTAACAGCCTGTTTTCCATGAGTCTCAGAGAAAAAAACAGACAGGATTTTAATGGTGAGAGACTGGCCTTGAGGAAATTCTTGAGAAAGGAAACTAAGAGGATCAGTTCCCACTAACAGTGATGACACTGACCTCTGCTCTCCATTTCCCCATGAAGGCCTTGCTTTCCCATAAGCCCCTTATGACCCCTTGAGATTTAACAATCCAGTATTCAGATCCTGACCAATCAGAAAGATCACCTAGCCACTGCCTGCTTGGTTTAAAAGGCCCACATGGCCACATTTTGGTACTGCCATGTTTTTTGTTGTTGTTGTTGCTGTTTGTTTGTTTGTTTTTTTAAATTGGCTAGCCCCAACATGCCGGAATGATGTAACCCATGGAAATAAATTGCTTTAAAATGGCCATATGTAAATCTCAGTGTCTACTTGAGCTGTTTTGTGGACCCAACAGAAACATGAAATAATCAGACAGAAATAGTAGGGATCTTGTAATCCAGTAAAACAAAATGTGTGAGTGACCAGAAATAGAAAAGACACGGTCATGAGAATCATTTGGTAACTGGTCCCCAGAGGCAGGAGAGTGAAGTCAATGGGCTGACCAGTCACTGAAGGCTGGAGAATGAGGTCAGTGGAGTGACTGGTTCCTGGGGGCTGGAAAGTGAGGTCAATAGGGTGACCAGTCACTGATGGCTGGAGAGCAAGGTCAATGGGGGTGGTTGGCTGATTCACAAGTTTCTTAGTATCTATCTGTGATGACTTCATTCATACTTTTTCTCTATGTGAATTTTGGTTTGGTTTATGTGGTAGTTTGAATAAAAATCCCATATACTCATAGATTTGAATGCTTGATCCCCAAAGGGTGGCACTTGTAGAGGAATATTTAATCATTTAATCCAGAAATATGGCTTTTCTCTCTGTGGGAAGGATCACATCCAGAAGTCTATGTAAAGGGATCATATTCAGAGGTCCAGATGTAAAGTAGAAAGAATGTTAGTATACACCTTTAATCCCAGTATTCAGAAGGCAGTGGTAGTGCATGCCTTTAATTCCAGCACTTGGGAGACAGGAAGCAGAGCTCAGAAGGAGTTAGTGTCAAACAGGAAGTGATATCTGAGATGAGTCAGAGTGAAGGGCAGGCAAAGTGATAAATCAGAGGAAGAGTTAACAAAGTGAGTCAGAGTAATGATATGCCCAATTCTCAGGATAAAAAAGCAGGCTCTCAGCTCAGAGAATCAGAGGACAAGAGAGAAGCAGAGAGGCTGACTAAGGCAATATGGAGCTGTCAGAGGACAAGACACAGAGACAACGAAGCAGTTTGACAGAGGATGATACAGAGAGGATAAGACATAGAAGCTGACTGCAACAGAGACACAGGATCAATCTGAGGTGTCTGAGGCAGAGACACAGAGGCAGTATGGCAGATCAATCATGGAATCCAAATTGGTCCCTTCAGAATGTAAAAACACTCTGACTCACTTTTTATTTGTCAAGTTGTAGATTTGTGGGGGAAGTAGTATCTCCCATATAAAGTAACTGCATTTAAACTTCTATGTTTTGGGGGAGTGGAGAATAGTGAGAGATAAGATTTAAGTGGACAGGAAAATGGTAACTTAGGAAAGAAGGAGAGGGGAAGGATAACTAACACTAAGGATGTTTGAAAAAGTAATATGGAACCCTATTATTTTATAAACTTCCTAATATAAGTATATTAGGAATTTAAATGATATATATTTATTTATAAATGTATAATAAAGAAATTCCTAATACTGGGCTGGTGGCACAAGGCTGTATTCTCAGCTACTTGGGATGATATAGAAAGCGTGTAAGTTCAAGGCTTGTCTGGGCAACAAAGTAACTCTATCTACTTTCTCTTTTTCCGTCATGTAAAGTTTCAATATAACAATAATCTAAAGCAAACAAATATTAGTTTATCTTGATTAATATCAGCAAAATCAGTGTATCCTAAGTACTTTACGCTGTTGAATGTACATGATCCAATGGATAAAATAAAGATCAAGACAATAAAAAATATAGGCTATGCAGCTCCACAGCTCAGTACTCCAAGAGGGCTTTCTGCTATGTAGAGATACATAGGTGAGTGTTAGTGTGGAATAGGCACCAGAGACTGCCTTTGCCATGCACATGGCTTCATCACATCTGTGCCGGTTGAGTTTTAGCAAGGTCACCACTGATTCCTTATTTGGGGATAACATAATTTTGACAATTTACAATTATCCATCTTTAAAGCTCTTTCCAAAAAGTAATAAAATATCACATATCGAGAGGTGTTATCTGCAGTGCTAAAGTCATAAAGAGCTCAACTGAAGCAGATCCTCCCTCCTCCTTCCTCCCTTCCTCCCATCTTATTTTTCCTCTCCCTTTCTACCCATCTTCCTTTCTCTTTCCAAATGGTTGACTAGGGTTGATTTCTCACTGTTTGGATTGGAATCTAGACATTCTGCTGTGTTGAGTTTCTTTCAGTGAAGAGGATATATAAAGAAAAATAAGTACTGTGAGAGAAATCAGATATCTCAGCGAAGCTAATGGAGTGATCTCTACTGTGGATGTTTACCAAATCCTTACTCTGGATAATAGTCTTTATGCTTTGAGGGCGGGGAGAAAACAGTTGTTCATAGCTGAAAGAGCTTCAAGAAATGGAACTGATTGTGACAATGTTTGACAATCCAAAAATTACAAGATGAATGCAGTTAAATGGGGAGAGTTGGATGTTGTTGACACCTGGCTGACAGACAGGGGCACTAGGCAAGAAAATTTGGCAGGATCTCAGAATGTCATGCTTGCTCAGAACGACAGGATCTTGTCTTCAAAGATCACTTTAGCGGTAGATAGAAATGTTTGAGTTCACAACAAAGAAAATAGGCCTCTGGAACCCAAGGGCAGAGACGCAATGCAACTGTGGAAGACCTTACATGATGCCAAGAGTCTACATAGGCTGCCTCGGTCATCCATCCATTCTGTGTCTTTGGGAGTAAGTATTGCTTATTCACTGGCTTTTGTCCTCTCCATCAACCCAAGGGCAGTCACCAATATTAATAATCTATTATTTTACCAGCAAAAGCATCTCAAAAGCAATCCAGACAATGTAGGGCCATCTCAGTCATTTGTCATCAGCAATCACAGCAAAGATCTTAGAAAACGACCACAGGTGTTAAAAAATGTCATCAGAGTTATTCACTAGGTATCTTTTACAGACCCACACTCCACAGCATTTAACTCAGCTGGATACGTTTGCATTGGTCTGGACAATGTGAGTGGGTGCTCCGAGGTGACTTCTCAATAGCTGGTCCTATGAAATGGTTCTCCCTTCATATATGGTCACATCATCCAGTATACGTGGATTAAACATACTGTTAAAGAACATTTAAGAATAAACATAAGCTGGACAGTAGTGACAAACACCTTTAATCCCAGCACTCAGGAGGCAGAGGCAGGTGGACCTCTGTGAGTTCAAGGCCAGCCTGGTCTACAGAGTGAGTTCCAGGACAGCTAGAGTTACAACAGAGAAACATTGTCTCAAAAAACCAAAATAGAAAAAAGAAAGAATGAATGAATGAATGAATGAATGAGAGAGACAGAAAGAAAGAAAAAAAGAAGGGAAGAAGGGAGTGAGTGAGGAAGGAAGAAAAAAGAAAGAAAGAAAGAAAGAAAGAAAGAAAGAAAGGAAGGAAGGAAGGAAGGAAGGAAGGAAGGAAGGAAGGAAGGAAGGAGGAAGGAAAAGAGAAAGAAAGAAAAGAAAGAAAGAGAGAAACAGAACATGAACTCCAGAAAAATTTTCTAGAAATGCAAGATGGATCCTAAAGAAGTCCATTTGGTTTTAAATGTTAATACATTTATAGATAACAGGAAGAACAAAATCTGATTTAGAAGCTAGATAGTGACCATAAACCTGGAACACAGGATTAATCAGAGTGGCAGGTCAATGTTATCCATCAGGTATGTTTGTAATCTGGCTCCTGCTGAAGAACTATACAAAATATTTGAAATTCATTATCAAAAGTATGAGACATTTTAAAAATAGATCAAATATAGGGGGCTGGAGAGATGGCTTGATGGTTAAGAGGACTAGCTGTTCTTCCAGAGGACCCAGTTTAGTTCCCAGCACCCATATGGCAGCTCACAACCATCTGCAAGTCCAGTTCCATGGGATCTGACACATTCTTCTGGCTTCCATGGGTTCCAGGTAAATACATGGTATGCAGACATACATTCAGGCAAAAAAGTCATACACAGGAGATTAAAAAAAATAATTCAAACACTGTAAATAAGACTTGAAACTCATCATTAAATCATCTAAAACAGGAAAGATAACGCACACAGAATAACAAATGCGATGCAAAACAATGAAAATGCTGTGGCTGGCTTCTGTAGGAGCTCGGGATGAGCACCCCCTTGATGGTGCAAGAGTGGACAAGCCACCAAGGAAAGAGCCTTTGATCTGGTCCTTGAAGGATGGCAGGATTTCGTACACAGAACGGGGAGTGAAGAGGAAAAGATGAGCAAAGAACCAGCGAAGGCATGGGCTCGATAGAACGAAGGCTCTTCGACCACATTGGAAGTTGTATGAATAGGATTACAGGACTTGATGCAAGTCACTGGGCAGAAATAAGCCCCACAGGTATCACAGCCCGGTCTCAACATGGCCCTCAGCAGCCCCTCCCAGTTCCTCAGCGCTTCTCTTCCTCCCCTGGTCCTGCCAGGATTCCTTCCGAAAAGTTACCATTTAGGGTTCCCATTTAATTTAAATCACATCTGACACCCCCATGCCTCTTTCTCTTTTTTTTTTTCCTTCCCCAAGATATTTCCCTTCCAGCCTTGACAAAATCCACAGCCCTAAGTACTAAGTTCTCACTATTGTGTATCTTTTGGAGAGACGTGTGGTGTGGCAGTGTGCCAGCCCCTGATCATTTAGCCATTTAGCCAGGGGAGCCCGCCATGGGGAGTTAATCTGACAGGCAGAATCAGGAGCGAGCCTCCCTCTCCAAAGGTACTGGGAGACCGTCAGTGTTAAATTGTATCTGACATTTAACTCCAGCTTTGGGCAGTTTTGCGTGAAACTTGACTTCAGTGAGACATTGATCAGCCCACAGCTCTTCATGAGTTTTGACAAAATCAATTTTCTCCAGTTGATTGGGCGATCATTAGCTGACTTACGGAAAGGCGTGGGTCATGCACAGCTTTCTGCAGGCCTTGAAGCTGCGTGCATAGAAGAAATGATGAAAAATTGCTGCCGCCAGTCATCGCCCCTTTCCCCACAGAAAGGGAGCAACTCAAGTGTACAAAGAGCAGACCCATCTTTAATTTCATTGCCTCAGAAATATGGGTCTTTGAGAGAATTTTCTAGTCAATTTAGAAAATAATATATTCGACTTAGGAAGAGGAGGCAAAATTGCCCGAGACTGATTGCTGGCTCTTCCTCTAGAAGTATGTCTTACTTTCCCACAAGCCCTTATCTCACATCTTTATTTACCTAGAGATGCTTTGAAACACAAGCACCTGCTACTTGTGGGGCCATAGACTAACTGGGAAGCTTTCAGTGAAAGAAAATCATGGAAGCCACTTTTATATACAGAACCACCCTATAACAATCGTTAACTTCTGACATGATGCGTAGCATACAAAAAAGCCTTTTCTCTAAAAACATGAATACACTATCAGAAGCTAAGACTGTATTTGTTCCCAGGGGCCAGCTCGGTACTGGGCACGGTCGGTACTTGTTAACGCGCTGTTGAACACACTAGCGAATAACTCAGCCATCGTACTTCTATGTTGGAACACTCTCTGTGGAGGAACGCGTTATTTTACTAAAAGTGTGTCTTACTAAAAGTGTGTCTTAAATATCCCCATTTTACAAGACTATCCTACTACTGACTTATGTATACACCTGCACGTATTAGCACAGCACAGCATGTATTAAATGTTTCCTGAAGTACTGAAATGTGTTCAGTCATTTTGGATTGTGAAGCAGAACTTGCAGATAAGGGAGCTATGTTAGCTTTGTCTCCGGAGACACAGTTTCAATTAGGAAAAAGCTGGGTCTTCTGGCTGTGGCCTTTTCCAGGGAAGTTGAGTACCATCCTCCCTACCTGGGCAACAGTAAGCTTTGTAAGCACAAAAGAATCTCTACCCATGACGTGAATGACTTGTAACAAGACTGTGGCCTTTCTTCTCCTCTTCCAAAACCTTCTGCATCTTCACAAAGAGATACACTCTTTAATCGTTATCAAGAAATTAAAACTGAGGAAGTTTTGCACTGACCTCTCAAGGAAAGCTGGCATCTTCCTAAGGTAGCATTAGCCCTCCAGAAACTGACAAGAGAGCTTGGGATGGCTCGGACATAAATAGGCACCCAGGACAGTCTGGGACATACATTTTATAGATACTCAGGAAAAGTTTCTAAGGAGATGAATTTAAATTTGTTGGGTTTTAAAATCTACTTGTTTGTTGTGGTGAAAATGTGTGTGTCCTTCCTTCCAAAACTTCATTTGTTGAAATTCCCACACTCACTGTGTTGGCAATGGGAACATTTGGAGGTATTCTAATTTGTTTTCTGTTGCTATGATAGAACACTCTGACCAAAAGCAACTTAGGGGAGGAAAAGATTTGTTTGACTTTTTCCTTTTTTTTTTTTTTTTTTGCTTTTATGCTTCCAGGTCACAATTCCCATTGAGGAATACCCTCAGTTGATTTAAAACACTTACTAGGACCACTCATTTACCAGACCTCACTCGTAACAGGTACAAACTGATATGGGCAGCCAGCCACTGACCAAAATTCCCCAAACTGTGAGCTAACCTTTTAAAATTGATTATCTCTGGCATTTTGTTACAATAAAGAAAAGCAGGCTCACACAGAAAATTGATACTGAGAAGTAGAAGCATTACCAGGATGCTTGATGATGTGGTCCAAAAGCCCTGGGAATTGATTTTCAGGAGAGGTTTGGATTTAAAGCTAGAGAAAGCCTAGACTGTTAAGTGGAACTTAATGGAAAGCCTCAGTGAGAGTTCAGAACATAATGTTAGTAGAAATCTGTGCAGTAAAACCCAAGCTGCTAAGGCTTTTAGTTGGAAGTAGGGGTTAAACTAGAAATCAGATTAAAGGTTGTGTTCCATTCTGGAAATGAGTTTATCTGGATTTTTGTCTACACCCTGAAACTTTGTGTCACGCTAAATGTTGATCTAGATTAGCTGCTGGACGAAACTTCAAGGCGAAGCACCGGGAAAACAGCGTGGCTGTTGCTGTCTGCTTTTAACAAAATTCATAGTGAGAAACAGAAGCAAAGCACAGAGAGGAAGGTTTTAGCAATTTGTAGCTTGGTAGGGTCTCAGGTAGTTTAAAGATGCTATCAGGGAGGATGCAACCGCTGAAGAGATGGGCGGCATCAAACGAAGCCAAGTAGCTTGCGTGGGGACAACAGGAAAGACGCCATCAGGAAGCCTCAGGGTTAGGCAGTTCCCTACCCATAGCAAGATCATGGGTATGGAAGTGTGAATTTGTTTCATACACATAAAGAAGAAGGCCTCAGAATGGACCACACACCCAGAAGCAGCTCAGGTATCATTTCCCTAGAACTCAACACAGCAAGTCACTCAAGCTGCTACCGTCATGATCCAAGAAGACCCAGGTACAGTATTCTGCTCCACTCACATTGCATGCTGCTCACATGGGCAGCAGACCTTTGAAGCATCCGTGTCATGTTGCTTTCATAAGTGTGCAAAATGCAGGAGGTGCAGCTTTATGGTAACTTCCACCAACATTTTAAAGACAAGCATAGGAGGCCAGTCAGATTCTTGGCAAGTAGCCTGTGATAGACTGGTATGTGGAGCTGTGAGAATGATACCAAAGTTGCCATGGAGACAAGAGGGTGGCAGAGATACCAGGAGTACGAATACTGTCAAGGAAGCTTCCAGATAACATGCAGAGCCAGCACTATATAGGTTGCAACCAGGAAGGCAGTAGAGGTAGCCTTTATGGTCTGCATCTACAATGACCAATATGATAGCCATCAATTGACCTATTGCCATTAAGCACTGGAATTGTGACCAGTCAGAAGAGAGACATGCTATTCTAAAGCATAGATTGAGTTTCAAAGACTTAGTAAAGCTAATAAAATATCTTAATAATTTTAGTTCTCATTCTGTGTTGAAACGATGTTTTGATTAGATTGGGTTAAGTAAAATATATTAAAACTAAATGAAAATCTTTTACTCATTCATTTATTTTCTTTAATTAACAGAGTGTATAGCACTTAAAATAGAATATTGGCCTTTGGTCTCTGTGACAGTGTGTTCACAATCAACACCATTACTTCCTTTGCTATGTTCACCTGTCTTTTCGGGGTTTTTTGTTTGCTTGAACATTGTGCTGCTTAGGACATCCCCAATGTCAACTGGTAAAGCTAAGAGGCAACCCTCTCCCACGCCCATCAGAATTATCTTGATTGGATTAATTGGGATAGAAGAATCTACCCACTGTTGGTGACACCACTTCCTGGCTAGAGTCCTGAACTATACAAATCCAGATGCAGAACTGAGCAGCAGCACTCATTTATACTCTGAGCTTCTTTTTTTTGGAGGGTGGTGGGTATTTCAGCTTACAGATCACACTTCAGCTCAGGTCACATTCTATCAGTGAAGAAAGTCAGGGCAGGACTCGGAAGCAGGAACTGATACAAAGGTCATTCTCCAGTAAGGAGAATTCTGCTCAACTGCTTTGTTCTCCTTCTCCTTCTCCTTCTCCTTTTTCTTCTCCTCCTCCTCCTTCTTTCTCCTTCCTTCTTTTTTTCTTCTTTCTTGTTTTTTTAATTCAATATATTCTGCTTAGTTTTCCCCCTCCCCATACTCCTCCCAGTTCCTTCCCATCTCCTCTCCCATCTGGATCCATACCCTAAACAGGCATCTAAAGAATAATAATAAAATGAAATGATATAAAACAGAAATCAGAAATAAAAAATCAAAATAGGACAAACAAAAGAAAGAGCCAAAGAAAAAGCACAAGATACACATACAGATTCATGCTCAAACACACAGGAATCACATAAAAACATAAAACAAAAAGTCATATTATATAAGCAAAGCACTTGTGAAGTTACAAGGGGAAAAATGCACTGACAACAATAAGAGACAAAGAACCTCCAAAGATGGCATTGAGTTTGTTTTGTGTTGGCCATCTACTGCTGGGCATGGAGCCTACCCTTAAGTGTAGCAGTACACTACAATCTTTTACCCTCTCTTTAGGGAAGGAGAAAGGAAGGATAGAAAGAAATCTTCACCACTTTTGCAAGCGGCCTTGATATAGAATGAGAGAAAGGTAGAAATCTTCACAGCCTCTTTTAGGCTGTCCTAAGCATGAAGAGGACTAGCTGACAGTGAGTCAGACTAGCATCTCAGCTCACAGTCTATAAATTCAATCTCTCCAACCTTTATTCTGTTAGGATTTATCACACAAATACAGCAACCCCACCAACAAACCACCAACCAATGCCCACCCCTTCTCTCGGGGCTTCAGACTTTTTATAACCTAAGTCAAAAGTTCAAAGTCAAAAATCCATGCAGCACACAATCCCCAAAACAAGCTACAGGTGCCAGAAAGACTGCACCTAACCAAATTATAGCCACCTGCATCAAGCATTCCAAATCCAACTCATACCACAGCTGGGGTAAGCACAGGAACTTAATCCAAATGCCACTTTGTATTTTTAAATAAATCAAAATAATAAAAACTTCTACCAAGTGTTCCTCTCCACTTAAGAGTGTGTTTTTCCCCCCTAGTAAGACTCTATTGGAGAAAACTGACTTTTCAGTTGCAAGTAGCTATCAATTGGAGACATAGGAATGAGTGTCCACTTCTCTCTATCTGATGCAGACTCATGCAAGCCCTGTGCATATGCCAGTCTCATATGTACACAGCCTTGTTGAGTCTAGAAGGCATTGATTTTTTTTATTATTTTTGGTGTTCTCATCCTTCTGGCTCTTATATTCTTTCTCCCTCCTCTTCCACAGAGTTCCCTGATCCCTGAGCCCTGGTTGGGAGAGATTTGATGGAGACATCCCTTTGGGGGCTGATATTCTCTGTTTATTGATCACAGAAGCAATGTGACCAGAGGCTTCAAGCTGCCTTGATGTCAGCACCATGGTAGACCTCTCCCTAAACTATGAGCTAGAATATAAAGCTTTTCTCCCTTAAATGGCTTTGGAAAGACATTTTATCACAGAAACAGGGAAAAACAACATCAAACATGTTTCTCAAGTACTAATTGAAGGTCAATCAGGCCACCTTCACTTTTGTTAATTTTTAGTCAGAAGAAATGTAAGTTTCTTCTCTGTAGAGACATCATTCATTTTTACTCTTCATAATTCTCAATTTGCTCACTGAGACATAAGAGACCAGAGAGCATAAGCTCCGTCTTTCAATCATCCACACAGGTTAATACAGTGCCAAGTCCAGTGTGGACTAACTCAGTGATGGTTCCTTTACAGGTCAAGACTGCAGCAAATGTCAAGGCTGTCAGCTGTCCCCACCAAAAAACCCAGCTTTATGATTAGGGGAATTCATTGTTATTGAAAAAGGAAAAAGAATTACTAGGCCAACTGTCTTCATTTCATTTGTAAATAGCTTTGAAAATCATTTGCTTTCTATGGAGTTCTTATCTGATAGGAATTAAAAAATTCAAGGGGCTCAATGCTAATGTCCATCATGCTATGTGAATTTACAGAGGAATCTAAAGGAAGATGTTTTTCCCAAGGAAAAAGTAGAAGAGGAAAAAGTGAGAGAGCTTATTGGTCAGGTAGTCTTGTTGCTGCTATAACAAAATACTTGAGACAGGCTATATGGAAAAAAAAAGGAATGCTAATTTAGCTTATGTGTATGTGTGTTGGTTTTGGTTTGTTTTGGTTTTGAATCAATGCTAGCAAACACTAAGGCTGCCCCAGATCCTCAGAAGCCCTAGCATGACCAGGATTTTGTTGTTAAAACAAAGAAACACTGAATATTCAGCTACTGTGTCTCCTCTCCAGTATCAATTTGATTTTCATATGTATTTTATAGGGACGCCTTCCCACTGTGCATCCTATGTAATGTGGCAGTTGGCTTTCGCAGCAGTGTATATTCCCAAATAAGAACATTGCTATGCTTCCAAAAACTGAAGCCATGTTTTCATTATACCCTAAACTTACATGGTTATCAAAGAGCAAGGTAACATAGGAGTTATATCCCAACACTTTTACCATATTCAGAAGTAGATCAGTTACTCCTATCTTCATTCAACAAGATAAGACCATGCAAGACCATAAACAGTAGAATTGCTAAGCTCACTTTGGGGGCTGCCCATTCTATTCCCCATTGTTGATTCATCCCAGTATAGCAGTGTGTTGTGTTTTTAATAGATTTACAGAATATGTTTCTTAATGTTTTATAGATCAATTAGAGGTGAGGCATTAAAAAAAATACTACCACAAAATAAATGATCTTGCCAGAAACAATTTGACTGAAAGCAATTTTGTGGAAACAAGAGTGGTCCAAAATCAATTTGGTCAAAACATATCCAAGTCACCAGAGGAATAGAAATATAAAAGCAAAATACAAGTAAAAGTCACCCAAATCCTGAAAGGCAGATGAAAATTGCTAAAGACTCATAAAAAGTTGCAAAAGCACTTTCTGTCATGAAGCAAAATAAATAATGTCATGAAACTAGAGACAGACTATTAATATTCCACAAATTATCATATTGGTCAACTTGCTTCATAAGAAATGGTATTAAGCCAGCTTGCTCTCGGCAGAATTACTCCAGCCCACTAGGAAACGCAATCGCCCCTAATGAGATAAGACTACATAAGCAAGGCCATGGTCACCAGCTTTCATATCAGCATTTCCAGGAGCAGAGGTTAGTGTTAGAAGGCTAAGAGAGGACATTAAGTAACCAATTACCCTGGGACTCAGTGATTTAAGATAACAACCATTTACAGTTTCTTTGAGTCAGGAATTAGGGAATATCTTAGCTGGAGGCTCTTAGAATCTGTAATGAAGCTGTAATCTCACCGACTGGAGCCATTTGCTAAGAGGTCCAATGGTATGGCTTTCAGGTTAGCCTCACCACATGGACCTTCCGAGACAGGCATTTCGTGTGGAAAATCATTGGCATGTCAAATAACTTCCCCAAAGTGAAAGGCCCAGGCCAGGAAAATAGGAGCTGCTATGCCTTAAGGCCTTAGATGAGAAGCCACAGGCTTTCACTCCCACCACAGTCTATTAGTTACATAGATCTGTCTGATTTAAAGAGACAGGACACTACAGAGGTGCGAGTTTCATAAAGCTTTAGCCATTGGATGTCTTCTTGGAGTCTAGCTGTCATATAAACAAGGAGATGAACCAGTTCCAGCCAGATTTCCATAGTGTTTTCACTCTAGACCATTAGTCTCTCCTTGGCTCATAAAAACCCTAAGTTGAAGACCGTTCAGGTTTCAACTGCATCCAAGATGGATGATTTAAGCAGTGCATGGGAAGAGTCAGCTTTACACGCTAGAGCTGCTTGCTTTCTGGGTCAAATACCAGCTCTACCAGGTCTACTGCTTCATGACTAGAACTTAAATTCCTCTAGAATTCTGCAGGAAAAAGTGCTGTTGTGTATTTAAAGGGAAAAAAAAATCATCAAATGTAAATACCCCAAGGAGAGGTAACATGCTAGCCTAAATTTGCATCGAGGTGTGACATGATGTGTGGCAGATCATTTCCTGAGCCACTTTCACAAAGGCCAGGCAACAAATAGAAAGTGGAAAGGGCCCTCCAAGAAACATGGGAGGGGCATCCAGGGAAGTGGAAGCAAAATCTCTGACATCACCATTTTTCCAGCGCCCACACTTATCCCACAGCAGTTCAAAGAGAGAATTATACTAGCCAATGGATAGTTACGAGCCCTAAAATAGAATATAGTTAGGAATTAGCAATTTAAAGAAATGTCATATTTAGACCAGTGTCCAAGATCTTTAGTTCATATAGTAATTTATTTGTGCCTTTTGATTAATGGCCTCTCCATATGTGCACCTCTGCACATTAGGGCTTTAACAACTGAGATAGGGCAGTATGGATAGGACAGGGCTAGGGACAGAAGAGATGGCACAGAGTGAAGACGCACTCCTCGAAACATACTTGGACCAGGAATGAATCACTGCTGTCACACATTGTGTTGGTTTATACCTGGCATTGCCCCAAATAGTCAGAAAAAAAAATCCATCAATGTGGGTTTGTATTTCCAGGAATGACTAAGAGCTGGCTATGTAAAGAGTGTTTTCGGCCAAATTCCATGACAATAACCTTCAGAAAGCAAGGAGGGGGTGTTTAAATGTCTCCATGGTCCTGCAATTTGGGAGTACCAACTATTGCTCAAGATCACTCTCAAATATCTGAAAAACATTCCAAGAAAATAGTTTTATTCAAGTCAGTTATGACTGATGCTCATAGGTTATAATTTTGGGGGGGGAAAAGTCAAGGGACACTACAATGCCTAATTATTTTGCTATGATTCCTTTTGTTCTGTCAAACCCAGCTGTGCTATCACATTGTCTCTTTCTATGAAGAAAGCTCTGCTGCTTCCACCACCTTCCCTTGAATATCCATGGCCATGAGGTACCATTTTGCTATTACCACTGAAGTTCCTGCAAGCTATCTTACTTCACATCCATGCCAGGAAACCTATATGCTTTATATTTTGACTTTAGAGGGAAAATCATTGGTTCAACAACAAATGCTACACACACACACACACACACACACACACGCACAAAGTTCATCAGAACGTCCATATGCATAAAGGTACTTTTAGCAAAGTCCTTCACAAATGAGGCCCTGCTTATGAAATATTGTCTCCAGCAAGAGAATAAAATGAACAGCTTGCTTTAGGAACCAGAGAATCTAAAATGACACTGTTTTCATTGTCTCTGATTGTCTGAAAAGATTATGTCTATCTTGTTCAGTGTTGTGAATGATGAACTAACATATAATAAATACTCAAGACATTAATGTAATAATAAATTTCTCAAAAGGTCCAAGAAGTATATTATGATTCCTTCCCTAACCTTTGACCTAATATCCCATAATATTGTAGATTTTTAAGCCTAAATCTAATTCCATACCTCAGATTCATCTGCATTTTCTGTACCCTTTTCTTACTAGCTGTCCATGATGTACGATTGCCTAGATACGTACTCTCTATCAACTTCTTTCCGTTCCCTACTGATTACCATCAATTACCATCCATTAGAAAGTTTTTTATTCCTAAGCACAAAACAAGGTTAAAATCTTGTCTAAGTGAAGTGAAAGTTTAGAAGAAAGACATCTACTTTCCTTATCTCCATTTAAACACTGATCTCAATCATTCATATATTCATGTATGAATATCATAGAGATCACTTACTATTTCACTAAATAATTGAGTGACTTCTGATAGAAAGTTACATTTAACTCAGAGCCTCTACGGGGATTGCAATTTAGTAATCATCATTTGGCAAAAAGGAAGGGTGGGGTGGAGGAAGAGGAGGAGAAGGAGGAGAAGGAGAGAAGAGAAATGAAAAAGAAAAAGAAAAAGAAAAAAAAAAGAATTGAATTCCTGATGCTGAAGTGCCAAGTTCCTGATAAGGCTGAATCCCATTTTAGTTGTGACAGTTAAGGGCAAATCAACATTTAAATTCTGTACTGAGTGCTAGGCACTGTACTGGATATTTTTCATGTGCCATGAAGAATCATCACTATGGAGTTTGAGTGATGTTCTCAGATTCTGTTTTATTATGTTGGAGAGAAGAGCTCCCAGAATCCCCTAGCTGTTGGGAAGCCAACACTTGAGCCCCAGGTAACACAAGTAAGGGTAACTCTCAAGTCTCAGATCCTGCCTGTGTTTACGGAGCTGTAATCCCACCAGAGGTAATTTTAACTTTGGATATTATTAAGTGTTGGATTAAACTTGCATTGCTCCCAAACTTCTCAAAAAAAAAAAAAAAAACTTAACTTGAAGTTAGTCACAAAGAAGGTGACTAAGGCTCTAAAAATAAACATTAATGAAACCAAGAATGGACCCACTGGAAAAGACTTTAGGGCTTATTAAACTTTGATCAAAGTAATACATCTGTGTCTTTATTTTTTCTATCATTGTGAACTACTTTTTTCTACACTGCCTGGTTCTTACCATCCCATGCCCAGATGTAATTTTTTACAGCACACCATCCAAAGTACCTCTAAGTTTGAAGACCTCTGTCTAAGCATCAGGAAAATAGAGATGACTTGCCAGGTGTGTGAGTTCTTGGTGTGAGCCAAAACTAGTATGCCAGATCATTGGGGACAAGCTTTAAGACTTTTCAGTGTCCAGATGAGCCAATGAACTATATTTTAAATGTCTGAAATATAAATTGACTATATTTTGTGAAAAGATTTTCTGTTATAACTGAAACCTGGCAGGAGGGACAGCAAGTGGAGGAAAATTTCTCCTCTCTCTAAATCGAAATCCCCAAGGATATTGGGTTTCACTTTTAAGTAGGTTTGGTTGCCATTGAATTCAGTGTTATTGAACTTTACATTTTGGATTCCAGAAAATGTCCACTAAAAAGAAACTTGACCATTTATGTTCATAGACTTCCATGCCATTTAGTACATTTACTAGTACCTGGAATAATGAGTGAACATCTTGATTCCATTTAGCATAGTAAGCATCTGACAAAGCAGAGTCCTCAGGAGCATTTCTGGGGTTTCACGATTATCAAGAATTGTCATGATTGTTCTACTAAAGTCTACCATGGCTAAAATGGTAGAAATGGAAATATCCACATATTCCTTTTGGATAGTTGGATTTAAAAGGGCACCTACAATAGTTACAATGATTGTCAACTTGCCAGGATCTAGAATCATCCAGGAGGCAATCTTCTGGGCATGTCTGTCAGGGACTTTACATATTGGTTGAATTGAAGTGGGAAGATCCACCCAAACATGAATGGCACTGTCCAATGGGCTAGGGTCTCGGGCTGAATAGAAAGGAAAAAGTAAGTTGTACCGCAGCATTCAGCCCTCCCTGCTTCCCAGCTGTGGATATGATGTGACCAACTGCCTCATGATCCTGCCACCATCCCTTCTCCATCATGAGGACTGCACCCTCAACTGTGAACCAAACAAACCCTTCTTTGAGTATTGGTCCCAGACATTTTGTCACAGCAATTATAAAAGTAACTAGTACATGCCGAGCATAGTAGCATATTCTTTAATCCCAGGACTCAGGAGGCAGAGGCAGGCAGATCTCTATGAGTTCAAGGCCAACCTGGTCTACATTGGGAATTCCAGGACAGCTTGAGCTACATAAAGAGATCCTGCAGTAAAACAAACAAACAAGAAAGTAACTAATACAGTACATAAAATCTAAATGATAATTGTAGATGATTAAAGCCCCCCACCCCGCATTAGTTTCATTAAAAAAAAACCAAAAAATTATTCTTTATCATCTTCTGCTCCAATAATGCAAAATGTCAAAAAGGAAGTCATACTTAAAGAGTGATGGGTCAGGAAATGTATAATTGTTCTGGTATTTGTTTGTACCAAATAAAAACAATAATTTATCAAATACTTCAGAGTTTCAAAACACTCTAGTCTTATTTTTGTCCCAATCCTTAATCCACAAATTTCATCATTAGGGAGGTCTATTGCATGAAACTGAAGAACTGAGAACATTCTCCAGAAATTCATCGTGGATTGTGACCAATAATATGTTCTAATGCCTTACATTGTCTTCTCCAAAGGAGCATGTTGTAATTCAGTGGTGGCGATGAGCCACATAACCCCAACTGTGCTATGTTCTTTGTGCCAGGGCAGATCGCAAACAGTAAAGATTTCCTCTTTCCTTCTTTCCCTCGTATGTAAATAAGACCTATAAGAAAATTCATCCAAACAACAGTTATGAACAGTGAAATAGGGATTTATTTTTAAAGTTTAAATTTTTGGCTAGAATAATTCATGAACTATCAAATATGAGATGCCCAAAAGACAAAATAATAATAATACTAACAAAGTTTAGGGGAAAGCTATAGGTCCCCATTACCACTGCACTGGATTTTCACCATAAAGATGGACAAGACTCAATTCCTTGAGTTCTTCTGCAGTGCTTCATTCATATTGCATAGGATACAGGACTCCCAATCCTTGTATTCACAGCTGGGATTCTTTCTGGGGTCTTTTCCAAATCAGTCCTCCTCTGCATGCTGAGTATGTGGAATTTGCTTCTGAATTGCTTTTGGATCCCACATGCTTCCTCAGTGGAGACATAGCTAGGTAGCTACCATCCCCTGTGTAAAACAAGCCCTGAACATACGGCCTTTATTGCTCGTGTTTACTCAGTTCGTCCTGATGGAGCCATACTAACAAAAGAGCTTGGCAAAGTCTAACCTGATTGCATTACTTTAACTCTACTCTTGGAACCAAAGAAAGTAGAATACAGGTTTGTCTTCAAGTTCTGGTAAACCTCTCAGATTACACAGCTGTTAAACTCCACATTGAATATGGTCACATGTCATAGAACGTAAAATGAACCTAATCATTTTGATAAATATGGTTCTTTATATGCCCAGTGGGCATTTTTAAATCCTGTTCTGTTTTGGTTTTCTTTTCCTTCACTCTTCTCTTGCCATTTCTGTCTAAATTGTCTTGACTTCCACTCAAGAAGGCCTTGTTTATAACATTTTTAGCCGTCTATAATTTTATGAGGCATACATAGACATGTACATACACACCTGCAAGGAATCTTTTAAACATTTTCCCTTTTATAGTATTAGACGTTGAACCCAGGGCGTTACGTGTGCTCAGCAGGTCCTTCACCATCTACAGAACTGCCCAGTTCCTATCTATTTTGTGAACAAAGATGGGATTCTAGACTTTTTCCTATACTTTGTTTTCATTTTCACATACTCATTGTCAGAAATTTGTTTTTACTATATTTATTTATGTGTATGCTTGTGTATAGGTACACATACTTATGGGTGCCCTTTGAGGTCAGAAGATAATACAGGATCCTCTGAGGCTGGAGTTCCTGGTATTTATGAAGCAGCCAACACGGGTGCTGAGTATTGAATTTGGGTCCCTTAGAAGAGCAGCAAATGCTCTTAACCACTGAGCAATTTCTCCAGCCCCAATCATATAATTCATTAAAGAAAGCCTCAGAATTATTAATATAGCCTTAGTCCATTTTTTGTTATTGTGCAATATGCCAGTGTGTAATTACACAACCTATTTTAAAATACCCCTAAGAGTAATAATTTGTCTTGTCTCCATATTTTCTTTCATATTATTTATTGTCTTCTCTTGTATAATACATCCAGACCCCACTCCTCCCCTCCATCTATTCCTCCCAGTTCCCACTTCCGTCTCCTCTCCCTCATATCTACTCCCCCACCCACCAGCCCTGCTTTTCCTTATAAATGAACAATCCTCCCACTCAAAAAGGGCATGGCTTAACAAGATGGAACAAGGCTAAGTACTACTCCCTACATCTAGGGAATCCAGCCGGAGCAAAAGGGTTCCATGGGTAGGTTAAAGAGCTAAAGACTCCCCAACTCTAGCCTGTAGGAGTTTTGCAAGAACACCAAGCTATACAGTCATATGATATATTTAGGGACCCTGCAGGTTCTGTGTCTACCACTTCAGCCTCTGTAAGCCCTTAAGAGTGCTGGTCAGTCGGGGTTTGTTCTCCTGGTGTCCGCAAACCCTCTGGTCCCCAAAATCCCTCCTCCCCTTCTTCCGTGGGGCTCCCAGAACTCCATACCATGTTTAACCATTGGCCTCTGTAAATGCTATATTTTTCTTGTACTGACGTTGTTTCTCTATTCACAATAACTAGAAAATGAAAAGCCTAGACGTCCATCAGCTGATGAATGAATGATAAAGATATGGAATGCTATTCAACAATATAGAAAAAATGAAATCAAGGGATTTAGGAGAAAATGGATGGAACCAGAAAATACTGAAAAATTACTGAACAAAGTAATCCAGACCCAGAAAGACAAATGCCATACAGTCTCTCTCATATATGGACCATAGCTTTGAATTTTTAAGTTGCTCTGTTTAAGTTAGAATGTGCCTATAGAGAGCTGAAAGCAAGAAAGCATCCCTGAGAGGTGAGGGAGAACTTGGGGATAGCCGATCACATGATAGGAAAGTAGAGGGAAAGAATAACATTAGGGTTGAGAAGATTTAAACAGGGAGCGTTTATTTATAAATGCATAACTGGCCAAAAGACTGTTGAATACTCAGCCCTAAATGAGACATCTACAGCATCCCACCCAAGACTGAGGGACCATCACAGGAAAGGGGGCAGCAATGTTGTAAAGCTAGAGGATGCTGAGGGGTCCTACGAAACTTTTGTCTTCTGGATACAACAGGGCGATTGTGGTCAGGAATGCACAGTAGCTATAGCCACCTGTACAAGAACAGATAGAAGAAGCAGAAGGGGTCCAGATGTGGTGGCATGCATCTTTTATCCAAGTATTCTGAAGGCAGAAGCAGGTGAATCTCTGTGAGTTCAGGGTCAGCCTGGTTTGTATAATACGTTCCAGGTGAGCCAGGGTTCCGTAGTGAGACCCTATCTCATAGAGATAGATAGATAGACAGACAGACAGACAGACAGACAGACAGACAGATAGATATGCAGTATTTATAGATAGATGTATGCAGTAGGGAGACTGGCTGTGAAAAGGGTAATCTCCAGGAGAATGGGGGGCAAGAGAGAAGGCGATAGGGGTTGAAGGTATTCACTACTTGGTATGTGACTATGCAATTGTCAATAATTAAAGAATAGATAGAATACACCGGGCACTGGTGATAATCCCCTCCCCTACCAATTTTTCTTCCTTCTAGAAGGTAAAATAACCTGAAATTGGAACACATTCTTTATAGTTTTCTTTATAATTTTAACAAGCATGCATTGATTCTAATTAGCAGTTTCAGCAGTTTACTGGCTCGTGAGTTACGCCTTCAGCATTATTATTATTATTATTATTATTACTATTATTATTATTATTATCAGCCACTATTCTTCCAGCAGTTATTTTTTTATTTTTTAATTTGCATATTTGACACAAAATGTAAAATTGATCATCTCTTTTCTCCAAAAATATACAGGTCCTGAAAATACCTGTTATATCACCTTAGCTTACTTCATAATATTTTTAAATCTTTATTTACTTACATTTATCTGTTTTTAAAAAGTCCTCATACTGGAGATGGAGAGATAGCTCAGCAGCTAAGAGCATTTATTGCTCTTCCAGATGGCGAGAGTTTGGTTCCCAGCACCCACATTGGGAAGCTCACAACCACCTACTCCAGAGCATTAAATGCCCTCTCCTGGCTTCCAAAGGCACCCACATACATGTCATGCACACACACACACACACACACACAAATAAAAAATAAATTTTAAAAACTGTTTTAAACATCTAAGTGCGTGTCAATTCCTTTTCATTCTAGCCATTTGTAGCCTTTCCTTCTTCTGGGTCCCTTCTTTCTGAAAGGCAGCCTTCAGGTGCTCTCTTGGTGAGATTTGTGAATGGTCAACATTCAACCTTGGATAAAACTTGTAAATTCTGGTTTGTTAGGACTTAGCCTGTGGAGCATGGTTGCATTTTTCTTTATAGTCTTTGTAAAAACTTTGTAAAACACTTTAACTAAAAGTTATGAACACATTTGTCTTAGTGCTGTCTGGGTCTCATTGTGTTTCTGCAAATAAGTATTCACATACAATATTTTTATTCTTAACTGTTATATGCCTTTGACTGTTCCCTCTTATTTAGTCTCTCCATTTTCCCTTTATAACTCTTTTTGCTTGTATGTTAGTATTTTACCTTGGTGTGTGTGTGTGTGTGTGTGTGTGTGTGTGTGTGTGTGTCCATGTTCATGTGTGCTTATACACATGTATTGTGGGGCATGCAGTAGACACCAGGGGATAATCTCAGGCATAGTCCATCTTTTCATTTTAATTTTTGTTGGTATTGAGATAGGCTACCTTTATGGCCTAGAACTCATCAAACAGGCTAGGCTGGCTGGCCAGAGAGCCCCAGGGATATGCCTGACTCTCCCTCCCTGTCCTGGAATTGCAAGCATATGCCACCACATCTAGCTTTCTTTTCCCCTCTTTCTTTTTAACTTGGGATCTGGAGCATTCAGGTTCTCACAGTTGCAAAACAAGCACTTTATCAACCAAGCTATCTCTCCTGCCTTTAGTCTTTTCTTTTTGGCATCCCAGTTTCTTAACCTTCACTATACAGCCCTAAATAACTACCATGCCTACTTAAGGCCACATCTCTACTATTCCAAGCACTATATGAGATTCATATTCCAGATCTTCTTCCTCTGGAGTCTACAGCTGTGTGTCCTAATAGGACTCAAACTTTACCTTCCAGTTTCTTGGGCCTCTAATATGTGAGAGTCAGGAGCACCCTTGTACTTCCAGTGAACTTTAGGTGTCAATATATAAATGAAGGGCATATTCAAGATAAATCAGAGCAACAAGAAGCCTCAGAATCATGTCAAGTGGAAGATTTGTTGACAGATGTCTTTATTTCATTCTGACTCTTGTTAATAAGACTTTAATTGGGTAAAGGATTCTAGAATTTATATCTGGGAGATGCTTGGGATTCTGGAGTTTAGTATAGAAAGTGAGCCTAATGTAGATATTATACATTTTCTTTTCAAATACCTGAAGGGATTTCCTATGGAATAATAAAACTTTCACCTTGTGGCATACAACTAGGGCTACTGCGTGCCTTCCCCAGGGAATGGCTTCATACTCACACATAGAAAAGAATCTTCCAGCATTCAGAACTGCTAATGGTGTAGTCACCCTCAAAGCATACTAAGTTCCACATAGATGGAAAGGTTTCCAAGTACAGAGAGGAAGATTAAAGTAGGCAAACACTTGGCAGAACTGCTATGAGGGAAATTCAAGAGTCACGTGATTACAGAAGTTCACTTCTAGGTTTCCAGAATTGAGGCTCACATGATTTCCCTGTCTCATCTAGAGATCATTCCTCTAAAATGTCTGTGCGCAAACAGTTGTGCAGTGTTTATTGATCGAATGAAATGGGATCCAGATTCTAAAATCTCAGCACCTCCTAACAGCAGGCATCGACTGCTTCTGGCGCACACTCCATGAGAACTGCCAGTTGGCTATCGCTTTGCCAAGCTGCACTGAAAACAGCTACATCGAGGAGACTTCACGTGCCTTCACATTGTGTCACCCAGGGTAAAGGATCAGCCACTTGCTAGAGCATGTTGTTCTAAAACTAGAGGGAAGAAACTCAAGAGAGGGTAGGAAAGGAAGAACCAAACCATGAAAGCACATAAACCTTTGCTTGGAAATGGCCTGTGCCATTTACTCATTCCAAAAGGCGACATAACCTACATAGCCTATTTTGAAGTCAATGGAACAGGGAAGCATGTCCCCTCTGTAGACTAAGCTTGATATGGGCAGGAAAACACCCGTAGGATGCTAGAACCAACTCACAAGAACTTCCAACAGTCAATTCTTTTAATTTCATGGAATGGTCATTAAACTAACAATGCCGTAAACTGGAAATACACATAGACGTTGGAAAAGGACAAATCAAACCTCCCTGGCCCCTCCTGCCTCCCCAGGCTAGCTTTAACATTTACCAGCACACCACTAGAGGGACCCAGTAGCTGGAAACAAATACAACTGGCTACCATTGTTTCCTTGGCAAGCAGAATAACAAGGGATTAATTGTACACACAGAGAGAGAGAGAGAGAGAGAGAGAGAGAGAGAGAGAGAGAGATGGACATGGACATGGATATAGATATAGATATAGATATAGATATAGATATAGATATAGATATAGATATAGATATAGATATAGATATAGATATAGATATAGATATAGATATACACATATAGGCATCCTTCAACGTGGGTCTTTTCTCTGTACCCTAGAGGACTCTGTGCTTATTTTCTTAGCTCAGAGGAAAGAATCAGCATCTGTTGCACCTTCTTCACTCACTCTCTGGCACAGCAAGATGAAGTAAAACTAAGGAGGTAATGCCTTCATCCTCCCCTCTTATGTGAGCTCCGTTTAGGGTCTTGTTTCCTTAGCAACACACCTGACAATAAAACTACTTCCAGTTCCCACTCCTCTCAGCTACATTGAATGCATTCAGTGAAATATTCCCTCTTGGCACCCCACATGAGCCCATGGTATGATTTCCAGACGAGACCCCTACTTTAGCACAAAGTCCCTTCCTTAAACTGAGCTCTAATTGAGTCCAACATTTTCTTTCCTGCAGTGTGGGCTGCATAGTGCTAAGTACTGTCACTTAAGGAACCCCAGGTGCAAAAGCTGGGCCCCCCCCAGCCCCATGCTGTCATCCGCCCACCTCCCACATTTGCCAATTGACCTCTACTGTCAAGATTTCCTCTTAAGCCAGTGCCTGGAGTCAGGGGTGTTTGCAGATTCCTCCTGGACACTCTCCCATTTGAGAGGATGATGAAAGGATTAAGGAGAGACCGACTTGAAAGGACACCAAATAGGTTTCTGTAGAACTGCCTCTGGAAAGCATCGGGCTGTGTTTCTGCAGAAAACCCACGGCCATTCCCACCCTTTGTCCTTCCCTTATTGCTACCAATTTTCCTCTTTCAACCTCCACCCCCACCCCCACCCCCACCCCCACTCTGCAGCCCCCCACCCCTGCCTGTGCTCAGATCCACTACTTCAGAGGGCTGGTTCCAATTGCAAGGCTATTCCTGCACCAGTCTCTGGCAACCTGAGTGAAAGGTGCCGACAAAGAGGCCCTCTCTACAGCTCCCTTTTCACAAGAAGCATGTATCCAATTAAAGGATTTTAATTAAAATGCTTTCTGTAGCATCCTTTTTCTGCTCACTATTATAAATTAAACTTGACATTCTCTGATTTAACAGGTGGGTGAGATTATTCTGAAAGCTGCCAGATGAGAGGAAATAGAAGCTAGGCTAAAGGAAGCCGTGTGCTGGTGTGAGTGTGTGAGTGTGTCAGTGTGTGTGTGTGTGTGTAATGTTTATGCACATATGCACTCACATGCTGATGTAAATGCACAGTTATACATGCATATGTTTGTCTTTAAATTAGTTTTTAAATCATTTGGCTTTAAATACTGAAGTCATGATATAGCCAAGGGGCCAGAAGAAGAAAATAGAACCATAGTCTTCAAAAACTAGAATCTCATGCAAACCTTCTTAAAAGCCTACCACCTCTATTTCTTTAAATATGTGTGCATCTGTATTCCTAATATTATAAATATCTGTAAATATATAAATACAACCTGCTCAGTTTATATAATATCTAGAATTTATGATGTATAATGTAGAATTTATATATGTAAATGTATAATGAACTTGTATTTCTAAATAACAAGTTCAACATCAACCATTTGTGCATTTCTTAATAATGTGGTTTTATTTCTAAGTATCAGCTGAAAAATATCTGCAATCTCATTTTTTTCTATAAGGGATATTTACTTTTCACTTATACAAGGGAATAAGAAATAGATTTCAGTGTTGGTTTACCAAACACAGGTTTTATATCTTCAGTACTGTAGACTTCAGTCAGTTTAATGTCTCAATAAGTTCTTATAGAACCATGCTTTAAACCTTCAGGTATGGATTGGCCAGTTGTCGGGGGCAGGGCTTCCTTTGTTCAAAAGGAGGCAGTTTGTTTACAAACACAGTACCCACAGGGTTTTCTCTGAGTTCCACATGGAACTGATGCTGTCCTCCAAGTCTGGACCGCTCCTCTCCAAAGTTCCCTCCATCCAGGTCTGCTCCTACCCCACCCCCACAAACTCTCTGCTGTAAATGTCTTCCATATTTTTTAAATTTCATTTTATCAATAAGACCAATCAGGGTTGTAGCTATTAAAGGTCCAGCAATGAACAATAAGAAAATCAGCAAATACACGAAATACATTTAATGGTGAGAACATGCTAGAATGAAAAATCAAAATGAGGTAGGCAGTGTTGTTTATAGTTTATCTACTTCAATCATAATCTCAAATTTAATATTTATACTTCTCCTTCTCATTTGAGCTGCTAGTCCCTGTGGGTAAGGATTGTGTCTGGTATCTCAAGACAGTAATCAAAGTATTTAATAGCAGCAGAGGTACTGCTAGTGAAAGCGGAGCTCAGCCATCCTCATATGCCCCGATTTGATTTTACCTCTGTAAAACCTCACTGCCTGAAAGAGTGACTGTTCTCCGGTCACAGGGTCTAACTTAACTAGAAAGAGTATACATGTATTCAGCTGCAAACCCAGCATTTGGGAGGAGGAGACAGAAGGATCTAGACTTCAAGGCCATTTTTCAGCTACAGGAAAGTTAGAGACCAGTATGGGTTACTAGGAACCTGTATCAGAGGGGTGAGAGGAGGGAGAGGAGGAAAGAGGGGAAAGAGAAAGGGAGGGGGAGGGAGAAGAGGAGGGTGAGGAAGGGAGGACAGGTTATATTAGGGGAATCTTTACTTGGGGCCAGATATCCACTATGAACCATTAGGATGAATACCCTTCTCTCTCCTAGCAAACCCCCATGGCTTTCTCACCCATTTGGGAAAAATTTTCCAAGACAGCTTATGTCTTCTAGGAACGTCCTAAGTTTTAGCTTCATTATTTTAAGTTCTGAAGCTAAGCAAAGTAAGAAAAGCACATGGTTCCCACTTGCTGCCTAATCTATGCTCTGCAAACAACGGCTGTTTAATTGTGGTAATACGTTGATACCTATAATGTCCAATCCCACATGAGCACAGCTTGTATAGTGTACAGATAGACTCACCTCGCCTACTGGTGGACACCTAGTGTATGGTTTATGCTACAAAGACTTAGAGATCCACCTTGGCCTTTAACCCATCACCCAGTGTTCAGGAAGGAAAAGGAGCCACACCTCAACTACAGCAAGCATCTTCGTAAAATTACCAGCCTCTTTAGGACATGAGTGTCAACTTGCCTCTCTTCTGAGTCTTCCCTTCCTTCATTTCTAAGGCTCCACGCATGAAATAACCTAAAGCAAAGTGGAGAACCGGAGAGAAGCCATCTACATGATTTAAATAACTCATGGTCTAAGGGAGCTGGGTAGTGGCTAAACCTCCGGCCAGACGGGGCATGCTAGAAGTCTAGTTACTCTCCAGCCCATCTGTGGACACAGCCTCTCGTTGTAAGACAGCCGCCACAAGCTGAAAGACGCAAGGATAAATCAGCACATCCTTTTTCCACTCTGGATTTTACAATTGTGGGATTCATTACCCAAGCGGAGTGGCACAAGCTGAACCTGTAAATGTTTGCAACTCTGAGTAAAGAAAAGCACGTCATAGAGCTCATCAGAAGATCGAAGAGCACGAGACATGGAGCGTGAACAATCAACAGTCAGTCGCTGAAGTACCCACATGTCAGGGCTTCTGTTAAGTACAGACGGGAAGACAAAAGGAAAGGACCTTGTCCCAGGCCTGAAGGATTTTACACAGCAGGAGTGTGAGATTCACCCACGAGTGACTGCGTGGGGATTTAGAAGCTGATCCCGGACATCTATGAAGTTCTCTGGAAGATGAGAACCTTATTCCTCTTATGCCGCGTCAGCAGTGTCCCAAATGCCCCATCTTCCCTGGCACCTTTAAGCTTCAAGAAGTTGGGTAGTGGAAACTTGAAAGTTGATGCCTGTGAGAGGAGAGATAGCCTCAAAGTGAAGAAGGTTGAGTTGATGTGGGTTACTGGGCTCAATGATTGCATCCCACCTACCATACTATACAGGAGCAAGGGAGAAGAAATAGAAAAACAGTTAAGCAACGACATAAAAAGTAAATGACCGAAAGGTCATTTGTCTATTAAATAACATAGGGAGGAAGCTATAGAATCAGACAGCTAAAATCTGTGCCAGCTCCAGAAATTCCTTCATTTATACCTCATCCTGAACTGAATGGAGCCAGTGCCCAATGCACTTGTACATCTGAGAAGCCTAGGATATGGCCCCACATGCGTGAAGAATTTCCCACATTATAAAGCACAAGAAAGCAGGATCCAAAGGAGAAATGGAGACTGGACATTAGACAGATGTGTTACCAATGGTCTAGGTGTAGGCAGAGCGTTTCCAGGTTTGTGTTTCCAGGTTCTTGGACTCTTATTCAAGGAAATAAAACCAAGTCTCACACAAATTGCAAGAGTAACAAGAAAACTTTTTGGAGCAAAGCAGTGGTACAGGTGAGAAAGAAAATACGCTGCCAATATTAACATCACAATCTTGTCCAGGAACAAGGTTCCTCAAGGGCCCCAATTATGGGGTCTTCCTTTCATAGAGTTCATGAAAAGGAGGAGTTTGGTTGCTAAGGTGTGTGCTACAGGTGGTTCTCTGTTTTGATAGACAATATGTAAGTTATAGAAACTCTTTTCTACTGCACAACTCCCTTCCCATAATGCATCTGATTTTAACTACACACATGATCAGCTATATATAAGATTCTCTCTACAAGGTAACTCAGAAGATACCATGGATCTTTTTATATATGCACCCAAAGCCAGTTCAAGACAGATCAGCTCCATTTCTCTCAGTTTCACAAAATGTTCTAAGACATGTTTGAATACAAATGGAGTATTGTCTGGGCTGGAAAGATGTCTCAATGGTTAAGAGCACTAGCTGCTCATCCAGAGGACCCAGGTTCTATTCCTAGCATGCCCACATGGCAGCTCACATCTGTCTGTAATTCCAGTTCCAGGGATTCTGACACCCTCACACAGGCATACATGCAGGCAAAACACCAATAAACATAAAATAAAAATGAATTATATATTTAAAAAATAAATTGGGGTATTGTCAAGGGGTTACTAAGGGGAGTAACATTTCCATCGCTTAAAACAGATATACATGCAACCTTAAGCAAGGAGATGCCAAAAGGTTGCTAAGTAGATTATTGAGGGAATGGGTGTATATATAGCCCAAACCAAGGAGAATCCTGAGTGGCTAAGCTATTCCCTAGGCTTTCCTACCTCAACTATCTCTTTATAATTCAATCCACAGGAAGAGGTCATGGTACAAGGAATGAGAAAGGATGATGGGTGACATGTGAAACAGTTTCTCTCTGTTCCTGGGAAGGATCTAATTTACCTCAACATCACACTTGGTTTCTCAGATAATTTCCCAGCACTTTACCATTTAAAAATACCATACATGTGTATGTATATGTGCAATTTTAAAACATAAAAAAGAATGGAGGGGATATATAGAAATGTAGCTTGGAAAACTATTGTTGTAAAGCTAAAAACCAAATTTTTAAAGCACAAATCGTCACTTGCTGTCTAAGCAGTCACCCTTTATGTCCCTAGGGTGAAATCCATACATGGGTCAAATCCCTTTCCTCCAAAATACCCAATAAAATGAACTTTCCCAAGAACTCTCCCCAGATGTAATGTGGTGTTTTTTTTTAAGCCTACTTATAAGAGTCTGTGTCTGCCCTGTTACTAAGAGATGAATTTGTCAAGTCTTTTGGCATTGAATAAGAAGGCCATAAAATATACTCATATTTCTTCAAGTGGTTGAATTATTGTACACCAAATTCTTGCTATGAAAACACTGGCAGCAAAAGAAAAAGAAAATCTAGTTCCTGAATATCATGACAAAGCAGAAGAGTTTAGACCTTGTCTGAAGCTTTTACCCAGTTGCTCTGCAGTAAGAATGCATGCAGTGCTGTGGGAAAATCCTGAAACCAAAACAGAAAACGGTTAATCGTGACCTTCATGCAGAGATACACTGAGAAACTATTTTTTTTAGTTCTCAAGGAAAGACGAGAAGTTCCACTCAGAATTTCTTCTCTGTATCTGAACTTCCTTTGCTACATATGCCAGCAACACAGACTCAGAATGTAAAGCAATCCTTACTCTAGGGTACCTGGTGATAGCATCTCAGAAACGAGGAAGAGAATAATATTTCTGCTGGTCCTCTTGGTGAGTCTCAGGTACAGTGGCTAATAGCCTCAGTTCTGACCCAATCTTATCACTAGTAATTCCACATCCACACACCCGCTACATCCCAGGTAGAATACAAAGTTTGGCCCCCAAGACAGAACCAACCACATTAGGATTCAAGTTACTGGGGAGACAGGCACAGTTACTGGAGTGGCGGCTAAGTGTGTAGTAGAATAATCGATAGGCCAACAATGAAAGATATAAAATGCAAATGATATTCAAACTTTTCCCATATTTTCTATGTAAGTGAGAATGTTTTTAACAAGAAAATCTAAAACTGAAGAACCATGTCATTTAGTTTGGTACAAATAGTAAATGATTGATTTTGTTGGTATAATATTAGAATTTTAGTAAAAAAAAAATCTTAGCAATTTTATGAAACTTGTGAAATATAAATCTTCCCAGTCTCAGTCCTCCTACACTCTTGTCTGAGTGGATCAGGGAATGATATTTTATGAGCTACCTAGGTGATTATGATGTACAGTTTTTTGGAAATGTTTATTTTAGACAATTAAAACTCACCATTAACAAAT
Organism: Cricetomys ansorgei; assembly: GCA_026225945.1. Taxonomy (NCBI): domain Eukaryota; kingdom Metazoa; phylum Chordata; class Mammalia; order Rodentia; family Nesomyidae; genus Cricetomys; species Cricetomys ansorgei. The sequence continues at coordinate 30,206,667 of JAMJFZ010001038.1, forward strand.
TCACATGGATTATTCTCCAAACTTCTTCAAGAGCCAATAAGACTGAAGAGTCAAGAGATTATGTTCTTTTGGGATAGTGTGTGTGTGTGTGTGTGTGTGTGTGTGTGTGTGTGTGTGTGTCCCCGATATGTACATGGTTACTGGTGTGTTCATGTGTGCATGCCCGTATACATGTGCGCATGTGAAGGCCAAATATGGAGGACACACTGATATTGTGTGTCTTCCTTTGTTGTTATCCATGTCCACATCATTTTTTGAAACAGGGACTCTTGCTGAACCTAGAGCTCATCGATCTGGCTAGACTGCCTGCTAGCAAGATTCAAGGATCTGCCTGTTTCCACCAACCGCTGCAGCTCTTGGGTTGCAAGTGAGCTGACATGCACAGCTTTTCAGTGAGTTCTGAGGAACTGGACTCAGGTCCTCCTGCTTTCATAGAAAGCACTTTAAAAAAAAAACGTATTTATTTTATTTATATGAATGCTCTATCTGCATGTACACCTGCATGCCAGAAGAGGGCATCTCATCCCATTATAGATGGTTCTGAGTCACCATATGGTTGCTGGGAATTGACCTCAGGACCTCTGGAAGAGCAGTCAGTGCTCTTAACTACTGAGCCATCTCCCCACCCCCAGAAAGCACTTTTCTGTGCCCTCTCCCCATCTCAAGATTATGTTTTTTAATATACATCTGATACGTGCAATCGAGGACATAATACTGATTCTTCTCTGTCCTAAGGAAAGTGAACTCTTTTTTCATTTTTACCATGTAAAAGGGAGCTTATAAAAGTAACCTCCAAGAGTTGCTGTGAGGGTTAAATAAATAAATTCATGTTGTGCTCTTAAAAATGGGCATGGTGCATACGTGCCCACCACAGGGGAAGCAGCTTCACTAATGTCAAAGAAGAATCAGCAGGAGAGAGCTCAGAATCATGACTCTGTATGCTTAAAAATGTGAGAAAAGAGGCAGAAATCTATGCAGCTATATGAATTAACTCACAAAAAGAGCAAAATGGCCTTTTAAAGAAACTCCATTGCTTTCTTACAAAATAAGACATTGTTGTGAATACTCAATGAGAAGAGAATCACTGCAATCCAGTGAGTAATGCATAATGTGTGCACCTGAGTTCAAACAGTTTGGCTGTCACTCATAGCTGCTCCTGTGTCAGGCAGGCTTCTCCTAGCACACTTGAGGGTGTGATGAGCAGGCATTCACAGCAGCTGTAACTTAAGATGAGCATGCTCAGAAGAGAACTCTCAATTCTCCCCCATCCTACTTGACTTAATTTTATGCAACTCTCCCACTATCTCAGAAACAGAGCCACCATCTATGCAGACACCTGGAGATCAGAATGATTTCTAGTCTCACATATGCATGCAGGCATCTGACCAGACAAGTTTCAAAAAATTTGCCTCCAAAGAGCATGTTGAATCCACCCACCTGTCTTCATAATCTTCTCCCATCTAAAAGCTCACATTAGCTTCTCCTAAATCCCTAGGGAGTCTTCCCCATACAGCAGCCACTGCAATACTATAAAACTAGGGTCCATGCTCTTCCCCTATGATAGTGAATTTTGTGAGTTAACATGATTGGACCTCTGGAAACTTAGATATTTGACACAGTATTCCTTGGTACGTCTGTGACAGTCTTTCTAGATAAGATTGACATGTGGATGGCTCTAACCAGGTGTGTCTTACATGTTTTATGCTGCAATAATAACATACATTACATACAATGAACAGTTGGTTAAAAAATATAGAAATTGTATTATTCTCATGTTGGAGGATGGGCTTAGACATTGAAGATCAAGGTACCAGTAGATTCAAATGAGAAAAGGAAGGAAGGAAGGAAGGAAGGAAGAAAGGAAGGAAGGGGAGGGAGGGAGGGAAGAAAGGAGGGAGGAAGGGAAGAGAAGAGAGAGAATAGAAGGAAGAAATAAAGAGAGAAGAGAAAGGAGAGATGAAAGGAGAGGGGAGGACAGGAGAGAGGGGAGGGGAAAGAAAGAATAAGGGATAAGAGGAGAGGGAAAGTGAGGGAAGAGAGGAGAATAAAGGGGAGGGGAAAGGAGAGGAGAGGAGAGGAGAGGAGAGGAGAGGAGAGGAGAGGAGAGGAGAGGAGAGGAGAGGAGAGGAGAGGAGAGGAGAGGAGAGGGAAAAATAACAGCTCCATTGCAAGGGGAGAAATTTCCCTGGTGTTGCAGTTCTGAAGGGAAATGCTCTTTTGCAAATCTCACAAAAGAAATTTATTGGGAATGGCTGCCTATACTCCAGAAGAAGTCAACAGCTGAAGCTGTGCCCCCTACTGAGCAGAATGCAGTGTTTTGGGGGTGTACTAGGGTGGCCTGTGATTGGTGGAATTTTTTTCACCCTACTTGAACAGTCTGGGTGTCAGAGACGGTTTAATGGGTCTAGCTCAGGGCAGTATGTGTTAGTTGGGGCTCCTTCTGTATCACCCTGCCAGGTTGGGGACCCTGCAGCCACTGGGAGTGGGGTCCCTGGTCCTTCCATGGGGAGCTATCTTACAAGGGTCTCAAGCCCTAGAGCTCCCTAGACACTCAGAGCCAGACATCCACAAAGGGAAAATGTGTTAGCTCCCCAGTGGTTTTTAGCACCATTTTGGGGTCATGCCAGATACAGGGGGCAGTGGCCAGGGTCCCCTGGGGTCCCAAGAAGGGTATCTAGGGAACCAAGCAGCAACCCCAAAAGGCATCAGGCAGCAGGAAAACCCAGGCTTCTGGGAAAGGTCAAATTTGCTCCATAGCAGAAACATAGATGGCAATGCAGTGCCATTCTGGGTCAGGAGCACGCAGCTAGCAGCCCAGTCATCACCTTGGTCCACCTGCTGTCATGACCACCCCACCGTGTCATGACCATCTTGAAGCAACCCCATGGCTGCCCAAGGTGGCTGGACTGCTGGGCACCTAAAAGAGGTGGGGTCAGGAGATCTGAGTCTGGCAAGTGGGCTGAGGTGGCACTCCTTCACATGGAGGAGTCCTCAGAGCCTTGGCTGAGGACCACCAAGGGGTGTGAGGGAGGAGCACTGCATGGTGGAGCTGGCTACAGTGTTAATGAGCAGTAGAGGGGCCAGAGGTAATGAGGGGGAGGGGAGAACAGGTCTGGACTATCCATGACCCAGATAACCAGCCCCTGAAGATTTGGCTTAACAGATTCACAGAATCCCCTTTCCACCAAGAGTGCGAAGGAAATTTGGATGAGATGCTAAGGTACCAGGAGATGAAACAAGGCCTTGTTAGGAATGCGCAAGCATTGATACAGCCTCCACTAAAAGTGCCTTTAGGGGGTCTGGGAGTGGTACTGAATGCTTGTCAGTGGGCTCTCTGCCTGTGGGACTTTTTTCAGAGCTCATTCAGTCACAAAACCTATTATATTTCAGAAAAGTCTCTGAAAACCATTTCCTTTCATCACTCCCATGGCCTTCGTCTGTGCATTTCCCCTACAGAGAAGTAATTGATCAAAGTCAAACACAGAGTAGGTTGAAACCCGGACCCAAAAGTGACATCAATTCTAATTTGTACAATCTGTGTATTTCTAAACAACAAAATGACTTCACTGAAGGTTGAGTTAGGAGAGATGTGCAAACTCATAGTTATTGTCAGCTTTAGGATATGTGGGATTCACATATGGATTTTGGAGGTCAAAACACTTTAGATCGAGGTCCATCTTTTACCAGCTATGTTACCTTGGAAAGGTTAATATCTCTAAGCCTCTTATCTCCAAGGTTTTAAATAGGAACAGTTTAGATAAAATGGCTGATACAGAGAAGACACATTTCAGGTGCATGTGAAATGATAGAAGATGGTGATGGGGTATTGCTGATAATGACTGACTGCTGCTGAAGTAGCCATGACTACCATAGGAAGGTGATGGGTATCCAAAGGTTTCTGCATCAAAGGACTCATCTAAATTCCCAAAGACTTAACTGTTGAGTCACAAATGTCACAATGTAAGCCACTTCTATGGAAAGGAATCAAAAACAAAATATACACTATAATTTCCTAGTAGAAATATCAGGTGAATTGATAGAGCAAACTTTAACTCGCATCTTAAATGTATAATTGTTTTTAAGTTTAAGAAAGACTTAAGAGCTCAGAGTGGTGGCACATTTTAGTCTCAGCACTCAGGAGGCAAAGGCAGATCTCTATGAGTTTAAGGCCAGCCTGCCCTACATAGCACGTTCCAGACCAGCTAGGGCTGTATAGTGAGAGCCTGTCTCAAAAATAAGGCTATAGAGAAAAAGTTCAGAGGAGTAAGATAAAGTTTGAACTATAAAATTAAGTGAACTGTGAATTTAAAATTATCTACATCTCATATATTAGAGACAGTTTTAGAGAAAATCTTATTGGAGATGGTGGAGTCAGAGAAGGGTCTGACTAAGGATTGGGCTTACATAAAAATAACTCAAAAAGTTTATATAATCTTGGAAAGCAAGGACTTGAGATGATGAGTTGCAATGACAGCTGTGTTCTTGGAACTGTTTATATTTCACAACCTAAACAGCTTAAAAAAATCTATGACAGGTACTTCATGGTAAGAAAGTCAGATTGTGTGTTTACTTATATGTCAATCACTGCAGGGTAGCCTGGGTGCCAAAGTGCTGAGAGTGAAGTGATGTTCTTTGCAGGCTGGAATGTCCCGAGATGCATTCGAACCATCATCACCCAGCTCCTCCGACAGGTCTTAATTGCAGGAGAGCCTGTAAGGTCAGGGTTGGAGGCAAGGTCATCATCACAGAGTATCAAACACCTTTTTGTCCACTTGCTTCTTGAGAACAGTAACATCCTAGTCCAAGTCTCAGGGGGTTCATGCAAACCCTAATACCTTGGCCAGAGTCTAGCTAGGAGGCTGTGACAGACCATCTTTGGAAATGGCAGTTAAATACTTCAAAGTGAAGATCTGATGAGCTAAAAGGAATGATTACAACTCTGGCAACCTAATCTAAGTGGCCAAACGCAGCTAAGTGCATGGAATCAGGACAGGCAGGGTTAAGGAAAATGAATTGAAGAAATTTAAATCTGAGTCTATTTAAAGATAAACTGGATAAACTATTATTGTCAAAAGCAGAAACTTTATATTCAATACAATCGTTTTACATACTCCACTCTCTACTGTTAAGCCTAATTCACAAAACATGGTCTATTCACCTTTCATTAACTGAAGCTTTTCCATGTATATGATGACTGAATTTATGAATGAAATGTGAATCTAGTTTTTGTTCTGTTTGGGTAACACTGATACAGTGCCTCAAGAATTCCCACATATAAGTTTTAGTTCAGACTGACTAGTTAGTAGTGTTTTCTTTCTTTGTTAAAAAAATATGTATGTTTTGGAGATTTCTTGTTTTTACTGTAGGAGAGGCTTCACTGAAAATTTAAAGAAAAAATTATAAGTAATTTATGTCTTGAGCTCTGCAATTCAGACAGAGATTCCTGATTTAGTTAAACACTAGCCTCTTGTATTTGTGTGTGTTGCAAATATGAATGTGTTCCTATCAAGCATATGTGTGTACACAGACATTAAATATTGGTATTTATACCCTGTCACTAAGCACTTGGTCCTTGGCTTTTGGATGGGAACTTACTTGACTATAAGCTCTACAGGAGGAAGCATGGCTCCGCAAATCTGAGTGGGGGTGCGGAGAGTCCCTGGGGGTGGCACTTAGAACAAAAGTCTCAGATGGCTGCTTATATAATATTTTCATTATTTCTTTGATAATTTCACACATGCATACAATCTATTTTGATCATATTCACTCCTGTCTCTTCCCCATAACACTCCTCAGATCAACACTTAATCCCCACACTCTCCCAACTTTATGTCCATATATGTTAAAATCCCCCACTGAGTTCATGTACTCATAGGTGTGTGACGATCACTGGAGAGTGGTTGAGCTACTACAGGCCACAACCTTAAAGGAAACTGACTCCTCCAAGAAACCATCAACTATCCATAGCGCCTCGATTAGGAGTAGGTATTTATGAACCCTTTTCCATTTCATTTTAAAATGTACACTGGCCCATGCCTGTGCCTAAACAGAGTCTTCACCCCTATGTTCTAGCATCTTTGGTACAGGAAGGTACAAGAGAGAAATGTAAACATCAAACCACCCACAAACTCTTTGATCTACAATGGTGTCGTGCCTGCAAGATATGCCAGGTCAGTGGTGTCACAAAGCGTAGGGGAGCAACCAACCAATATCTGATATGACTTAAGATCCACTCCACAAGATAGAACCCATATCCAACACTGCTTAGATGACCAAAACCAATCACTAGATAGCCCAGGGACCCAGAGTAAAACCAAATACTACTGTTCCTTAAAGAAGATAGCATTAAAAAAAATGACTCCTAATGACAATAATAAATAAATGAATAATAGATAGATAGATAGATAGATAGATAGATAGATAGATAGATAGATAGATAGATGTAAATAGATAGATGGGGACTACCTTGATTTTGTGCAGATCTTGTGCAGACAACGGCAACTCTTGTGAGTTCGTTGGTAGAGTTGTCCTAACAAGCCCTGAAGATGTTGTTTCACCCTAGACTTCCCCAACCTCTAATTTTCAAATAAATCTTTCCACCCTGTCTTCTCCAGTGGTCCCTAAGCCTTGGGAGAAGGGAGTGTGGATGCTCTAATTGGGGCTGAACACTCCACAACCACTCATTCTCTGCACTTAGACCAGTTGAGAGTTTCCACATTTACTACCATCCAATGTACAAAGAAAGCACTGTGATGAGGACTGGGAGCTACGTTAATCTATCAGTATAGAGATACAAATTTAGAAGGCAGCTTCATTCTGTGTCCATTTAGCAAGAATAGTAGCATATTCACCTCTGCAGCTTATAAGCTCCACAACCACGGGCCCTTGGCCAGATTTAGAAGTGTTAAGCAGATGTTTCCTCCCATGAAGGAGATCTTAAATCCAATCAGAAAGCTGTTGGTTACTCCTTTAGCATTCTTGCCGCTATGACACCTATGGGCATATGCCACTAGTTAACAGAGCTCACAAAGTTCACAGCTGGGTAAGACTATTGATGACCCGGGTTCCTACTTTTACTTTGACAGGAGAAGGCAAAGCAATTCACTGCACCAAACCCATTGTTAGACAGGTGTTCAAACTTACCTTACAAGTAGCCTCCATCCTACTAGCCAGGATTCAACACTGACTAGGAAAGACATGTCTAGTCACATGGAGCTCAGGGTTCTTCACTAAAATGCACACCTTTTGAACTATTGTAATTTCCAGCAATAGGAGAAGGTGAATAATATATTTGTTCAAATATTTTAGTAAAGTTTGCTATTATTTGGGATATAGTTTAAGAATCTTGTCCCTCTCTGGTCAGAACAACTGTTTACATGATATAATGAAGCCCATAACTTTGCATTTTATTTTAAAAGATTAATAATTTAAAAATCCATAAATGTCCACATTTTCATGGTCACTATTAAAATAAATAATTCCAGAAAGATTGGCCTTGAAATAACCTATATGAAAGGAAATCTTTAGGAAGTTTTGTTTTAGAGAGGATCTTATTATAGATTTATAGGAGGGAACTTTAGAAGGGGAAACAAGTATGAGACTCCTGTACAGCAGGAAGGATCTCATAAAACAAGGTAGCATCGAGCTGATAGTCTGGGGACTTTCTAAAGGGCACATGGCAGAAACTGGGGTGAAACACGTGAAGGGTGAGGTCAGTCCAGTTGTTCCCATCATGTATCTGGTTATCTCTCCCCAGTGGTTACCATAGAGACCCTCTGGGTAGAGCGATACTCATTTAGGAGATAACAAAGTAGGAGTCAGAGCTCCTTTCTAACATCCTCCACCTCGAGCAAGGCCGTTCTCAGAACTGCCCTTTGGGCTCCCCACCTTGCCTGGCCACCTTATTTATGCAACTATTACTATATCAGTTATAACTCTTGCCTTCAAAAGTCAGTGTGTAATAAAGTATCAGATAAACAAACAATGCAGGTCAGTGAGGTGACTCAGCTGTGAAGACCTTGCCACTGAGCCCTGTTAACCTGAATTTGACCACTGGGACCTCACTTGGGGAGAGAGAGAGAAGAGGGAGAGAACTGATTCCTTTAAATTGTCCTATGATCTCCAAACAAACACCATGATGTGTGTGCCCACACACACATACAAACACACACAAATAAAATAAATAAAATAAAAATGTATTAAACTGAGGAGAAGAGTGACTTCAGCCTTACTGCAAATCATTGTTCAGGAATCTCCTACTCAGAAGACACTCAATGAGCCAAAACTCTGAGTGAGGCACTTCTTCAGGTAAACAAATAGGCCGTAGGTCTCTGGGTTTGTTACAAATGTCTTTATACTCCATATCTGAAATGTTTCTGGTAATCATCCTGAGGCTTAGATGAAGGAATCATTAATATTTTTACCCCCATTAGCATCCTAAGTTCCCAAGGCCAAGTGTCCATAATATCCTTCTCCATTTTGCACAGCTGAGGCGCAAGAGCTCTCAGGCAGGGGTTCAGAACACATGGGCTGGAGTTAAACACTTTGGTTCAAGCTCAGGCTCTGCTGTGTGACTGTACACAAGTCATACCACTGTACTTTGCTTTGCTCGCTGGCAATGGAGAGAGTAATAGTTCTTCCTTCATGAGATTGCTTCAGAGATTCAATAAGACAATGTACACACAGAACCGAGCCTGGCAGCCAGAGAGTGTTTAGTAATCCTTCACCATTCTCTTCAAACATGTCTTCTGGGGCCAAAGCTCCTGCTTGCTGCATTCATCTGTAATCTGTAATCTGTAATCTGATTATAGTAAGCTCATGTCTTTGTCACTATCCTGTCAGAAGCATTTCTATCTCAAAATCTCAAATTCTGACCAACCTAATCAGGAATACGATAAGCCTTAAGACTGGTGGCTGTGGGTCAATACAGTCAAACAGGTTGGCACTTTGCACAGGAAAAGCAGTTATGTTTCCAAGTCCGTCCACCACCCCTTCATCAAAACTAAACCACGTGAGACTCTGGCAAGCATACTAACTACGCTTAGCTTAAAGCCCCAAGTTTTTCTCTAAGTGTAACAGAAGTAAACTTGTCTCAAGGAGCTCAGGCATGCTTTATGACCTATGCAGACAGGGATCTCTTCAGAACTTAACGAAAAAGTTTAATTCAATCTAGTTACAGAAAAGTCTTGTTTTCTACCCTGGCTCCTCAGCCAGAAGGGAGTCAATGCCCATTTGCTGAGCACTTATCTTGTGCAGCAAACACTGGAGACTCCTAGGTATGTGAGAGGTAGTTCTTGACACCACAGTCAGAGAGAAATCAGAGAAGCAGCTGCTCTCCAAATGGGCATGCCATTGTCCCTGGAAGTCTGCTTGATTGGAGAAACCTGATTTGGGGGGAATGTTTAAAAACTGCATCCTGAACTCCCAGCCTCTGGTGTTTTCAGCAAGTGGTCGTGCCAAGAAGTCAATCAACCCCAGAGATGAAAAGACCATTGCCAATCAACACCAGAGATGCAAGGAGGGCACTAACTCCACAGATGCAATGACCACACCAGCTCCAGAGATGTAAGGACCACACCAGCTCCAGAGATGCAATGACCACCACAGGAAAGATAAAAAATTTCTGGCATCTTTTCTATCCATAAAGTCACAGAACTGGAGACAACCGTGCCAATTTTGAGTCCAGAGTACAGATGCTCTGCTAGGTGTGGAGCCTGTAAAGCTGGCAGAATACCCTGCAAGAGATCTCACAGCACAGCTCAGAAGCCACGTTGGCAAAATAGTTACTTCCTTCTTCAGAGAAAATAGGCTTAAGCGCCTTATATAAATGGTCCTAAACACTGGTGGACTACCCCCATGCTTACAAAAGGTTTTGATAAATGTGAAAGACACAGAAACAAATGGATTAAGTTGCCCACAAAATAGTTTAGTAAATTGATGAGAGATTTCTTTATAATTTCTTAGTCTATGTAACATGCTTCTCTGTTATAAACTTCTCAAGGGCAGGTGAGAAGAAAACACCTGGTTACCACAGATCCCAGGTTCATTTGACCATAGGACTTCCTTTCATAAAGCATTCATGGGACTTTCTGAAAAACACGCAAAACAAGAAAAAAACACGTTCCTGCCTTTATCCACCCAAATGGCAGAGGTCACTTCAATCTGACCACCTCATTTGTTACCCATAATAGTTTCTTTCTACCAACTGACCATATAAGGTCACTGTCCAGGCTTCATGAAGTTTGTGAATATCTTATATTGATGTGAAATTGAACTCTCTATTCATTTTCAGAAGAGGGGTTTTTAGATATGAGGAGAAATTCTGGACTTCAAAGAAAGGCAAATTCTCTATCAAGCTTGCCTTCAAACCTTTGGTGCAAAGACAAAGAAGGAGAAAAGGACATCGTCTTGTACCAGGAAAATGAGAGTGAAGACATAAACTGGGGACACAATGTTTACCTTAATATTATCTTCCACTAGTCCTTGTCAAGTCAAGTGAGGTTAGTTTAGACTCCAGCCTTTTCTAGGCATGGTGTAGAATTCTCATTTTGAAAGGTTTGACATTGAGCCTCATAATGAGAATTCTGGCTTCCAAGACCCTTGCCTTCCTCCATCCCACTGACAGGCTGGCTGGCAAGGGCATAGACAGCAAAACCAATGGAGGAGCCCAGATGCCTTCAGGCACCACAGAAATGGGTCTCATGATACAGGAAAGGGATCTGAGATAAAACGAGGGAGTTCAAAAGATCAGGATGCCTTTTCATTCATCTTGGACTTGTAAGAGCTACATCATCAATCACAGTCGTTCAAAAATTCCTATTAATGGCCCCAAGTGCCAGGATTCCCATATGGTTTGTCTTTGTAACATTTGGTCTTGGGCATCTCTTTGGAAACAACATGAGAATCTGTCAGTGTCAGATCCAGACTCGTATTGGCTGCCTTGCTCCCTGCAGCAGGGAAAGAGGAATGTGTGCCTTTATGCATATTTCCAGTAGATGGACATTTGAGGCCAGCTAATGAGCCACGAGATTGACAATCCCTTGTCCCTGGAAGAAAGCTAAAGAAAGAGTTGGTCAAGCTAAGGCACAAATGGGGGCTGGGGAGGTCCTTGGTAAAGAGGTAACAAGTATGTGAAGGGTATTGCATTGACCACAAATCAATAGGCATTTAGAGAGGATAACACAATATATCTACAGAGGGAAAGGTGTTCATGTTTGCTCTCTCTCCGATCTCACTGAAGCCATGAAAGTGTGCCAACAAGACACAGCGACAAGGAACTCCAGTGTGACATTATCCAGGATGGAAGCCACTAGTCACGTGAGACAGTTGAGGACCTGGAATATCTAAAAGATTCAAGAGGTGCTGTGCATGTAAATCACATATTGGGTTTAAAGAGTTGACTCCAAAAATGTATTATAAAACAGAACAGTTATCTTTACTTGGATTACATGTTAAAATGATATTTCATACTGGGTAAAATTAAATATATCACTGGACTAGATGTGCTTTGTAGTATTGCTACTAAAATATACAAAATCTCATCTTATTTCTGTTGGAGAGTATAGTTGCAAAGTATGAATTCATCGATTGGGGTGGGGTTGCTGAACTAAAAGCTAGCTGGCTTAAACCAATAGGGATTTGTTTGTTTTCTCAAGTTTCATAGGCCCAAAGTCCATAGTAAGGTGGCAAGGAGGTTACTTGCTTCCAAAAGCCTCTGGGGAAGAACGTGGTCCATGCTGTATTCCCAGATGTCGGTGCTTGTTGGCAGACCATGGAGCTTCATGATCTGTAGATACATCACTTCATTCTGTGTCTCTATTCACTCAGCATTCTCGATGTGTCTGTGTTTCCTTAGAAAAATATATTTATTTTATCTTTAATTATGTGTTTATTTGTGGGTAGGGTATGTGCATGTGAGTTCATGCGAGTCCCCAGGGAAGGCAGAGGCATTGGATCCCCTGGATATGAACATACAGATGGTTGTGAGCTGACAGTGTCGGGGATCTGGGAACCAAACATAAGCAGCAAGCTCTCTTAACTGTTGCACTGACTCTCCAGCACCATCTCATCTCTCTTCATAAGGTAACAGTCATATTGGTTTAGAAGAGCAGTTCTCAACCTGTGGGTCGCAACCCACAGGTTTGGTGGTGGTTTGTGGTTTGGTGGTTGAAAGACTCTTTTAAGGGAGTCACCTATGACCCTCTACTTACCAAATCTTTACATTACAACTTTAACAGTAGCAAAACTACGGTTATGAAGTAGCAATGAAAATAGATTTATGGTTGGGGGTCACCACAGCATGAGGAGCTGTATTAAGAGGCCCCAGCATTAGGAAGGTTGAGAACCATTGGTTTAGAGCCTAATGCTCTAGTGTGAAATCATCTTAACTAACTTAGCAAAAAGCCTATTTCCAAAGTCACACTCTGAGGTTCCAGAAAGGATATGAATTTGAAGACACTATTGAACCCAATATAATGGCCAAATAGTCCTTTTAAGGAAAGAGGAGAAAGGCCTCCATTTATGGAGATGAAATACTATCTCAGTTTTAAGAGGTGAGACATGTTCGCCATGCTTCCTCCCAGATGCACCACACTCACCCTGGACTTGCAAAATGTTGCTGCCCGGTGAGGAGCCTGCTGAGGTAAAATGCAGGCTGTAATGAAAATTAAGAGAGTTGAGTTCAAGCCATGACTCTGTCAATAACACCACAGAAGCCATTAGAAGAAACACTAACGCACTCTGAACCTCCAGAACTTCCCTATTTCTGCAGTAGAACTCCAACCTTTGAGCTTCCAAACTCAGAAAATACTGTGAGAGTCACACAGGATAATTATGGAAGTGCTTTTAAGAACACAGTGGCAGTCACTGTGATAGGCTGCTGCAGCCTGGCCCTCCATCTGTGCAAGTCACAGGACTCTGCAATCTGGCCCTTCCTCCATCATGCAAATCATGTTTGGAAGATACTGCATCCTGGCCCGTCCTTTATCATTTTGAGAGAAATGTAAAAATGGCTGAATGCTGGAGGATCTGGGCTCACTCAATGTCTTGCACAGATACACACAGATCTGTGGGATCCCCTTCAGAACCCAGTGGCCTCTTTGGCTGTTTACAGTCTAACCCCTGCCCCCAATTAGCCAAAGGACTATTTGTAAGTGTAAGAAAATTCTACTCGTTAGTTACCCTGTACTTAAAAGGTTTTACCAAACACATTTGTGTCTAAATAATGAGTTAACAGACGGCACAGAGCTTGGTTGCAATGGTCTTCAGCTGGGTTCCTTTTCCTTGAGACCCTGGTTTAGGAGTCTGGGAAAGCAAAAGATCATAATTCAGAGATTTGTGGAACTGAGTGGTGCCACGGTTTGGATGGCTTTTTGTTTTTGTTTTGTTTTTGTTTGTTTGTTTGTTTGAGACAGGGTTTCTCTTTTATAACTGTGGCTGTCCTGGAACTCACTCCGTAGACCAGGCTGGCCTGGAACTCACAGACATCCACCTGCCTCTGCCTCCTGAGTGCTGAGATTAAAGGAGTGTGCCGCCACCACCTGGTGGTTTGGTGCTCCCCCTATCACAGGTAAATGTGTTAGACGCTTGGTTTGGTTTCATTGTGGTGATGATGGGTGGAAGCTTTAAGAGGCAGAACCTAAAGTGAAGTTCTTTTTTTTTAATTAATTATTTATTTATTTAAGTGCATTGATGTTTTGCCTGCATGTATGTCTATGTAAGGGTGTCAGATCCTCTGGAACTGAAGTTACAGACAGTTGTAAACTGCCATGTGGGTACTGGGAATTGAACCCAGGTCCTCTGGAAGAACAGCCAATACTCTTAACTGCTGAGCCATCTCGCCAGCCCCTAAAGTTAATTAAGTTAATTGCAGGTCTGTCCTCAAAAGTTACTGTAGACTCCAGCCTCTGTAGCTTCCTGTCTTGCAGCTTGCTTCCTCCCATGGTGTCTCTCAGTCCTCCCCACCAACATCAGCATTCACCAGCATTGGTGTTATCTGGATTTTCAGCCTCTATAACTGTGAGTTAAATAACCCTTTTTTCTTTATAAAGTCAGCCAACCTTTAATATTTAGTTACAGTACCAAATACAGAAGATGTATACCAAGCACGCATGTGATATACAGAAGAGGAAATGGACGCTATACCTTATAGACTGAGGGCCATCTATATTCAGATGAAGCCCAAGATGTCTAAATCGAGGGTGATGCAGACCCAAAGGGCTAGGCAAAAGCAACAACTTCATCAAAACCAGGCTGAATGGCCTATCAGAGAAATGATACTCGTGGAGGGGTCTGAATTCGAAACACTTGTCCTGTCTCATTAGAAACAAGGAAGTTATTTTCCCCCTGAATGTTTTATTTGGGAAATCCTGAGGGAAATGGGATTCTCTTTCTCCAGAGTGCTTAAAGATGCTTGTTTGTTTTTGCAATGGGCCATTTCACAAGTAAGTGCTGACCTTCACCATGGAGGCCTCATGCCCCTGGTTTACAGGGCTCCAGTAAGGTGAGCTGAGTGGCACAAAGGCCCTGCCTGAAGTGGGCAGTGAACCTCCCAACTGTGCTACAGTGACTCTTTGTAGCTCAGCCAGAGTCCTTCTCACTCTCCGGACACAGAATTTCCATCAGTTGTGAACTTAATAGTGGTGCCTCTTGCATCACAGAAAACTTCTCTGTCAGTGTCCCTAGCTTCCTAAAGGCTGTGTGGTGCTTCAGGAGTGTCCTGTCCAGCCTGTCCCAGAAAAAGCAAGTCCTCTAAGTGGGATGACCAAGTGCCCATTTCATCTGAAGCAGTTATTCTTCACGTGTCTTAGGATGGTATGATGGTGCCCCTTTCATTCAGAATTTTGCCTGGATAACAACTTACAGGGAAACATTTCCAAACTATTTTTCTGGTGAGTTCTTTTGAATGCTAGTACTGAGAGAGACCCAAAGCATAATGCTTCCTTGGGTGATACATTGAAAAATATCACATTTTGTTTTTTGAAAATCAGAATGAACTTTTGGCAAATATAGAACCTGAAGAAGTCCTTCCTTGAAGGTGTCTGCTTAATTTCACTTGACACTGCATCATCCCAAGATAAGCCATGGCCACTTTGAAGTTTTTTTGTTTGTTTGTTTTGGTGTTTGTTTGTTTATCTGTTTTTTGAGATTATAATTTTGTTTTGTCCTGTTTTGTTTTTGAGACAGGCTCTCACTATATAGCCCTGGCTGTCCTAGGATTCACTGTGTAGATCAGAATGGCCTCAAACTCAAAGAGATCCACCTGCCTCTGCCTCCCAAGTACTGAGAATAAAGGCTTGTGCCATCTTGGCTGGCTTGAGATTATAATTTGATTACAACATTTTCCCCTTTCTTTTACTCCTTCCAAACCCTCACAATTATGTCTTCTAGCTCTCCTGCTCTCCTTCAAATCATGACCTCTTTTTCTCTAATCATTCTTATATGCAAATAAGTGTGTGTATGTGTGTGTGTGTTGCGTCTAAATATAACTATTCGTTCCATATAATGCTACCTGCATGTATGTGTTCAGGGCTGACCATCTTTTATTAATATTTATTCAATATTCATAGATTTTCAAAAAACAGCTCACAAATGCTTCCCTGTGGTATAAGACCCGGAGTACTACTTTTCTCAGATCCCAGATTTCAGAGCCTCACTCAACAAGGGCTGCATGACCATCCTATTGCCCAAAATCCTCCCTGAATTACCTGTGTGGGTCACAACCGGATTTTTCTCAGGTCAGTCGGATGACTCAGCGGGTAAAGGCACTTACTACAAAACCTGACAAGCTGAATTGGAAATCAGGATCCATGCGGTGGAAGAAGAGAACTGACTCCTGTAAGTTGTCCTCCAGCCTCCATGGACTTCCACATGTGCACCGTGGCATTCCCATATACGTGTACACATGCAATTAAACAAACTTTTAAGAATAGGCCAGGTGGTGTTGGCACGTGCCTTTAATCCCAGCACTAGGGAGGCAGAGGCAGGCAGATCTCTGTGAGTTCTTTAAGGTCAGCCTGGTTTACAGAGTGAGTTCCAGGACAGCCAGAGTTAGAAAAACAAACAAACAAAATATATAAATACATGAACATTTCTTTTTAAAAAAAAAAATCAGATGATGTGGCTGTATCTATTGTCTGACATGGTCTAAAACTGAGATGGGGTATTTCAAATCAGGATAGACATATGCAAATGCCAGTCTTCTGTATACTTTCCGGTCTCCATTCTCCCTAATAACTGACCTAAGGGCAGATTTTCACCCCTTCACCAGAGGCTTGGAGGCTTGAGCAAATCAGCTAACTACTGATGTCTCCTAGAAATGTTTTTAAGAAAGAGAAGATCATTGGATCAGCATATAATATACACATGTCCCGAAGAAACAGAAATCATTTTGAAGGCACATTCATCGCAGAAGCAAGGTAGACAAGGACCCTCGGGGATGGCAAATGATCTCCACAAAACTATGAAGTGTAACACATTACAACACCACTTAGAACTGAGAACAAATGAGGACGTGGTGAGAGATGGGGCTGGTGCTAGAATGCCCAAAGGCATGGGAGCAGACAACCAAGGCCTTACTACTTAATAACTTCAAGATTCATGACCATTTTCCTCCAAGTTGTCACCAGCTTTTATGCCATGAAATGATAGAGCATCTCTTAGTCACCATGTCAAAAGCTCAAAGTGGAAGGTCAGACCTGAGCAGGAATGAGAACAGTGCTGATGAATTTCCCTGCCCAGTCTAAGAGGATCCGTATGCCGCCTGGAAAGCAGCTGCACCCAGGGGCAGGATGTGTGTGTGTGTGTGTGTGTGTGTGTGTGTGTGTGTGTGTGTGTGTGTGTATGTGTGTGTGTGTGTGTGTTTCTCACACTGCCTTACTTGAGACTCACAAAGAATTTTCCAGACAAATGAATATTTGATCCAACCACCAATAGCCCCACCCCAGGGCATCATAGTGGTCACTAACTCACCTTAATGTGCCTTGACTATACCTCACCCAAGCAGCATGGATGAGGCTAACTTGGACCAGAAGCCTGCAAAGAATCACCCGATTTAAGAAACTATGTGTTAGTTTGTGTGTTTCTGCCGGACCAAAATCAGTGTTTCTCCCAGCTTTAAGACAGAAGCACTGAGAGCAAGCTGTGTGAAAATTGATAAATATTGCTTGATATGGCTTGTCGGGGAGAGCAGTGGGGTAGCATGTTTCCAATGGCTGACATTCTGAGCAGAAACCCCAGTTGTTGCCATAAATATAGGAACTGGTAAGAAATTGGTGTAAGTGCATCCCACTCCTCACTGCATGCTTTCCCAAACACACTCTGGTTCCCAGTGACTCAAAAGTCACGTTTTAAATAACACATATGGCAATGTCTGAAAGTCAGAACTTGCTTCTGTGGCACCGAGTCTTACAGATACAGGAATTTGTTTTTCATCTTATTTCCTGAATAATCATTTTAAAAAACTTATTCTCCATAAAAACTTCCTTCCAGTTCAGTTTAATTGCCCTTGTACCGATAATTCTGCTGCTGCTGAGACAGGCTTCATGAGTCATACATTTAGGAAGCTTCACACTGGTTTGATCCTCTGCTATTATCATCTTGAAATTCTTGATAAATCTGAACATGGGTTCTGACATTTTCCTTGTCTACTGGTCTTGATATTACAACATGGTTCTTTCTGCAACAAACAAACATATCTGGCTCTAGAGGAATATTCTTACATATTCAGCGAATGTTCCTGTTTATTTTCTCATTTGATGTTATGATAAAGAGCATTCAGAAACAGGGAGAGATAAAGAGAAAAGACACGACCTTGAAGTTAGGAAAGGCCTGCTTCCAAACCCAGGCTCTGCAGATATGATCTAACCATGAACTAATTATGTAATTTCTTTTGTTGCTCACCCCAGGGCAGGTGTGAATACACCTCTCCTCCCTCCCTTCCTTCTGTCTCATCTTTCTGGTTTCCAGTTTATAAAGTATAAAAATTGAAACCAAGAGGTTCAGAAAAATTTTCCCAGCGTTTATTCTGGGTCTAGTGAAAAATAAAAAGTCAAGCTTAGGTTAGAAATGCAATGATTAATTAGAGGAAATGTGTGTTTAAGTATAACAAGAAAGACGAGAGGCACCAACCCATGAAGCCTGACCCCGACTGAAGGAAAATCCGAAAATTAAGCAAGAAGTGTTCTAGAATGTTGTGCCACCTAAGGAAGATTTAGGAAAGCCACTGGGAATCCACAAGGCCAATTGGAGTCATCTCTCAGAGGAGCCCCACATCTCCCAGGATGCATCAAGTCATTGACTGGAGCAGCTCACTGGAGACATGAACACTCGACAGAGGCTGTGGTTTCCAAAGGGTGGTGGTGCCCGACTGCTTGCTCTATTCTGCCTGAATATTTGTCTAAGCCGTACATTTTCATGCTCACCACATCCAACTTCACACTGAGTTGGTGACAAGAACAGATTCACCCCGACCCACTCTCACTTACAAAGAATTCGTTTAGCCCAACATCATCCTATAATGGAAAGAAAATTTCTCTTGAGTGATTGCTTTGTTCAACAACAGAAGGGTGTTTGTTGAAATTGGCAGTTCTACCTGGTCTGGGACACAGAGGGTCTGTCTGCTGAACGGCCCTTTGTCCTGTCTCTCTGCGGAAGGGAAACTATTCCAGAGAATGCTACTCTCACACTCAGCACTAGGGTCTAGAGCATTAAAGGCAGTCAAAAGAATCTCTGAGAAGTAAAGAAGTTAAGAAGTTAAGTCTCCATCGCTGATCATGGCGCATGAAATAATTTTTAAAGGAAGCAAGGGGAAACACAATAATAAAGGAGGTGAAACTGAGGAAAGAAGAAAGAAACTTTTTGTTAGCCAAGAACTTTCACATACATTACAGCGCTGATGCATTCCTCGGGAAACAGGTGGAGACGAGGTAGCTGATCTTGTTGGCCCCTTTTTGTAAAAGGTGGAAACTAAAACATGGAAAGTTTGAAACACTTACTCACATTTTCATAGTTCTAAGAAAGGCAGAACTGAAGCTCCAGCCTGTGCCCTCCGCTTCCCTCCAGTATACCTGGGTTCCCAGAACATCAAAGAACTCCTCAGGAGGCACAGAAACGTTAGTCAAGGGGCTGTCTGTCCTGTGGCAGCCGTTTCCCTGCTCCCAAGGCTTCTTCCCTCCTAAGCATTTCAGGGACCCTAGAGCTTGGGTTATATAATCTCTGCCAGCATTTATGGGATAGAGAAAGAGTTCACAGGAAATCACGAAGTTTATTAATCAAGAATAAATGGAGATGGCAGAGAGAGAAGGAGATACTTGATCCTATAAAGAATAACTTCAAATAAGAGAATTTTTAAATAAATTCACTTTATTGTTATCATCCAAAAAAATTATAATATTCATTTTGGAAACAAAAATTATTTAATGTAATGTCCATTTCTCAGTAAGTCAAATTTCCCTATTTTGGGGTTTTAATGCTTAGAAGGAGACCTAAAATTTGACTTTTACTTTTAACACTTAACTAACAAAGATGGATTAAACCAATTAGTGGTGAAATAATAATAATAATTAATAAATAATAATAATATGAAGAAATATTACTAATTACTACTATTAATAATAATATGGGAGAATTTATACTATCCCACTTGGATGAAAAACAAAAGCCATTTGCACCATTTCCAAGCATAGATTTGTTTACAAAAAAAGCACTGTACACAGTAGGTCAGGCTTACTCGTTAAAAATAGACCTGAAGAGAAAGTAAGTTAATCTGGTTGAAAACAATAAAATGCATTCAGTTTTCTTCTTTTAACACATTGTTCTGTTCATTCTGAAGATCTAGTCCAGGCCAGATTTTTTATATTCTACTTCCTCTTCACTGCCACCTCCACAAATTCACACTTACACACCCTGCCCTGCCTAGACATTTTACTGTTTGCATGGTAAATTTGTCAAAGTCTATTTCCAACCATGGTGCCAAGTGAAAAACATGAATGCCAGTGACAAAAATTTCTTAAAGGCACAATGTCTTTTTTTACCTTGCATCTGAGAACCAAAGCTTCTACTCAGCTTGAGTCCCCTCAACAATAATATATATATATAAATATATATATATATATACACACACACACACATATGTATACATATATATATGTATGCATATATTATACATGTATACATATATTATATATGTATGTGTGTGTGTGTGTGTGTGTATATATATATATATATATATATATATATATATATATATATTCTTAGACAAACAGCTCTCTGCAATCACTCCAACTTCCAGGAAATCACTTCTTCACACCAAGTTTAAAAGTCAACCCTTCAACAAGGTCAAAGATATTGTTGTAACACACATCAATCATATGCTTACAAGAGCTTACACAATTTTAGAGACACTTCTCTGTAAAGGCCCTATTTCACATAAAGAGAGCCACATGACGATTATAAAGTCCCTCTCTTTTCAAAGCATATAATTGTTATTGCTATTTCTAAGTGTAACACACAAATTTGAACTGTGCCTACCTGAGCCCGTTTTCCAATGAAACTGGGGTGAGTTGTATTATCTACCTTGTGGGTATCATTAGATATTAAAATAAATAATTGGGATTGTGAGTTCTTCCAGCACACGTGTTTCAACCATCCTCACGGACACACAACTGGAGAGGATCCAGACTCTTTTGTCCTTCGGAGAAGCCACATGACCAAGCTGTAGGTAGTGAGACATGAGCAGGTATGACACACCACTTTCAGGCTTATTCTCCTTTTCCCAAGTTTCTTGTGGGAATCCTCCCTTTCTTTTTCCACCAATCCATTCGGTGGAAACAACTCCAAGAACACAGAAGGAAGAACCTCAAATTAAAGAATCAAGTTTTGCATGACTGCCTCCTTCACCCCCTGTTGGGCCCCTGATCTATAGTGTGTGCAAGATAGGAAATGATAATACATTGCATTAAGTCCCTGAGATTTGAAAGTTGTCATAGCCATTCCTAGCATGGCTGTGTATATTAGGCTTATATGGAAAACACAGTGCCAAGTGTAAAGAATTGCCTGATGCCTATTAGTGACCATGGCCTCTGACAGTGAGTGACTCATCACTGTTACTGCCACATAGTCTGACTGGAGTCCACCATAGTAATCTGAAATAATCTAGCCACTTCCACATCAAACTTAACCCACTGGTTCAGGACACACATGTAACTGAAGTACTTCATTTTTTAACATTAAGTTGTTTGAGTTCTTTACATATTTTGAAGATCAAGCCCTGGTTCTGTGAATAGCCTGAAAATAACTTCTGCCATTCTGAAAGTTGCCTACTCACTCTGTTGGTGGGTTCTCTTCCTGGACAGATTTTTAGTTTCATGTAATCCCGTCAGCTTAGTTTTGCTTCTGTTGCCTAGCTTTAGAGTTCATGTGTAGAAAATCATGACAAGGCCACTGGTCCAAAGAATTAATTTCTTCCATGTTTTTCCCCTAGTGGTTTCACATTTATACTTAAGTAGTTGGTCCATTTTAATTGGTATTTGTAACCTGGAAAACACAGAGATCTAGATTCATTTTGCTGTAAGTTTTCCCAGGATCATTTATTACAGAAGTGGTCCTTTCCACAGTGTGTATTCAGGGTGTCTTTTTTTTTTTATTTTTAAATCAGTTGGCTATGAATACCATGCTATTTCTAGGCTCTCTGTTCTGTTTCTCTTGCCTGTGAATCTATTTTTACGGCAATACCATGCTGACCTGATTACTATAACTTTGTAGTGTATTTTGAAGTCAGGATACATGATGTGGCTAGCTCAGTTCTTTTTATTCAAGGTCATTTGGGCTACTTGAAATCATTTATGATTCCATATGAACTGAAATATTGCTTTTCCTGTGTCTGAGAGGCAACCGAGGGAAATAGAAACAGTCTGTTTTATTTTAGGATATTCTTATATTCCTCTAGTCAACAGCTTAAGGGGAACTTTCTCATGTCAAACAGTGCATGGCTGTTGAGAGCTATATCATTGCCAATGTGGTATAACTTTGTGCGCGCGCACACACACACACACACACACACACACACACACACACACAGGCACATCTTTAAATGATACGTTTCTCTCTTTGTGGGCCTTTCAAACATCTCTGGTGTTTTTTATCTCTCTTTCCTTCCTTTCTCCCGCCTTCTAACCCTCCACTTCCCTCTACAGTTAAAGTCCCTTCCCCACTTTTATTGCCCCCTTCACAGCACCTACCTTCTTCTGTTGCCCTGTCTGAAGCTCCTTCTCCCCCAGAGCTCCCTATTGCTTTATACTTTGCTGGCTTCTTCTGTTACCTCAGGTTATATATTTTAATCTAAGTATCTGGAGCTAGAATCCACAAATAAGAGAAAACAAGTGGCGATTGTCTTTTGGGGTCTGAGTTACATTGCTCAATATAATATTCTGCCAGACCACCCATTTATCTGAAGTTTTCATAATTTCAGTTTCTTTACAGCTGAATAGAGTTCCATCTTACATTCCTACAGCTGGAACTAACCTGAAAACCTCCTCTCTGGAGACTAGTTTCCTAGTAGTGGGAGCTGCCACGTCAAAGGGCTGAAGCAACTGGTAGTGCTGCCCAGCTATAAAACCACAACAATGTCTGGCCAGACATCACTAGTGGTGCAAGAGTGGCAGTTTATCTTGGGGATAACTAACAGCTGTCTAACTGGACATAAGGCCCACTCAGTGGGATAAAATTTGTGTCTAGCACTGTAAACTTTGTCAACTACCTGTGACTGGAGAGGTCATAGACTCTATGGGAGAACCTAGTACTTCCATCTTCATAAACTAATGTAATTTCTAACTGTATTCTGAGTATTCATTGCCATCATTATGGGGGCATCCCAAACCAGACTGCAATGCCCATGGGTCAGTAAAGGGCATAGAGATGATGAACCACTCCAGAGATGGTTTCAGGGAACAGTGTCTTTTCTTGCACGTGAACAACCACTTATATAGTAGAGGTCTACTGACTATGATTGGTTAGTACAATACCCCAAATTAGACAGGACACACATACAACCATGGTCTCTACTTGGGAGATGCACATCAAAGGAGACGTGGAGGGTGTAGGCTCATCAGTGGGCCAGCCAGCTACTGGTTACTCGTGCTACTTCAGAATTCAGTGTTCTGACTTCTGGAAATACTCAGGAGCATGGTACGACACGCTTCTTATTGAGAAACTCAGTGTGTCAAGTAGTCTGGCTGCCAGGTCGTGCCTTCATTTTCTCCTACAGTTCCTACTTCCATATCATTTTGATTTCCTGAGAGCAGAGCCTTCTGATCAATGAACAGAGCATGTCAACCAAGTTATTACAACTAAAAAGATAATAGCATAAGTAGATAGCTTATAAGGTTATGAAAGCAAGGAGGTTCTAGATATGAGAATGGTGTCATTCCAACTTTCAGAATTTTCTCTCATAGGACACATATCAGACAATAGGGTGAACTCATTACCAAAAGGCTGAAGACAAGGTCCTCTGACCTCCACCCCTGGTAACAAGGGAGAGTTAGGTACCACTGCCGAATAGTTTTTCAGCATTGACAGTATTTAGAGTCAGTGCAGCAAGCAAGCACATGAGCAGGATTGGTGCTTGTCACCATCTCTTACAACTGCTCAATTTTATCTGCTTCGTTGTTGGTATCAGCTGTCTAGAGTCTGGAGAGCCAGGTTGGGATCCATATGGGCTACGGTGCATTTTCTGGAAAGACACAAGTGAAACCTCTCCCAATGGTAAGTGATAGGGCTGGTGACTGTCATTTACCAGAAGTAACCTCATAGCCCCCAAGAAAGGTTCCCAATGTTTTTGAGCTGTAGTGTTCCCCTTGTCATCTGTTTTCAAAGAAAATTAAAGTAAATAATGCCATGCGAATAAGATAGTGCGGGTGAGTCCCACTCAGGCCCACATTCCCCCTCTGTATTTATCAGTTCTTTGAGTGGTTTGTGCATTCTCTCCACTACAGCTTGACCTTGGGGATGTAAGAAATCCCAGTAACATGTTAAATTTGCCTTTGGAGACAAAATTGTTTAAAGGCAGTGGAGGATCCACATGATACACAAATGTCTTTTAGTCTGGATTCAAACAGCTACTATTCTTCCTTTGCCTCTCAGCATAGAATGTGAAACCTGAACACCACCCCATCTCCTTCACCGCTGTGAGGCTTTACACTTTAGGATGACCTCAAGAGCCTCTGCAAAGACATTGGAGGTATATGTCTGAG
Organism: Cricetomys ansorgei; assembly: GCA_026225945.1. Lineage (NCBI taxonomy): Eukaryota > Metazoa > Chordata > Mammalia > Rodentia > Nesomyidae > Cricetomys > Cricetomys ansorgei. The sequence continues at coordinate 30,230,912 of JAMJFZ010001038.1, forward strand.
ACCCCATTTCTTGGCATGTCAGGGTCCAATCATCCAGAGGGACATTCTTTATGGACCTAGCAACCTCTGTATCTCTGCTGTGGCCCCATCATAAGTAAATTGACACCCCAGCATCCTAGCAGCCCCAATGTGTTCCACTTCCTGTTCCACTAGTAAAAGGCTCAGGAGGTCCCTCTCTTAAATCTCTGAAACTCACTGTGTCCCCTGAAGTGAGCATAGCCTTCCAAGCTCTTAGGGCACACAGACAAACTTGGTCAAAATACTGAGGAGGTCCAGGAGCCTGTTCAGCCAGCTCCTTCCCCCTATAACATATCTACATAATGGTATGCGTGAGTTTCGATTTCTTTCAGCCTGAAGTTCACATTGACCATCATAATGTACCTTCCAAAACAAAAACTCCTAAGGGTCCATACACACTGGGGCCAGCTGTTTACAATCCTCTGGTGTGTTTAAATTCATGTGTGGTTCTAATGATTGCACTGCATGTAGTAAAGACACCCGTCATCTCAACAAGCACTCTGCAACTGCTGGATGGCTTTAAAGTCATACGGATACCATGCTAAAGATTTCTGCAAGGTAGGATTTAAATTCACTGGAAAAGCAGACTTTGGGTTGTTCATTTGGCCAGCAATCATCAAAACTAGTGCAAAGCCATGAAAACGGATCTAAATGTGGTGGCAGCTGAGATTCTTCACGTTGTAAGTTGCAGTGTTTGAGAAATGTGTTCAAAGAAGAGTATGAATAAGATGGCCTTCCTCCATCTTGTCAGACACATCCTCTTTTGTGGATCTCTATATGCCACCAGAAAATCTTGCGGGGCTTTAATGATTCCCCATCCGCCACCCCAGGTAGGCACCTGATTATAGCCTTAATAATAGGATAGGAAGACTCTGACAGGAATGTCTCCTCTCTCAGTGCATTATTCAAAGTTCTCCGCCACAGTCCTAAATCAAAGAGCCCCTCTATAGAAAACCATGGATCTATCTGTAGGAACTCAAACCAAAACTTTTCTAACTCAAGCGTTTGTACTTTAATTCCTTTCTCTTTCAGCAGACATTTTACCCTGCATTTGTGCTGCTTTCTGACCCAGCAAATTTCCCATTCTGCCCCCACCCTTGTTTCTTTTGCCAGGGGATCGCTTGCCCTGTGTACTCACGTATCCCACATTTGAGCTCCAAATTGCCATTGTTTCCGGGCATCCAAGACAAGACTGCAATGTCCATGGGCCAGTAAAGGGCATGGAGATGAACCACTCTGACGATGGTTTCAGGGAACAGCATCTGCTTTATTGCATGGGAACAGCTAACACTGTAGAAGCCTGTAGACCGTGACTGGTTAGCACGTTACCTCAGACTGGAGACTGAGCACTCATATCGCCAGGATCTCTATTCAGAAGAAGCACATAAAAAGAAACAAGGGGGGTGCAGACTCATCAGCAGGCCAGATACTGGCTACTCAGTATTCTGACTTCTGGAAATGCTCAGGAGCATAGTGTGCCATGTTTAGAAGCGCAGTATGCCACGTAGGCTGACCACCAGGTCACATCTACATTGTTTTCCTACACTTCATCCTTATATCCATGGTAAGTGTAGCTCTCACCCCTCTTCAAAGAAACTTCTTTTGGCTATAGTTGGAGACTGTTGCAGAGACCCACAATTGGTCAGAATGCAGAGACTAAAGGACTGTTGGGTGCCCAACCTCATTTGATACATCTACAATGCAACTCTTATACATAAGGCTCAGGGAAAATCGTGGAAGAAGGGGCAGAACATTTGTAATAACCTTAGGGACGGGTTACCTACTGCTTGATAGTGTGCCAAAGACATGACAAAAAAATGCAGCTGTGAAATCTCAGCAATACAGTTGTCTAAATGAAGGAGACCTGCACAATGGCAACACTAATTGATATACTAGAGTTAATGGGGTAGATTCCACAGTTTCGCCTCTAGATGAAGAGCTGCAGTTGATCAATGGCTGCTGAGAGAGGGAGAATCAGCATCCCCCAAGGCTGAATTCCTTCATGGGTTTTCTAAACTCAAGTGGTCGGTCTGGGCACATTTACACACCTCAATGAGGTGTGTGTGTGTGTGTGTGTATGTGTGTGTGAGTGTGTGTGTGTGAGTGTGTGTGTGAGTGTGTGTGTGTATGAGTGTGTGTGAGTGTGTGTGTGAGTGTGTGTGTGTGAGAGTGTGTGTGAGTGTGTGTGTGAGTGTGTGTGTGTGTGAGTGTGTGTGTATGAGTGTGTGTGAGTGTGTGTGTGAGTGTGTGTGTGTGAGTGTGTGTGAGTGTGTGTGTGTGAGTGTGTGTGTGTGTGTGTGTGTGAGTGTGTGTGTGTGTGAGTGTGTGTGTGTGTGAGAGTGTGTGAGTGTGTGTGTGTGTGTGTGAGTGTGTGTGTGAGTGTGTGTGTATGAGTGTGTGTGAGTGTGTGTGTGTGAGTGTGTGTGTGTGAGTGTGTGTGTGTGTGAGTATGTGTGAGTGTGTGTGTGTGTGTGAGTGTGTGTGTGAGTGTGTGTGTGTGTGAGTGTGTGTGTGTGTGAGTGTGTGTGTGTGTATGTGTGTGCATAATAATAATTAAAGAAGAGGTCATGAATTTGGGAAGAAGGAAGAAACAGTAGTTATGGGAAAGGCCACCCTTTTTTCCCCATGTAATTACATTTCCCGTGTAATGTAGATGCAGTGTTCATTATTAAATTCTCAAATTTTTTGCAAAGATCATTTCTTTTAATTTGGTGAAGAACAACATGAGTATGTTGATTTCTTTCAATCTATGTAAATATTAAAGCTTCCTACCCATGAACGTGGGATATCTTTACATTTATTTGATCACCCTTAATTTATTTCATCTAAGTTTTCTAATTTTTGTTTCAAAGAACTTTTACTTCCCTTGTCAATTTTGTTTTTATATACTTTAAACTTTTAGTACTATTGTATATGAAATTGTTCTATTGATTTCACTCACTATTTACCTATAGAAAGTTGTTGAATTTTTTTGGTCCTACTATATTAAATTTCTTTATTGGTTACAATGGGTTTTTGTGAATTATCTAGGGTTTTCTGTATATAAGATCATTGCATTTGCAAACAAACACAATTTTAATTTTTCCTTCCATTTTGGAAGCTCTTTCTATTTTATTCCTGGCCTAATTTTGTGAATATGACTACTAGGGCTAAGATCAATAAAAGCAGTGAAAGTGAACATCCTTCTCTTTTGTTCTAGATTTTAGAGAAAAACTTTCCAGTATTCGCCATTAGGTACACGGGCTGAAGGTGTGTCATATATGACTTCAGTGCATTGTCCCTCGATGATTTAGAGTGGTCTACTCAGCCAGTATGCGAGTTTTGTAACACACATTTAATGATGTGTGTTATGTGACTTTTCCTAAGGAAATATAAACAAATGTCTCTTTACCATAGATAAGAGTACCAATGAAAGACAAAAAAAATTATTCCAATCAAATCTAAGTTATAAAAATAGTAAATTTATTGAGGTTACTTATAGGAGTGTTGATGAGTGATTTTTCAGGGTCATGGGAAACCCAAATCCCTGCTTCATCAAAAACTCTGCCTCAACATGACTAATGATTTACGAATTCTGCTTATTTGGAGTTCCCTGTGGAGATTGCAGATAGCTTTTGGCCAATCAGAAAGCTCCCCTTCCCATTATTGTATAGTTTTCACAGTCCTAGGAGAGGACTTTGTGACTCCTGTAACTTTCTTAACTTCCTGATACTTGTATGCTTCATTAGTGTGTGAGTCTCCCTGAATCCTGCAGGAGGGAATGCTCCAACTTGGAGGGGATTACTATAAAATATCATGTCTCACTAACTTTTCCACAAAATTATTTGAAGTGTCCCAGTGTGTAATTAATCAAGTCATAGTATTCTCTTATCAATTATAATTTAGTAACATTTTAATATAGGTTTTTGGTATGTTGCATTAGACTGCTTCAGCCTTGCTGCATAGCCAAGGTTGGTCTCAAACTTTTAATCCCTCTGGCTTTACCTTCCAAAATCTAGGATTGCAGGCATGTAGCACCACACCTGCACATGTATAATAATTTTTGACAAAAACACAATGGTAGTTGCTTGAGACAACTTTTTTAAATGATCCTTGACTGACCCCTTGGTAATTATTTCTATCTTCTTAAAAACACTCTGGCTGGGAGGTGGTGGTACACACCTTTAATCCCAGCACTTGAGAGGGAGAGGCAGAGACAGACAAATCTCTGCAAGTTCAAGGCCAGACTGGTCTACATGGTGAGTTCCATGACAGACAGAGTTACAACAAAGAAACCTTGCCTCTAAAAAACCAAAACACCACAAACAAATAAACAAAAAACGAAAACCACTCTCAAATCTTGTTCATTAATGTATTCCATTATATACATTGTATACATTCCTTGGATTTGACAAATCAGCATTCTTCTTCCCAATTCCTATTTTCAAATTATGAAATCTGTTTACCCCAATTTTTCTGGGACCTCTCATTATCCATTGTTTCTTGGTACTATATCAACTATTTCCTCGTCTCATATACAGAATTATTCAAACGAAGGTTAATCTTTTGAAAAAAATTAGAGTCTGGGAAGATGGCTCAGATGTTAAGAGAACATACTTTCCTTACAAGGGGCTTGAATTTGGATCCTAGCATCCACATTGGGTGGTTCATGACTGCGTGTAACCAGTTCCAGGGGTGAGGCAATGTGTTCTGGTCTATGGATAGCTGAACCCACATATACTAACACACATATAGACACATGATTAAAAATTGAAAAGAAAATATTTAAATTGAGTGAAGTCTGAAGTCCCTTCCATTTAACACATGTACCAGTTGCATCTACCAACAAGCTGTAACCATGACTCCCAATAATTTTAACAATTGATCACAAAAGTTTATTTATGAAACTTGCATTCCTATCCAGCTGTGAACTAAGAGCCTGCTATGTATAGATACTTAATAATAGATATAAGCCACTTAACTCTAATTAAATTCCCACCAAAAAAATTGCAGAGAAGTAAACTGTCCAAAGCTACACAGATGGACAGAGGCAGGTCAGGTCTTTCTAACCCTAAAACATTACTTCTTAATGAAGAAAGGGAACAAGTAAAATACTTACTCTGCCCCAATGTCTGTCAGACTTTATGAATATTCAACAAGAGAATCAGGATGTTCCAGGAAAAAAAAAAAAAAGATTCTCATTTCTCACTAGCTTCAAGGTATCCTGTGTCGTTCCATTATCTTCACTGCCATTCCTACTGCTAGTCATGCTGTAGGTCTCAGTTCTGTCAGGTGCTCAGAACACACACCCTGTTCTTCATCTGAAGGGAATCTTTCTTCTATCCACACGGTTCCTTGAATTTATTTTCAATATGTAATACTTTTATTTTTGAAATTATAATTTGATTACACCATTTAGCCTTCCCTTTCCTCCCCGCAACCTCATGTGGTGAGAGACAATGATTTCAGACACAACAGTTACCTACAGTCACATACTGACTCTACAACTAACATCCTTAGCAAACCAAGGTGAATTACTTGGCCTCTCTGGGTCTGAGTTCATTAATTTGAATGGCAGAAATTCAAAAGAAAATTACTACAACTGGGATTTTGTCCTTTGTTAAATGAAGAAGAAATGGTTGAGAGCTGAGAACACTGAAGGTCGACACAAAATTTATACTGTGCTTGTGGTCGCCTCTTCTGCTCAGCAATAAGCAGAGACAGAGCTATTGAGCTGTCAATGTTCTCATGTCTAAACCAGGAGTTACAAACTTATATGTTAGTGACACAGATCAAATGAAGCCTGTCAGACTGCAAAGCCCACAACCTTCCTAAAGAGGGAAGACACACTTGGCTTCTTATAAAGCTGTGGCTGCAAAATTACCAAATCTTCTGCTTTTTATACAAGAGATACTAGAAATTCAAACTTTTAATCTAGAGGGGGAGCTCTCTATTTTTAAATTTTGACCAGTTAATATTAAGTGTATAATATTGTATGTGTTTGCTAACATTGTGCCATCAGTCTGCCCCTTCTGACTGGAAGCCTGAAGCCTGAAGCTCTTCTCTGTAGTCATAGAACAGACTTGTGCCCTGAGCATGCAGCGACCATGGCTACAGACAATCTGAGATAGGTCAGGAAACCTTATCTTATTTATGGAGAAACTCCAGACTGGGAAAACTGTGTGTCTACTCAGCTATGTGCTACAGTCACCACTTTTTGCCACAGATATTGGTTTACCACAAGGTTACTCTTTTCAGATCCCCCAGAATCTACAGGTCAAATTCCTGGCCCATCCCAAGATTCCAACCACTCACCGGTGATTTTAGTCATGGTGTCGATTACTAATGGTCCTGAGATTAAGAACTTGATGAAACAGTTGGCAGGAAAGCTGCTGCTAAAATTGTCTATGTATGGTAAGAGACAGAGAGAAGCCTGTCCCTGCCTTGTGTATCCGCAGAATAGAAAGGGAGGTTATTGGAGTCCACATCCAAGTTTTTTCCTGGTCAAGTCTGCTGAAGTTCACATGCTTACCCCTTTGGGGAAGGAGGAGCTGGTGGCAGCTGTTGGGTAAGCCTTAGCCATTTTAGGATTATGAGAAGGCTGGAGAAACCTTGATAAGTTGCTAAGAGCCATGTGTATCTATGGAATCCAAATAATTTTCCAGCAGCTTTTATCTATAAAGAACCAGAGTAAAGGCAAGGTAATGTCTACAAGTAGTTAAAATACATATTTAAACTTTTTAACTTGAGAATGGTGGCATATGCCTCCAATCCCAGCATTTGGAAGGTAGAGGCAGGATGAACATGAGTTCAAGGCTACCTTGTGCTGTGTAGAGTGCTCTAAGCAAGCCTGGTTTATATAGCAAGATACTCTTTAAAAAATCATTTTTATGGGGCTGGAGAGATTGCTCAGTGATTAGGAGCACTTGCTGCTCTTACATAGGACTCAGATTTGGTTACCAGTGCTCAGATAGTGGTTCACAACCATCTCTAGCTTTAGCTCTGGAGACTTGACATCTTTTTCTATCCTCTGAGGGCAACAGGCACACACGTGGTACACATGCACACATACAATCTGGCTCACACAGAGAAAATAGGAATAAACAAATACTTTAAAAATCATTTTACATCAAAAATTTTAAATATAAAAAAATAAGACAAATTAAATATTTGTTTTCAGAGAAAGACATAAAATTGCGATACATCAGCCAAGCAAGGTGGCTCACTCCTAAAGGAGAATCACTGTGATTTTTTGAGGTTGGCCTTGGCTGTAGAATGAGACTCTTTCTCAATAGACTCCCCCCAAATTATGGTACATCATTATTTTAAATAACAGGCAATTGTCTATGGAATAAATAAAATTAATTCAAAAGTATATCCACAGACTGTTATGCATGTTATATTTCTTTTTAAATATAGAATGCATGGAAAGAAATGGAAACCTTTATAAACCAGGTCTCCATGTGCGTGTGGCAACCACTTCACCTGAGGATTCCTCTTCCCAGCCTCAATCCCTCTTTTGAATTGATGTCTGCTGTCATGTTGTCTGCAATATGAGGATGGACAAGAGATGGATGAAGGGTGGACACACACAAGCACGAGCTGCCCCTATCAAGTTTCTATGGCGCCACTTCTAAGAGACAAGGCTTTTGTCGCATGTGAACACTATCCTTAACAAGCTAGGAGGCAGAATATAACCCTGTTTTACTTTTGATAAGGAATTAAAACTAAGCACTCAAACTCAGACCTTTTAAAAATAGTTGTAGAGCTCTTTCCCTTTGTGTTCCTCTCTGTGATGGAAGAAGAAGAAGCACTGGATTTTGTCCAAAGACTATAACTTCCTTTGAAACAAAACATACTAATAAAACCTAGGATTCCAGGGAGAAGTCAGTGAATATCAAATAAGAATGCATTTCATTCTGTCATCTCCTGGTCTATAAAGCTGAGAAGACTAAACTCCTGGAGAGTCACTGCCCTGGGTGTGTGAGCAGAAGTCTGCTCTTTTCTCGTGGTTCCCAATCTCTGGATCTGGTCCCCGGGCCTGTTTCCTTGTCCCTAATCACAACAGCACTCCACCCGTGCTTGGGCAGCCTGGGGAAGGTAGGAACCCCTCTCCTGGAGCAAAGGGAAAAACTCAGGCCTACTTAAAAATTCTGAAAACTTTTTGCTTTGTGTTTCTTGCAGAGGGTGTTTAGGAGAGCTGAAACAAATAATAGATGCTCATTTCGGGCTGAGCAGTTAAGAAAATGTACTACTCTTCTGGAGAAACCGACTCCAATTCCCAGCATCCATGTGAGATAGCTCACAACCCCTTGCAAATCTACCTCCAGATGATCTGATACCTCTGACCTCTAAAGGCACCTATACTGATGTGCGCATACACCTACATACAAATAATTTGTGAAATACTAAATGAACCTTTTTCTAAAATAGATGCTTGTTTAAAGGCATTCTACTAACTTCCAGCCTTCTCTTTTTTATTTTTTTTTTATTTTTAAATTTTGGGGTACTTGGGATTAACCCAGACTCTTGAGCATGCTAGTCTAGTACACTACCACCTTGCTACATCCATAGACATCTTTTGTGGGGCAGGGGAAGACACGATCTGTTAAGTTGCCCAAGCTGGCTCTGACCTCCCTCTGTAGTGCAGAGAGGCTTTGAACTAGTGAATTTCCTGCCTCAGCTTCTGTAGTAGATAGGATGACAAGAATTTCATCACCAGGCCTAGCTCCTGTCTAGTTTTAACATCACCTACTTCAGAACATGGTCTTAAATGCAGTGAAAGAACAGGTATAGTGTGCTTGCATTAGGAGGTCCTGTTCAAGCTGCACCCCTGTTGAATAACTTGTCTCACAGCAATATTGCCCAAGAGATAAAAGCTTAGATGCATTCATGTCCTACTATGGGGTCTTCTTTAGTTATTACTCTGAGCAGAAAAGATTATGTCATTGAAAGCATAAAATTCACCTTAAAAATATTCTATGGGAAAGCCAATGGAATCAAAGTGACACATCCCCAAGAACAGCCAAGTCACAAAAGAGCTAGTCATACAGAAAGCCAAGTTAAATAACTTATAATTTTGGATCTCTGGGTCCTACTAGCAGCCTCAAGTGCAGGCCAATGAAATGTCTGACAGCCTCTATTGAATCTTGCTTGACTTGGCCCTCACAGGGGTAGCTCTTATGTGATTTGGCTTTCCCTGTGGATCTCACACCTTCCCACAAGTGACCCTTGCACTCTGCTTGGATTTTTCTATCATAGGTTAAGTGTCTGCACACATTCACATCAGCAGCTTCCCTGTGTGGAGATGACATGGTTATACATGAAACTGTTCTCAACATAAAAGACGGAGATCCAGTTTCTCCTCAGGATCCTGATATAGTTATTGTTTTGAAAACATGGCCAGAAGCTGATGGTGCGTCTTGTTATCTCTTGAGTTGCACAGCACTGTTTATCAAACCAATCTCATAGTGCCTCATTGCTCAGACTACTCACCTTAGACAACTGTTGTTATTTCCTAAACTTTAGGAGCATTTGGTCGCATGTGAAATTCCCCAATTCCTAAACACATACAACATGGTGCATCCGTGCACTGCTTCAAGCATAACAACAGATCACCCTATGTGTAGTCATTAGCCATCAGTTTATTCTGTGTCTATATTAAGCAGTCTTGTTTCAGCTAATCAGTGACATCTCCAGCAGCCTTATCTGAACTCTCAACTAGCCTACTTGCTTCCATAGTGTCCACCTTTATTTCCATGGTATCATTCCTCACCACAGTAGTTGATAATGTTTCCTGTCTCTATACTAGATTATGATCTCCAGAATTTTATGGACTAGTTCTCACTGATATCTATATTACCATCACTCAGCAATAAAGTCCTATGTAAAATAGATGTTCAGTACATGTTGATGAACCATTGTTGAAGATTTAATTGAATGAGTTAAAGTAAAAATTATTTTCAGGACCATGAATTAATTCTATTCCAGAAACTCTTTCAGTTGTCAGTATTCCTTGTCATGAAATATTAAATATAGCTTGTGCTGACACTTAGATTAGAAGGACATACTCCCAGATATAATTGTCACTATAGGAAAGCTGATCAATTTCTTCCTCAAAGGACAGCTTTATTTAGTGTGTCTTGCGAGAGGGAAACTGACACACACACCCCATGTTTTTACCTTGTAGTAGTAAGAATTTAGCAGCACTGGATTAACCTTTAGTTTGGTCTGTAACTCTATATCCTCTAGAATATCTTCCTTAAGCCCACACAGATGATTGTGCTGGGCTTCGTGGACACTATAGAAACCAACTGCCTGTTATGACAAAAGTACCACTCAACCCTGTGCCCCAAATTTCTAATCATACTTCCAGTAGTGGTTTGAGTTAGATTGGCCATCAGAGGTCATATACTTGAATGTTTGGTCTCCAGTTTGGAGAACTGTTTGAGAATGTTTAGGGTGTGATCTTGTCACAGGAGGTAGGTGACTGGGAGTGGGCTTTGAGGTTTCAAAAGCTCCCACCATCTCAGTTAGGGCTGGTGCTCTCTTTGCGTGTTCTCTCTCTCTCTCTCTCCCTCTCCCTCTCTCTCTCTCTCTCTCTCTCTCTCTCTCTCTCTCTCTAAATTGTGCTTGTGGATCAGATGTGAACTCTCAGTTACTGCTCCAATTTCATGCCAGCCTGCCTGTTGTGCTCCCTGCCAGGATGATCATAGACTTTAGCTCTCTGGAAGAAACTATGAACCCCAAATTAAACATTTTCTTTCATGAGTTGCCTTGGTCATGGTGTGTTGCTGTGGCAGTAGAAAAGTAAGATTCTCCCCGAATGCCAACCATGAGCCTGTTAGATATGGACAGAGCCCCAGAGAGTTAGAGTCTTCGACCATCACAGCAGAGAGCATGGCAACAGGCAGGCAGGCATGGTGCTGGGGCAGTAGCTGAGATTCTTAGTCTTTCAGCATTGGTATCTCTTGCACATAATGTGAACAAAATAATAAAATAATAATAAAGTAGTTTTATATTCAGGTCTGGAAAGATGATTCAGCACTTGAGAACGCTTGCTGCTCTTTCATAGGAACTGAATTCAGTTACCAGCAGCCTTATAGTAGCTAGCAACTATCCAGAGTCTCAATTCCAGGAGCTCTGATGCCATCTTCCTGCCTCTGTGGTCACTGTATACATGTGTTGCGTATACACATATGCAGGCAAATATTCCTACACATAAATAAAAATAAATCTAAAATTAAAAATATGAATATTATCAGTTTCATAAAGTGATTTTCAAAATTAAACAAGATGAGGTATGTGAAGCATTTCATTGGCATATGACGAACACTTGTTGGTGTCGCTGTTGTTGTTTATAGCCCTCTTAACTTGAGAAAAGTCCAAGTCTGCATTATTGAATCTTTTATATGTTTTAGGAGACAAAGAAGAAACCCCTACTGAGAGATATATTCTATAGACTAAATGAACTCCAATAGAGCTCTAGTTAGTTGTTTTGGGTTATTTTACAAAGCAGCTGAGAGTCTGAATGTAGACATTAGACCTACCTTTATATCTTGGGTTGATAGAAACATCAGATTAAATTGACTCAGGTGAGACTGACTGAGGGTCTCGTAAAATCTCACCAATGTCTAACAAATGCGTTTCTTTTCTCCCAGACACTCAGGTAAGTTATACTTCTTCCTCTTTTTTTAGTTGAGAGTGATCACTGAAGTCTCAACCACTGGAATAGAGAATGGGTCATATACCCAATTCTAGATCTGGCTTATAAACATAGCCCAGGTGCAAGTTTTTATTCATTCTCCATCTGTTAGCTGAATGGAGAGCTACCATTGTGTTAACGGAGCTATAAAATGCAAAATTCCTGGTTTCCAGAATCACTCTTCTACCCAGGAACCCCACGATGGATTGTCAGAAAGATGAGAAATCAACATTAATAGGATAAGACTTGAAAGTTCATCCATTATGGAGTTTAGGAGAGTTGAGGAAGGATGCAGAGTGTGGAAGAGGGGAGAACGCCATTAATCTTTAACATGGAGTACCAGACTCCTTCTAGAATGAAAACCAGTCAAAGTTGCCATGCCAATCTTGTTCCAGCCCCATATCCACTCTGGTTTCACAGGGTAAAAATAATACTGAAATGATTCAACCGCCTTTGGTTTTTCTATGCCTGGGCGGGGCTTGCAGAGGAGTCTAATAAAAGCAAATGTTCGAGAAGGAAGCATCTGAAATGAGAAATGCTGCTAGGCTCACCCATAAAAGATGAGTGCTATGGGTAGTAAAATGAGCTCAGAAGGAAAACATGATGTTTTCTTGGCTTGGCAGCAAAGTCCCCTTTCACCATCCCACGTGGCTGGAGAGAGCAAGGGGCCTTGTGGAGAACCTGACTCAGGGAGTGTGGGGGCTGAACTCTCCCTGGGGCCCTGGCAAGGGGCATGGGTGGAGGTGTTAGAGACATAACTTGACTCCTCCATCACCTGCCAGACACCACAAGTCTTTTCAAGGTTGAGATTTCCTCTCAGACTTGGGATGAAATCCTAAACTTCCCAAGTTGCACGGCTGAGATACCTCACATAGGAAAGGGAGTCCAGACTCAGGCAGCAGCAGAGAGAACATCATAAAACTTGACTTGTAAGGGAGGACATCTTCTCCCTCAACCAGAGCTCATGTGTGACATGTATTTCTCACAAGTACATGTCTTCTCTATGTTGCCCACCACCAGAAAAAGCTCTTTTCTCTTCAATTTTACCACTCCTGCAAATTTTTCAAAGTAAAATTCAATGTATCTTTCCTAGAAGGCTATCTCGCTTTGCTTCATTTCCTATGAATCTTGGCGTGGGTCTAGGCCGGAGTCCTGTCTTTGCTGCTGCCAGCTCTGCCATTTTGTGTGAGCTTCAGTTTCCTCGGCTATAAAATAGAGACTGCAATACAAACCCTATAGGGTGATTACGCGGATTATAGGATACTGCCATGTGTAATGTAGAACATGTAATAAACACTCAATAAAAATTAGTTTCCTCTTGAAAGTCACAACCTATATGCTCGTTACCACCAACTTAACATCTGTCTTGTTCACTCTTTCTTATGATGTCATAACTCCTCAGTCAATCTGAAATCTTCCAAGGTAGAAATTTTCTGTATCCTAAGATTGTGTAGAACAGCTTTGAGAGCATGTAGAATATCAACCCATCTTCCTATAGTTAGTGTTTGTTGCTAATCAGAACAAATAGAAGAGATGATCCTTTTTCTCTACCAAGGAAGTCATAAGAATACAGCTTTATTGAGGCCTAGGTTATGGATTCAGTTTGGAAACATCTTGAAGGCTTTGTCAAGTAAGAATACTAGAAAGGAAGTACAAGGACAAAAATGCCTCAGCTGAGGCAAGACTACATGAGCACATCTCCTAGTAAAGATGCTGCTGGCCCCAGCACGAGTACAAGCAAACATGCACATCAGTGGTACTCAACCTTACTAATGCCCTGATACGTTAATACACGATACATATTGTGGTGATGACCAACCACAAATGTTTGTTTCATTGCTGCTTCATAACTGTAATTTTGCTACTGTTGTGAATGATAATGTAAATATCTAAAATGCAGATGGTCTCAGTTGACCCCTGTGAAAAGGAGTCATGACCCACAGGTTGAATGTGTGTGTGTGTGTGTGTTACTTTGCTCTAACTGTCACCTTCTTAGAGAATCCTTCTGCAGAGTTCTGTCTGCGAGCATCATCCTCATTTTCAGTCACTCCCTAACATCCTGAAACCTTTATCTCCCTCAGAGTCATTATCATGATCTGAAATTACTATGCTAGTCAGTGTCAATCTCACTTCAGGTCCTGGGCTTCTTAAAGACGAGAATGTATCTGGTGGTTCATTGCTGTGTTGTAGTGTCTAGACCCGCATTTGGAAGAGTAGTCACAGAATAAACCTTCCCTGAGTTGAATCATTTAAATAAGTTGAGCTGGTCATGAGTGTGGAACCAAATCTCCAAAAATTAATGATCATAAGCAAAAGAGTTTTGGGGAAAAGGGACACTTGGCCAGGCTCCCTTGGAGAGACTATCTCCTGAAGTCTAATGAAGGCAGTACAGTAGAGTAGCTCTGAAATCATCAGAATACTAAGCAACCAATCAAACGCTGGCATCAGTTCAGCTGTACTCTCGATTTTCAGCCCTCAACTCTCCCACTAATGAGAAAACAGTTAATGGAAGAAGATACTGATCTCTGATATCCAGGAAGCTTCTGAGAGGCTTACGCTATAGCTCTGTGGTAGACTGTTTGCCTGGCTTGTATGAGGCTCTGCATTTGATCCCCAGCGCTACAGAAAGAAAAGGGGAAATGAGGAGGAAGGGAAAGGAGGAGGAAGGAGTAAAAAGGAAGGAAAAGTAAGTCTCTGAATGTCTCTGCCTTGATTAAAATGCTCACTTTTAGTAGAAATACTGCATGTGATTCAAGAGATATTTTCTTGCCTTTTAAGGTCGATATTTCATTCTTAAAGCCATTATTTCCTTACATCTACAAAAATTTTGAGCATTCTCCTAAGTTCAATTAAGTCCAACTTCATTAATGAAAAGAATCCTGACCTGACCATTATATTCTGGACATCTTCTATGAATCTTCAGAGCTTTCTATAGCATTTGCCACATATGAATAATTGACTAAAAGGGAAGCTCTATCAAGAAAGAAATCATGGGGGCCAGAGAGATGCTGTAAGAGCTACAGCTGTACTAGATTCCTGAACCCACACAACAAGCCAGCTGTGGTCCCTTGCTGACTGCCAGCCCAGCCAAAAAATAAGAGGTCTGATGTAGTAGTGAGCTGCTGTGTGGGCTCAGCAAGGAGACAAGAAGGCATTTTTCATAGATGCGCACTCTGCCAGACCTCAGCAGAGGGAACCGCCATCATGACCAATGCCGTACTCGACAGTGGAACCCCGAGCTCAGGTGTTTTTATCCATTCAGAACTCCTCAGGTGAAGATCATAACCAATCAAACATCCCCCACAGACATCCAACACTTGCAAACCATACAAAATGCCAAGGCCTATACATCCCTTTTTCCAACTGTGTATGAAAACAATTATTTTAAACACAACTAGAAATAAAGTTCCACAAAATTTCCCCTTTTCTGTATAAAAAAATTGCTTTATCTTTACAACACAATTTAACACTACACTAGCAAAACTATTTACAAGAGAAACAATCACAAGGCAGGACCAAATGAAACCAAACATCTATCAAGTGTTTCACAATGTTTCTGGACAGTAGAAAAACATTATCAATGTCCAATTATCTAGAATTCACTTATGATCTTCTGAGCTCCCCCAAAGGGCTTAGATCTGGCTCTGCCCTCTGCAACACACACAGTTTGTCCTCCAGGCTCTGGCTGGCTTCACTCCACTGCTGCTGCTGTTCTTGGTGGTCATCCCATGGCACTGGCATCTCAAAAACTCCTGGGGTCCCTTGCTATAACTGGGCTGCACTTTCACCAATAGCCTCTTATAGGCTCTCTTCATGGTTCCAAGCCTTAGCTTCTTTACATGACCCCTTCCTTTAGGCCTTCAACTACTACTGAGGCAGCACTTTTACCAATGGCCTCTCCTGACCTCTCACAGTGCCAAGCCTCAGCTGCTCTCTAAAGACCCCCTCATGCTTTCAAAACCAGCACCAGCTGAGTGACTCTTACAGTACCAAGTTCGACTGCCAGCATGAGATATAACCTTGGCCAGGTCTGGAATTAGCTTCTGTGTGCTGATCCTGAGAAAATACTTTCCAGATTTTAAGATACAGTCTGGTTTGCTGGAAAAATAACTGATCACATTGTCTGCAGTAAGGGTCCCTTCATGGATGGAGTTCTCATCACCATCACCAATATCTGGACAGTTTATCTCTTTCTCTTTGTCAGGTTTGCAGGTAGGGGGAAGAAAACTGGTCAGTTTAATTAAGTGGCTTTTTGAATCCAAGACAAGGCTTCCACACAGCCCTGGCTACTGCCATTGGTGGAAGGGAGTGTTGGCTCCATGATCAGAAAAAGCATCAAAACCTTGCTACTTTCCTGCTCCCAGCTGAATTTTTTGTTTTTTGTTTTTGCTGTTGTTGTTATGAAAATGTCTTTCTCTAAAGGCCCCTATTCTGTGGCCTCACCTCAGAATTTTCTATCTCATTTATTTATAAATTTCACAGCCTTTTTGCTTCATAGAAGCTTATTTCCTTTCTTTCTCTCCTCTGCCTTCAATTAATACCTTAATCTCTATCCTCTCATAACTTCTCTGAGTGTACTTACCTGGGCTCTGTGAGGTCTGAAGTTTCCTTCTCTTCTTCCATGTCCCCACATGTATTTGCTGGCATGAAGTCCTGCCCTCACATAGGTGAACCATTTATAATAGTAAGCTGCTGTGTGGGCTCAGCAAGGAGACAAAGAGGCATTTTTCATAGATACACACTCTGTCAGACCTCAGCAGAGGGAACCGCCATCATGGCCAATTCCATACTTGACAGTGGGACCCCGAGCACCTGGTCTCAGGTGTTTTAATTCACTCAGAACTCCTCAGGTGCAGATCATAAGCAATCAAACAGCCCTCACGGAAATCCAACACCTGCAGACAATACAAAATGCCAAGGCCTGTACATTTTTTTCCAACAGTGCACAAGAACAATTATTTTAAACACAGCTAAAAATAAACTTCCACAACAGTCTGAGTTCAGGGAGGTACTCTGGCTCAAAGGAACAAGACAGAAAGTGATTGAGGAGTCCATATGATGTCATCCTCTGGTCTCCATGGATGCATACTGTGTCCAGACTTACAAACACATGTGCTCATACACATATACACTAACTAAATAAATCATAGCATGTATTTGCTTTTGATATTCTATTATATATGATGGTGCTAGCTAGTACACAAATTAAATTTATATTTATCTATAACATAATACTCTATGAAGAATGATGTCTCTTTACTAATTTATCTCCCCTCATTGTGGATTGAATTCAGCAAAGCAATCATTTTGCACTATCTCAGAAAAGATAAATTTTGTCGGCAAATTCAGCGGTTATTATTCAGTACATAAGTAGATACTTATATACTGGGCATCTGTGATGGCTCAGAACTTGTCCTAGGGATTGAGAATTTACAAATAAACAAAACAGCCTTTCCCTTGGAAAAAATAGTCATGAGCGAACCATCTCAATCTCTAAATGAATAATTCTTTTAAGAAATGCCCTTTTGTGTATAAACAGGGTATAGAATAAGATTTATGGTTTTATTTTAAAACATTGAGAATATTTTTTATTTTGAGATAATAATTTAATTATAATATTTATCCTTTCCCTGTCCTCCCTCCAAACCCATCTGTATTTCCTTCCCTTCTTTCCCTCAAATTCATTGCCTCTTTATTCACATATTACACACACACACACACACACACACACACACACACATATATCCTAAGTATAATCTGTTCAGCCTGTATAATGTTATTTGTATGTGTGTTTTCAGGGATGACCATTTGGCATTGGACAACCATTTGGTGTGCTCTTCTCCCTGAAGAAGATCACCTGTTCTGATCCCAGGTTTCTTCATTAGCCTATAGCTCTTTGTATAGGTTTCCAGCCTCATGGGCTTTTCTCCATGTAGTTTAGTATAAGAACATATTCTTGACAAATTCCTTTCAATTACATTTTTATTCTTTTATGTATGTTTTTCTTGTTTAAGTATATGTAACATGTTCATGCATGGTGCTCACTGTAAGTCAGAAGAGGGTATTGGATTGTCTTCAGCTAGAGTTTCTGGATGGTTGTGAACTACCATGTGGGTGCTTTGAATCAAACCTGGGTCCTCTGCAAGAGCAACAGGTGCTTTTAACTGCTGAGCCATCTCTTCAGCCCCTTCTTGACAAATTCTTTATCCATTGTGTGTTATCCTTTCAATTATACCCTCAGGTGCAGATGAAACACATACCATAGACTAGGTATAAGTCATTTGGGTTTTCTAATGGAGCCAATATTGCAGAAATATGTCTTATCTAATGGTCTAAATGAATTATTTTTCTTCCTAAACAAAAACATGGAAGTGTCTATGCCACGCTTGTTGCATACCATATTATGGTTATTTATTACCTAGGACCCAAGAGGGCACTAAATCAATGAGCAGTGTTTGGTCTACTAATAAATCAGAAAGAAATAACAAAATGTTTCACATGCGGATAGTTTTGTTCTACCATTCTGCAGAGGAGTAACTTAAGGTTTGCTAACAGGAGTGCCTTTAGACCTGTTTTGAAACAGGTCATGCCCAAACTGCCGAAAAATCATAGAGACGTTGAATTGGTCATTGTCTTAACTAGTTTGGCAACAATTCATGGCTAATGATATTGACTGGTGTGCCATTTTCTGAGTTATTTATACAATCAAAGAAATGATTAAGACTTCTGTCCCCTGAACCCAGCTTCAATTCAAGTGAATGCGTGCAGTGCTCAGCATCCCAAGTGGTCACAAAGAATCCCAGTAAAATGAGTCCACGGGTAACTAGTGTGACTATCCAACAGGATACAGTTAAGTGTAGAGGTAAGAGCAGATTTTTTGCTCTTCCTCTGCTGTTAGCCAATCACATAAGCAAGGGAGATCATGGGATTCATGGTCCCACTTCTCTGTTTACAAGCAAGACTTTCTTGCCTACCCACCCTTTATGGATGATGTGGGGCTTGCCTGAGATAGTGCATGAAAGTGCTTGGAATGGCATGGTGCTCACACCCCATTAACTTTTATAAGCTGAACTTACTCATGACAGGTCAAAACCAACCACTCCTTCCATGCTCCGGTGATGCATTCAGAGGGGAGTATAAATTTATTATCGAACATATAAAACAAAATCCAGCCTCAGAGGTATTCTTGCCTCAATCTCTTAGAATATACCTTTGTTTCCGATTCTTCAAATGGTATGATGTTCTGGCATAATGGCATAGTGTTAATCACACAGACATTAGATGAGTCTCCAGTTCCAACACTTGCTGCCTGAGGACCTTGGTTAAGTATTTGACCTTCTGTAAAACTGCCTCCAGATCTACAAATATAATTATTAAAATCACACCTATCTCACAGAATTGTTGGAGGATGAGTCATTATTAAATGGAAAAATAGGGTAGTTGGCACACAGCAACCTCGAAAGTTGCTAATAGACCATATTTGTGCAGCTAATATGCAAGTGAGCATCCTGTTAAATATGAAAATTAGTTCCAGGTCTTAGTTCCCTCTCTAATGGCTTGTGTGATCCTGGAAAATCACCCAGCTTTTGAGTAGCTGAGCTACTAGTTATCAAGCGAGGATAATATTGACTTTATGATGTCAGCATAAAACTCAAATAGGAGAACACACGTGAAAGTGTTTGACTTATTGTGACACAAAACACAAAAATGCATTGCCGTTTTAATTTTTGTATATGAACAAACACGAAAAACAATTGCAAAGATTTTATTTAGCGGCTTTCTGTGCTTGGCACTCAGAAACAGTTCCGTGCATAAGGGCAAATCTTTATACACCATTTCTTCATACATATTTTACATACCCTTTTAATGCCCCCTTTTTTAATATTCATAATATTGAATACCCCACTAGGCATATAAATACATTTATCTACAACACCTCAAAACCAAAAAAAAAAAAATCTTAATAATATCTGCACTACCTTACTTGGTATTTTTTGCGTTTCCACACCATTTAAAAATTTTAGCTTGCACCAAGCTTCATTTGTTTTCTTATCATTAAAGGATTTGAAAGGAAAAGGAAAGAAAGAAAAGAAGAAAAAAAAAAACAATCCCCAAACTTCAGAATTCAAGGAACTATTTGATCAAAATGGAGAGCTACAGGCAGATACAAAAGGGGCAGAAGACCCATCTGTAATTCTCTCCAGTGTGTCAGGGTTTGCATGAGGACCAGGGGCTGCTTGTCCAGGTCAGCGCTTTAGATCTGGCATGTGAGGCCAGGCCTGTCTTCTGTGACTGTTTTTGGTATCACCTGGGAGATTAAACCATTCTTCATCCTCCACACCTGTTTCCCTCACCCTGTCAGGATGCATCCCGTGGAACGGCCTCCCATTCGATGCACCTCTCTCTCGGCTCATTATGGTCAGAGCTGGGGAATCAAGAAGCATTCTTTGTCCTAGCCCTTCTCATTGGCACCCTTGACTATATGCAGGATCCCAAAGAGGCTTACTTTCCAATAATGCCACCACGCTTTCTATAACTTTTAGGGGCTAAACAAACCCAATCAATTCTCCTCGGTGAATTAAATCTCATTTGTTCACATCTTCTCAGTCTTGCTGTCCACTCTCTCCTGCTCTCGATTCTCTTTCTCTCTCCCAGCTTTTCTCACTCTGTCCTTCCACGGGCACCATTAGAACATCAGTGATGCACACTGAATGGAGAGAGCCAAAGTTTAAACCTGATCTTTCTCAGGAAGCCAAGTTCAGTTGTACCACTGATGTCTTTCCACCTCAATGATGTGGAGAGGTTCTAGGGTGCACAGTTCATTCCAGAAACATGTTAAGCTGCAAAGGAGAAATGCTAATGGCTAATGATGGACCAATCCACTTAGGATTATACACAGACAAATCGTTGGTGAAAGCACCCATTCTGGGCCTCCCTTCACAGAGTTCACCCAGTTCAGAGAAGGTGTGTAAGATGTTTGTATTTGTATTGCTTTGTGTATGCGAGTGTGTGCATGTAAGTTTGATTAGGGTGTGTGTGTGTGTGTGTGTGTGTGTGTGTGTGTAGAACTTTTCTTGTTTGCTACATGCTAGCTTCTCCTTCAACGTTATTATAAAATGATTATTCAGTCTCTTCAAGGCCACTCTGTCATACACAATGCTTTTATAAAACTAAGATTTTGGAAGGCAGAAGAATGACCACTGAGTTAGGGATGATGCACTCCAAGGGTCCTTCAGTGGTGTCTATTGTTGTTCTCTGTTTTCCTTATCCAGAAAAAAAAAAAACAAAAACAAAAACAAAAACAAAAACAAATGCACAAATCCTATTTTCCCAAGGGCACAGGGCTCCTGAAAAGGAAGATTCACTCACAGAGATTCTGGAGTCTTGACTGCCATCACCTCTATGGTGTTCGGACTGCTCTTTAAACCATGTGCACCGACATCTGGGAGGAGGAGCCGGGGACTGCCCCATACTGTCGGCCATCACAGGTGTTGGTAGCCTGTTGATTATTGGCTGAGGGGCTAATCATGTGCATGCTGTGCTCCATCCCTGTGGGCAGGTACTGCCTCTCTCCAAAGGCCCCATTGGAAGGAGAAGAGCAGAGTAAAGTGCTTTGAGATGCGCTCAGTTTTTCTGGGCTTGCAGCTAGCCTGGGGGAGGTGGGGAAATTGTATCCATACAGATTGTAGGGATTATGAAGGGAGAAGGCATTGTAGGAGCTCTGCTGCATGTGGCTGCCACCAAACATGTGTGGTGATGAGGAGCTGGAGGCCGCATTGCCTGCCTGCATGACATACTGAAACTGGGAAGTGGGGAAGGACCCCAACTGGCCACCGTAGGCTTCCATCTTGCTGTTGCTTGGCAACGAGGGAGGTGTTGGTATTCCTGAGATCAGAGATGGAGTCCTCTGAGGCATGAAGGTTTCAGAGGGTTGAGTGGCTGAAGCGGTGCCACTCTGGAGCCTGTTGTAGCCACTGTCACTCAGCCCTGGATAGCTCTGTAAGGCAGCCATGTTGCTTCGGGCACACGGTGGATAATCGGAGAGGTTTAGATTACACAGCTGGCTTTCTCGACAGCCTACATTGAAAGTATTGGGGGCCAAATGAAAAGTTGGAGGAGAACAAGATGGAGATAAAAGATGAGAAGAAGCCGAAGGGGATGGTGTCCCAGTGCTGGAGGTGGTTGGAGAAGTACCTGTACTGCCTCCTGAAAAATAAAACATGAATTCCATTGGTTAATATGGGTCCGTCTAGGCCAAATACCCTTGATTTTTTACAATCAATTGCTTCCTTTTACAGCAAAAGATGATGTCACATACTCAAGCACACATTACAAAGGAGAAGACAAAGGATAACATGAGACCACTAAAGTCTTAGAATTTCTTTCTGTAATAGTCTTAGTCATACTTAAAAGAAAATTAAAACAAACCTCTGGTGTTTTGTAAATTCTCACCATCAATAACATTTCCTAAGACTTTCAGTGATCTGCTATAGAAGCCACTGTCTCAGCTCTTCCCATGCTCAGGGAAAATGTGCAAAGTGTGTATTCTATGCACTGACTGTTTCTTATCTGTCAATCTCTAGTAGACTACCAAAGCAGGACACTAACCTCACAGGGATGGAGCAGGGTGCCAAGTTGGGACTAAGAAGGCATAGCCAAGAGGTCTGGCTGGTAGAGCTTGGGATATTAAATTGGAAGTCTGCCATATCAAAGACACACATGTTGAGCAAAATTGTAAGATGTAGGCTAAAGTGAATCAGGACTAACTTGAAACAAAACCACAATCCTGAAGATCTGTTGATCTTCTTTTACCCGAGGCTGCCAAGTCTGAGAGATTAGAATAAAAGTTCAACGTTGTATACTTGAGGGTGGATGAGTATGAAGCCAAATGATCCAGAAATTAAGCTGAACATCAGTGGAATGGATTCTCCTCTCAGCTCTTCACACTAACACTATGGCCCTGTAACCTCTCTTGCCCTCCATAGCTTTGTTTCTTCAATAGAGATGAATAATCCAGTAAGATCAGTGGTTCGATTCTGAAGCTGAAAAGTCCTGCCATTTGAAAATGCTGTTCCATGATTTAACCTCAGACCAACTAATGGGGAGTTTCTGAGCATGAGAATTCCGTGTCATCATTATTTCAGAGCTCTTTCAATGTGCATCCAGGGTTGAAAACTAATGATACAATATGAGTTCTTACTTTACAGTACCCAGACCAGTGGTTCTGAAACATCAGTGCGTGTGTGAGCTGGGGGAGGTGAGAGGGAATCAGAACAAATTGCTGATGCCTTGCGGTTTCTGAATCTGTTATATGGGGCAGAGTTTAAGGGTGTACATATCAGGTCCAGAGGCTGCACTCTGCCATAGATGACCTCCAAAATCCTATCTCCAAATTACCCTGAATCTGTCTTGCAAGGCATTGTTCATCAGCCATGTAGATGGCAGGCTGGATGAACGGTTGAGGCTATAATAGACTATGAGCCAGTTCAAGTCAACCTTCGTCAAAGATGTTCTCCAAATAAGAAAGCCAAAGGTGACCTTTGCAAGACCCATCTTTCTCAGGGGCAGGAAGCATCCAAACCCTGCCTCTCCCAATGGACTTTGAAGGCAGTAAGTGCTTAGGGTAGCTGAACCTTCAATGAATTCTAGACTATTCAGCTGCTTTGTCCTCTCTAGAATCCTTGACAGAATTCCCTTCTGTAAACCAGTACGGTACTTCTCCTAACTGTTGAGAACCATGGTCCTTCAAGGGTCAACATGTCTTAGGTTAATGATAATTCTCGTTGAGGCTCCAGGAAATTAAGCATCATTAATAGGTAAGGATTTTTCAGGTAAAGGGGAACAAGAATAAGTTTACTTTTGCTTTGTTTTAATAGATGAAGAAAACCAGCAGCATCCCAGTGATAGTGGGAAAATGAATATCTATAGTATTCTAGGAAGGGAAGGAGGAGAAAGAGGAAACAACAAAGTCTAAATCCATGGGCAAAGTGGTAGTCCTGGTGGTAGAAGTAGATTTGACTTTATTAGTATTTTTTTCAGAGTTAAAGTTTTATAGCTCAACTAATATCATCTCTTCCATGGCCAAAAGAATTTCTCCCAATGAACGTTCAGATCTAATTAGAAATTAAGACAATCCAATCAGCTGCTAATTTTAGAGTCATATCAAAAAAAATTCTCCCATTTTCATAACAACTTCCTATGAAAGAAAGAAAATGGTTTTCAGATGGCAGTCTGATAAGGCTGACATTGTCAGCATTACCAGCAGCGGGTCATGGTGGGCGGAGCTTCTCTTTGGTCTACAGCCACACACAGTGAAGTCTACCTCTGAATTCTCTGCTGCTGTGGAAGGAAACGTTTGAACCACTGAGCCTCAGTTTCCCTCCTTTTCAGACTATAGCTGTGTCTAAGGATTAAAAGAAGCATGAATAATCAACTCCAAGTTCTTTCCAAGGAATCATTTTAATATGAGGGAATTCCAGAAACAGAAGCAGACCAGCTCGTGCTTCCTCTCCATCTACACCTACAGAAAGCTCAGAAGTTTATTTCCTCCTCTTTGAGGCATCCTATACATTTTCTTCTTTTCCACCTTGAATGCCATGAACTTTACTGCAGTAAGTGTCGTGGCACAAACGGAGAAACTTGACTCCGGCTGTAAAGAGAATTGTGTTTTACGAGATATGAATCCAGTCTCCTGTCTTTGAAAGCTAGCCCTGCTTTCCCTGGTCTGGTGTTTATGTGACCCCCGAGGAGACCACCTGTTCACTCCACTGTCCTCTCCTGTTATAGGTAAGCTCCATCAGGCACTGGCCTCAGCCCTGCAGCCAGAAGTGCACAATGGAGCAGATGACTTTCTACAACACTAAATGGTTTTCTCAGATGGCCCAAGATGGAACGAATGGTACTGATTTAAGGCTTCAGTTGGTTTCACTACAAAAAAAAAAAAGACGAAGAAGAAGGGAACTATTAACAAGTTACAGGGGTTTCTGTGGAGCAGATGAGAGGCACATGTTAAAAAGTTTGTAGTCAGCTTGCTTTGGCTTTTAAATGACATTCACTGGAAATGAGACTTGGTGGCCTGCTGAGCTTCAGGGGGTGGGAGCCTCCATATGAGCTAGTGTTTGAAGGAGAGAGCAAGCCTGTCCAAAAGAGGGTCGCGCTGCTCCCATCCACTTTGAAGAAACATTGTTATGCACTTAAAGTACTCAATACAGATAATAACTAGTTCTCAAAGTTCACATAGAGAGGACTGTGTTATTCATTTTGTAGAAAAGCAAACTGAGATACTGAGAAGTCTTTATGCTCTTATGATCTAATAGCTTGTCAAATGTTAAACAAGATTGGGAGTGCCAGGCAAGTGCTAAATAAGCTTAAGGAGGCAGCCCACCCTCTCTGTGCATTTCAACACTTGGCTAAGCAGAGACTTCTCATCACACAAAAGCCAGGGCAGTGTAGGAAGCCAGGCTGGGCTGATCAGGGCTGCCTCTCAAAGCAAAGCTTGCCTTCCTGTCCACCATAGTGTTCCCTTTGCTCACCCCTCATCAACTCTGGACCCGCAATGTCATGGATTCTCTAAGCATCTTGATATAAATGTGCTTAATGGACAAATGCAGACTGTAGACCAAAAGAAACCTGATTCCAATCCCTGCTGTTTTACAATGGGACTTTGGTAAGTTATCCTCCCCAGGCTTTGGGCTCCATTGTTAGATAACTGGGATATCTAATATCTACTTTTCTGGAGATGTTTTGAGAAATTACAAAGTGATCATATTTTGGCATGTAGGCATTAAATATGTTCTTTTATGGGGAAAGGAGTAAAGAATGGGAAAAGAAACCCTGAAGAATATGCATTTCAACAGAGATGGCTCACAAGTATTGGCTTCTGTCCAGGAAGAGAAGGGCATTTTGGCCTCTGTACCCACTAATGAGCATGACGCCAACATGTATGTGGCATATCAGTTCAGGTTAAAAGAGCCTCCATGTGGCAGATGATGGATGGCAGAGCTAATTGACGGCTCTGGGACCACCTGAGCCATGTTCCCAAAGGTACACAAGTTCATCTTTGGATGTTTTGTCCTTCCTCCCTATGCCCTGAGCCCATGAAGGAAATGAGCTGCTCCATTTCTTCTCAGAACAAGCAAAGCAGAACTGATAGGATACAAGCAAGTACATTGGTGCCTTCTCCATTGTCTTCAGAGATCCTAGCCCACTTCTAAGAGGGGATTAAAACATAATACTGTTAACAGCTTCATACTCTCAGGTAATCCAGAACTAACCTCAATCACTCTAGCTCCCTAGGTCCTATTTTACTCAGGGACCAAAGTGAGGAGCCACACATTAAAATGCATATCCAAAACTAACTTGTGCCAACATTCAAGGCTAAGAGCCAAAACAACCAAGAATGCATATTTAGCAGTGATCCCATATGAGGACAATAACCTAGAATACACTTGTGTACCATGAAGACAAGTTAAATGTGTCCATGAAAATCCTGAATGCCAAACCTGCTGACTTTTGCATCTTTAAATTGATCACTTCCAGATTGTAATATGGGGTTTTCACATGCAGCTTCCTTTTGAGTTTATTTTGTTGTGCTACACACACACACACACACACACACACACACACACACACACACCAAAAAAAAAAAACAGTAAGATAAAACCCCATCTGGATTAGTAAAGAATAAATTTCCGTGCAATCATTTGTCCTACCAGCTAAACTCTTCTCTCCTTATAACTTGATGGCTTCTGTCCTAGAAGAGTGTTGGTTCCCAGTGTATTCAGATATGTATGAGGTAAAACATCAGCAGCTCCTGAACTGATCCCAGGGAAGAAGCCCATAGGCCATAAAGTTTAATGAGCATGGCAACTGAGAAATTATCCTCAGTTGAGATGAGAACCTCTCTCGAGATGCAAATGTGAGCATCATGGTACCAATGGGAAGTATACAGTTTCCACCATAGAAAGATGGAAACTTTTTCCATAAAATGTAATGCCCTGCATAGGTCCAAATTTACTCTCTTTCAAATAGCCTCATCGATCTGTTCTGTATCTGGTCCTACTTTGTCCCATTCTCCAGGTGTTCTACCCCCATTTCCTAACCTCCCTCACTTGGTTTCCATGCTGGTTTTCAGTCTTGCTTGTTGCTACATGTGTCTGTTGTTATTATCATTTAATCTGCTTCTCTTGGAAGTTTTTCCTGGGAACCAGGCTCTCTTCCACTTTCACACTTCGCTTCCAGGGAAGGCATTTGTACCTGGCCTGCAGAAGCAAACCAGCATATTCCCACCACTACAGTAATTGGTTTCTAAGGTGACCCGATTAGAATGAACGAGACTGGTGAGATTTTGCTAAAAAGCCCTTTTCCCTTAGAGATAAAGCAAAACTATCTAGAGGTCAAGGATACTTTCTAAGTCACCCCAGGAAACCATTGAGAATAAAGTCACTGTGGAAAAGAGAAAACGTAAAGACATGGGGCACCTTCTGGCTAGAATGATCTTGCTTAGACCCCTGACTTAGGATTTGCTTAAAGAAGCTACTTGAATCCTTTCTGTTTTACAAGACCATGAGTTTCTCTTTTAGTTTGCTATTTTGTCCTTTTTTTTCCTACTTACATAAAAATTCTAATTGATATATATCTCTGATTCTACAAGTTTTTTGACTATTAATCTGAAGGTCTGAGAACATTAGGATAAATCTGGGGACGAAAGACATATAAATGTGAGTGGAAGGATGGTCTGTGGATCCTTTGTCTGCTGGGAGCTGTGGATAATGCCCTTGACCAAGAGTAACAAGGGACTTGAACTGTTTGGGTACCTGACAGATACCTGGCTCTGCTAAAGACATGATGAGCTACTGACTTAATTTCAAAACACACAATCTCTTGAGCAGTGAAGCAAATCAGAGTCGTTTCTGCTCTCCCCTGGTTCTCCTCAATAAGATCAAATTAAACAACTGGGTACAAAGGCAGGTGCTTTTCAAAAAGAGGACTTTTCACATACACGTTTATATCAAATAAGGAATGTAATGTGGAAAATAGAAAAATAGACTCTCCTTTTAAAAAAAAAATGCCTGAGTTGGCAAGATAACTCAGCAGGTAAAGGCACTTACCACAAAACCTGAAGACCTTGACCTGAAGACACACACACACACACACACACACACACACTACTAAACATAACAAAAGAATTTTTTAAATATTTCCAAGTCCATAGGAAAGACATATACAAAAATATCAATGAAATGCTTACAACAAGAACGTGCAAATTGAAAACAAATGCAAACTCACAAAGGATGTGAATAAAAAAGGAGCGAATTACAGTGTCGAGGTGCTATATTCTGACAGGCTTATGAAGTACAGTCAAACAGTTAAATACGTAAAGAAAGGTATATTTCAAAAGACAGAAACAATGTCAGGGTCTTGATAGGATGACAGTGGGAAGCCCAGGATTAAGTGAGGTTTGTAGATTCCCAAGATGATGGTAGCCGTTTTCTCCATCTGGGCTAATTCCCTGCAGACAAGTACGATCACTTTACTCTTCTATTCTTTATGTTCACCAGTGTGAACATTATGTTTGATATATGTATATATTGTATAATTTTAAAATCATAATTAAGATATATATTTCCTCGGTGCTTCATTTTGTTTGCGTAATTTTTTGTCTTCTTGGTTTTTGTTGTTGCTATTGTTTTATTCTTCCTTTTCTTTTGGGGCTTTCAGGGAGGTTTATTTTGAAAGAGAGAGAAAGAACATAAACTTGGGTGAGCAAAGAGATGGAGAGAATACTAGGAGGACTGTAGAAGAGGAAGGAATATGATCAAAAGATATAAAAATTTTAAATAAATAGCAAAATTTTAAAAATTAATAATCCTCCTGTTTAGTGGTTAGGAGTATGACGTACATTAATATCATCTGTCATCTCCCAACAGTATGGACATCTGGACTTTAGTCCTGTCCTACCCATCCCTTCACTCTACCAACTACTTGTTATTATGTCTCTGTTTTTCACTAATTTCCTTTCCATTTAAATTTGAGCATAAAGTTGGTGAGTCCTTGCCAGGCACACGAACGATATACCCCTAATATAGTGCCTAGTGGAGTTTGTGGACTCATTCAACCCCTAGTGGAGTTTCACATGTGAATTGGATATCACGCCTGGGCCTAGAAATTTAATCATCAGAGGGAAAGTACTGAGAAAAACATCAGTGAAAGATATTAAACAAAGAATGAAACAAGCAAGGGAATACCCAACAAGGCTTTAGCCTGCTGCAAATGGCAGAGAAAATTCCCCAAGGAAATGCTGCTTGAGCTGAGATTTCAAATGAGGTAGTACTAAGAAAGCAAGTGAGTGAAAATGAGCCTTCCAGGCTGGGAAGCAGCATGTCACAGGAAAGCGCACAGCATGTCTGAAAAAGGAAAGCAGGAGTCCAGGGGACCTGGGATAAGTTAAAGATAAAGGGAACGTCTATCATTACTTAGCAAATTCTAGGTGCTTTTGTAAATAGTTTATCATAAGGTACTAATTTATCTAATCCTCCTTGTTACTATCTCTGTTTTAGAGGTCTAGGGACCTATGTGAAGGAAAAGAAAATAATTTGCTACCACTGAAAATTTTTAAGCAAGTTACGGTATCAAGATGATATGAGTAGATGTGTATTTTGAAACACCGACCAGAACCATGATGCACAAAATGTCTTGGAGCAAAATACAGAGGCTATGGAGGAACACATAATCAGCCAGGTGAGGGATGATGATGCATCAGAGCCAGGTGGTGGCATGGGAGATTAGAGATGTGAACAGATTCAGGTACATTAACAAGGGGTAATGAGGATAGGGCAGGGAGAAACACCCTTGATGACAATCGGTGTGGGATCCTTCTCTCAGGAGAGGTCTTCAGTCAGTTTTGAACACATTAAGCTTAAGAGACTTTAGTGGGTAGAAGTACAATGTGTAACCCATTTACAAGTTGAGTGAGTATCTTTGATCTAAAATTCTTGGGACCAGAGGTATGCTGAATTTGAAGATGTTTTTCAGATTTTTTGGAATATTGACATATACCTCAGAGATATTTCAGAAATAAAACCCTAACTTCAAAACACAAAATTCGTATATATTTGTCTCACATATACCTATACACATAACCTAAAGGTGATCATATGTGATATTTGTAATAATCTTGTGCAAGAAGATCTGCGTTTTTCCTCCAACCAGAGGGATCTGTGTAAATTATCCATCTTTAAATCATTTCAATGGCATCACATTTCAAAAATTAATGTTCATTGAACAATTTTCTCAATATTTTCTTAGTACTTTATCTTTAATTATGTGTATTTGTAGGGCAGGGTATGTGCTTCTATGAATGCATGTGGTCTTGGAATCAGAACACAGTGTGAGATCTCCTGGGGCTGGAGTTATAGACAGTTGTGGACCACGTGACATGGTGCTGGGAACCAGGCTCAGGTCTTCTGCGAGAGCAGGACGTGCTCATCACTGATGAACCTTCTCCCCACCCCCTCAATATTGCACTAGTATGATTTGTCAAGTATATAGTCTCTCTCACTGGCCAGCTTCTGACTACTACCAATCAAATAAATAAAAATGCAATCACCAAAAAGAAGCCCTCCATAATTCTAATGCTTTAACTGTCTGACCAAGACTGAAACGTCCAGTAGTGCTGAAATCTACACTGGTGTCTGCCAGTCCTTGAGCAGCAGGGAAGCTTCTGAAATGCTAGGTCTCAGTGTTTTCACGGAGGGAGACAAAATACTGACTCTGGTACAAGCAGAAGCACTTCCTTCAGCACAACAGTCGTCAAATCACTTGGATCAGCATTCATAAAAGTTCAGTTTTTATCATACTAATATCTCTACTGTGTATATGTAGAAACCAAGGCATAAATTTTATTTAAAATATCCATCAAAGAACAACAGGATCATATTACGTACGTCTATGGCAGACCCGAATTCTTAGTTTTCTGTCTATATTGCCTTCATCACCTTTCCCGAGTGTGATGGTCAATCTTGACTGTCAAGTTGATTAGACTGAAACACACCCAGAACAGTAGATCACATTTTCAAATGTCTGTGACCAAGTCTGTGATTCGGTCTGCAGATAGATTCAAAATCTGAATGGACTATGAGGATGTGGTAGGCCCATTGAACAATGAGAAGGAAAAGGTTAATTTGCCTGCTCTAACAGAGCCCTGTCAAGGGTTATTGCCTAATTGTGTTTCAAATACTTAATCATCAGAAAAACAACAGTTCCCACTCACCTTCATGTCAGACATCCTTATACAAAGGGAGTTGGGGAGCAGGATGACAATTATGGTGATCGTGAAGTTATGACAACTATTTACCAGGTTCTGAGAGCTTGTCAGGATTTTAAATGCTGTGTCTCATTTTACATTTAGAAGAATGTGTTTTTCAGTAACATGCAGGGATAAAAACTCGTAAAAAAACGTGCTGAGAAACTCAAAGATCCCAACACTAGGAGGAAGAATAGTAAGAACCTGTTTGAAATTGTCTAACTTGAGTCTGTTTTGCAATCCTAAGAATTTGAGCTAAGTCCTCCAGCACCCTATACAAATGCTCCACAACTTAAACCCATAAGAGGGAACCTCAGCTGAGGAATGACCACCATCACAGTGGCCTGTGGACATGCTGGGGGCCATTTTCTTCATCAACAACTGATGTGGACGATGCCACCCCTGGGCATGTGGTCCTGAGTTGTATAAGAAGAAAGACTGAGCATGAGCCTCTATGGGAGCCAGCAAACAGTACCAATCTCTACCTTAGTTCCTGCCCTATTGTTCCTCCTTGATGGACTATAACCAGTCAGCAAATAAGCCCTTTCTTCCCCAAGTTCCTTTTAGTTGGTATTTTATCACAGCAACAAAACAAAATGGATAGTCTTGCTAAGTTGTACAAGCTGACCTTGAACTTGCTCTGTAACCCAGACTGGCTTTATATTTGTGGTCCTCTTGTCCCAGCCTTGCAAGCAGCTGTACAAGGAGGCTCCCTATGAGTTTATGCTTTAATTATATCCATCTTTAGAACTCAAAATATGTCAGCAATGTTGGTCACAAACCAAAACCAGTGTGCAAAGTATTAGCTGCTCCCTTGAGAAAGACATGTGGTATCAGCTATTGTAGAGTTCTAGAATGGCCTCCCAAATAACTAGGAATTCAAAAATTAGGCTTCTGTCAATGATAAGCATTTACTGGAACAGAATAAA
This sequence comes from Cricetomys ansorgei, assembly GCA_026225945.1. Lineage (NCBI taxonomy): Eukaryota > Metazoa > Chordata > Mammalia > Rodentia > Nesomyidae > Cricetomys > Cricetomys ansorgei. The sequence goes on from JAMJFZ010001038.1 coordinate 30,262,845, forward strand.
CTCAATCTATCAGTAAAATATTAGAAGAAGAAAACTGATGGGGTTTTCCATTAGGAGTAAACGAAGATAATATGAATGTCTCTTCAAATGGCAAGGCCTATGTGAATGCTTAGCAGTAGTCACAATGATTCAACATCAATAATTTTCATAGATAAATAATCACTGGGCTGCAGATGTAGTTTACAGTGGAGCACTCACCTAGCATGCACAAGGCCCTAGGTTAGATTCTCAATACTACGGGAAAAAAGGAAGGAAGAAAGGAAGGAACCATGTGTGGTGGTTTAAATGAGAAATATTTCCCATAGGCTCATATATTTGAAGAGATGGTCCCCACATAGTGGCATTGTTTGGAGAGGTTGTGGAAACTTCAAGACCTACAGCAGTGGTGAAAGACATACATCACTGGAAGCAGGATTTGAGAGTTTATAGCCTTGCCCTTCTGCCTGCCCTGTACCTCTGCTTCTTGTGTAAGGTTGAGATACGATTCTCACTTCTTGATCTCGCCCACATGCCAAGTCTTCTCTGCTATTACAGACTCCAGCCCCATGGAACTATAAACCAAAATAGGCCCTTTCTTCCTTAAGTTTCTTTAGATCATGGTATGTTATCAACAGTAAAGGAAATGAAAATCTCTGGCTTTAGGAGAGAATTCTGAATACAAATGACATACTGACTCTGGGCCCAGCTTGTTTGCAGGACTGGTAGTGCTTTAGGTATTCATGGTGCTATACGTTTTCTTTGCTTCCAGAGAAGCGGTGTGAGCTCTGTGTTGACTTAGGGTCCCGTATGCCACGCTTAGCTCAGCTCTCCCTCCCTCCCCTGCGGAGTAGAGGCCTTGTCCAAAGCTTTACCTTGCTGCTTTTGCATGGTAGTGAAGTCCTCAAAGGTCAGCGTGCGCACAGGAGGTCTCCAGAACGCATAAGTCTCCATGATGGCTTCAAGTCCAGTTCTAGAACAAGAACAACCAGAAAATTAACTTTTAAGTGATTCCAAAAAACTTCAGTGACATTTAAAGATGCAAGGTGAGGTATCTGATGAGTGGCATACTGTAAGGCACTGAGAGATAATACCATCAGGGTAAATTAGTCTGGGAAAGTACAAGGCACAGGTGCTGCTACATTGCTGGAGGAAGAACAAAGGAAAGCAACCCAGATCATTCCCAAGGAAGTCCTTAACCATGATAAAATTTAATTATGATTTTTTTCCTTCCAAAGAGGGTCAACGGGCATGATACTAAAGTGTATTTAAGGTCAAGGCTATCATGAGTACAGTTGAGCAGAGAGTAGCTCTGACTGCTTCTCATGCCACCACCATTACCTCATCGTGGCTGATACATCCTGACCCGCAGCCAACTCCACACCCACAGTGTGTGAAGGCTCAATGAAGCTGTCAAGCTGATGTGACTTCAAAGTTCTCTGAAGTCAACAGAGAAGAGTGAGGCAACAGAAATAGGAGGAGAGTAAACACATACACTCAAGTTTCTATTGTAGCAAGAAATACCCACCCAAAGGAAAAGAAAAGATATACAACAGGCAAAAAGAGCAGTCCATATCTCCAAATGTCTGTCTTTATTTGTAAGCAAATAATTAGGTGGCCACAGCGAACCATAAACTGTCAGATTTTAGGACATACCTGGTATTTTAAAATTACATTTATTTTACAGCATCTGTTTTATTCATGTTTGCAATTTGAAAACTGGACTGTATGCACACTGTTTACCATTCAACTACTTCCCTTATATGAAGTACTGAAATAATTACCCAGGTGACTTCCAGCATACTGTTGATGAGAAGCAACACCTGCAAAAGAATGTTGCTCGGAGCTTTGCTGAAATCTTTGCATAGAGCTTTTGAGTATTTACTTTAAAACCATGTCTCTTGTGTGAGGAAGAGGAGGCTCAGGGACTATGGGGAAAGGAGAAGAACAAGGAACCACAGTGGCATATGGTTCTCTGTTGTGAAGTCACACCAAGGGCACCATGCGCCTCTCAGCAGCAGATAGGTCTTTCCTATTGAAACAAAATGTGTTCTCTGACCTTCCACCTAAGTAATCCACTTACTCAGCTCTGTTGTATGCCAAGAATAAAGTGAGAGGTTTTATTTTAAGTGAGAACAAATATGCTCTCCCTTTAACTGATGATGATCCTCCGGGCATTCCTCTTAAATGAGCCACTGATACATTGACGGTCTCTTTGTGCTAGAAAATTTGCTTGCACATTTCACTTTCTAAAGTCTACCCTGGATCTTGGAGGCTTTAAATATACTAATGTTGGCAAACAAAACTTTATATTTTAAGAAGGGGTTCACAGGAGAGATCGGTGCATGGTGTTTATTAGCTGCTAATCTGTGAGAAGTAGGAATAGACGATATCTCTACCATTGCTCTACACTGGTCCTGAATACAGTTCATGGAACTATTTGTGGATAGAAAGATCTCAGGCAATTAAGGGAGTTCAGAATAATAAGGGGATAGGCAGATAAAGCCATGCTGAGCCTGGGCGGATAGAAGAAATAGATAGGCCCAGCTTAGGTCTGACTGCCTTGTCCTGGAATGCTGGCAGTGGACCAGAACAGCCTAGGATTCCCTTTAATGGCACAGAAGGCTCACTGCAGATGGCAAGAGTTTATTGTTCCACCTTCCAGTCTATCTTTTTCAGGGACAAGTATACAACATGAGGACAAAAGCTAGCACAAGGACAAAAAAACAATCCCATCTCATTTCATAATAAGTGCGAGAGAACTGTGAAGTCTCAATAGTGCCATAGTATAATGCCAACATTATATTTATTAAGTAGGAATCAATTTAGTTTATTTTTCATGACAGATAAAAATACTATGGCATGGTATGAATTATTTTATTTAAGCAGTCAATATTATACTATAAAATAATGACTGTATCAACTATCAAATCCAATTTTAAAACAGTGATGGGATCATAGATTTAAAATTTAGGACAATTCATAGATGTGTTTTCTGTGTCTTCTGGCATTATCCTCGACAGTTTTATCCAGTCTCTGTCGATGCATTTCTTTGGGAAGATATTCTGGTTTTTTGTTAGATTTGTTATTAAGCTGCTTCTGACATTAGACAGAAACCCTTGATGTAATTTTTAACCTCTAGTGACACGATGAGAGTCTCACACATTGTATCTGCATGTCAGATCATCCTCAAGGAGGCCTTCCTTAGACTAAGAATACAGCATGCCATACATCAATGCACCCACAACTGTCCCGAACGTCACAGAACAAGGGTTATTTTCTTGTCAAAGATGTAGAAACAGCACTTGTAAGTCCTCCAAATTAGTAGCAAAGATTATAACATTACTAGTCCCACCTTACTATTGAACTATATTTATCTTCCTTAGATTTTTACTGTATAGGAAAAAATTTGAATTATTCTATAATATGTATTCTGTGTAGTATAGAAATCTCATGGGTTTATATTGCTTAGTCTGTTCATGCATTTGGAATGTTTTGCTTTTTAGAAAATAGTCCTATTTATTTGCTATGTGACTTATATTTTATTTATCTCAAACTCTGTCAAACTTCACTGACTAAATCTAAGTACTAGAAATCACTAGTACTGTATCTCAGAATTCAGTACAGGACTATGGCATTACTTAATAATCCACCTCTTTCTATAGCTAGTTTATATGAACCTTAAGTGATTCAGATCCAATGTTTTTTCTTTTCCCAAGGACGTAGCATAATGCTTGCTACACAGTAAGTCTCAATTTATATGCATTGGGTTAATAATTAGGTGTCATTATTTCATAATTTAAACAAGATCCATTTTCCCAATTGACACATGCTTAATTAATTAAGTGGAATTTTTTAACTAGTATCCATTTTTAACTAGTATCCATTTTTTTCTAAGTTTAAATTAAAAAAAAAAAACTTGGTATAAAAATAAAATCTCTGAGGATAGGAAGAGTCCTCTGGTGGTGAAGATTGGAGCTTTTTATTCTCTTGTCTGACGAGGATTGTGCCTTTATTGACTTAGGTCTCAGGGAGATTACAATTTCCCACTGGCTTCTTCTGTCCTAAACTTAGACTTTCCGACCTTCCATAGAGTCTTAGCGCACTAGCAGAATCTAGGCATTTTTATTCTTTGACTTCTATAAGAATGTCTGTCAACTACCCCAAGGTCTTCACCTACTAGATAGCTATTCAAGGTATATCTTTAGCTAACCATTGTTTGTTTGCTGTCATGCTGCCCTACTTTTGTAAATGATTATCTCTAAGCTTTACTAAATGAACTCATTGTTTCACAGATGCAAGAAACTACCTCGGGTAAGTGCCTGGTTAACACATCCCACATGGCTGCCCCTCGGGCTGTGGCACAACAGCCACCTGGCATCATGTCTGGAGCTTCCAATCAGAAACAGTCAAATTGGCAATTGTTCCCTCTTGCTGACTTTTCCTCGTTAGTCCAGTGACAAGAGAGGCCACATCCAAACCCCCTTTGTTCAGTCTTTTGGCTGTAACTTCCTCTCTGGCTTCCAAGCTCTTCTCTTTAGACTTGACAAAGCCAGCAAATGTGCTGAAAGGGGAGAAGAGGAAGGAGGCAGAGAAAGCCAAAGAGCTCCTTCACAAATTAATGATGCTTCAAGATCAACTGATCTGGAATAGTAACCAGATTGGAAAGAAATACCCTTCCAACTGCATTTCAAAACAAAAGAGGACTTCTTTTGAAGTTCAGCAAGTATCAGACAATTGTAATCACAACTTTAAGATATCTATGACTCTATTTAGGTGTCACTATGAACAGTGTTCACATTATCCTTCTCTTGAGATAGGAAACTGCTTCTTCATCATCATTATTTTTATCTTTATCTCTAAATTTGTTACTCAAGTTTAACTTCTTCCTCTACTGTGTGCTTAGACTATTGTGAACAAAGAGAGCATATGGAATAGGTCGATATGGCCACTTGTCCTCTCTCAACAGAAAGCAGTCCCTGCTAAAACTATCCTAAGGCAGCAGGGATTTTTAAACCATGAAGTATTCAGACAAGGAAAAACTTATGAGATATAAAGTCAAAAAGGACAAGGGGTTATTGGCCATGAGGCGTGTCCTGTTCAATAAAAAAGAGAAAAATATGAAAAGGACAAATTTGTGAACTGGAGATATATATTGATAGGTGCTATGAAGCATTGAGCAAGAAGTACTTAATATACCTAGGAAACTAAAGGACAAATCCACAAAAGGGCATCAATTTAACCTCAGTATTAAATGACACATTCAGCAGTCTTCCACCTAGACCAAGAGATAGCCTTTGTGGCCGAGTTAACACTATGCAAAGACTTAGCAGTGTAGGAGAGCTATGCAACAGACACTTAGCACATGTCAGGGTTACTGAAGCTTTGTGTGTGAAATGAGGGTGCGTACAGTGGATATCCAGCCCAGATATAATTACTATATCTCAACATTCTTATTCTATTCTTGCTCCCTTGAGGCAAAGTCAGTTTCCACACTTCCTTCTCTTTCACTGCCTTGTGGAATGAGCTCCAACTTCCAGTTGTTTGAGACATTTTCTGTTCACACTCTAAAGAACCTCAGATCAGAAACCTAAAAATTGTTTCAAAACAAACTCATCATGTAAAATTTGGCTTCTCTTGGTACAACAATTATATCCGCACAATGAAGAAGTGGCCATCAACGAGCCTCCTTCACTGATTTGGAAGAATGAGTAGTCAATGGAAATACCTCTGGAATTGAATTACAGTTGTCATCACCTGACGGCCCCCAGTGTTCCTTTCCTACAACTCTTCTTATAGTTTGGGTAAGTTGTAATGGCAGTTCCTGGGCATTTTCAATGTTTCAAGAATAATAAAACCTTGTTACAATATTAAACAGGCTAAACACTAAATTCCTTTATATTTATCTGGAATAGTCTAGCTTTGGTAATATGAAAGTCACTCTAGGGGCAGATGAACATTCTAGATAAAAGCATGGACTCATTCTAAAAATAGATGCCCTGGCTTTTTATTAAGGCAACTTTGGCTAAGTTATATAATTTGTTCATGCCTACGTCTCCCTAATTATAAGATAAATTTGTATTGTTATGCTTTGTGACTTAATAAGTCACAATTGTGACTTAATAAGCACAATTTGATTGTAAACAAAATTTATCAAAGCAAGTGAGAAAATCAAATGAAAGTTGATCATCATTGCTCCAATTCAAGCAAAAGAAAGCCAGTCATTCATCTCAAATCGAATCCTGTTCTAGCCGATATAGTCTTACTTCCCTGGAATTCACATCTCTGTCAGCCCTCTGACTCTGGATAAAATATAGAAGGAGCTCCATGTTACCTAATTCCACTTCTCATTTTCCCATCAGAAAACCAAAAGCCTGTCCTTCAAGCCCTGTATTCCTCATTGTCTTGCAGATACTTCAGACTCCAACATTCTAGCCATTAAAAAGACGTCACTGTATTCGATGACACCATCCTTGGGCAGGAGCCATAGATAATAAAACAATTGCCAACATTCCCTAGCAAATCCATATGGCCAAGAGGACAATGGCGGAAACAGTTTATGACAAGTGAGGGAGAGCAAAAAATAAGGCAGGGAAAAATATAAAGTCCTGGCTAAAAGACTGTACCATGGGACGTGACAAACAGCTATGGCTTGGGTGAAAAGGGGGGAATCCAACTGCCAATAGAAAGATGCTGCTTCCAAAATCTAGCATAGGACCAGATACCTTGAATGACAAATGCAACAGTGCCTAAAAAGTCCAACCCTGATTGCTTCCATAGACCTGCTGAATAGCAGAAGTCACCCATGCCAGGGATAACAAAGAAGTATGCAAGATCTACAGAGGCTTGTAAGAGTGCCAGGAAAGAGCAGGATGAGGTTGGCTGGGAAACTGCAGCCAATGGCCCTAGAGGGAACAAATGAAAACACAGCAATTGGGCATGAGGGGGACACTTGGGATGTATTGACATTTGAGAGAAGGCAAGTGGTCAGCCCATTGGCTCTAAGCTTGCTACTTGAGACTGATAAACAACGGGGTGCCAGAAGTGGTTAGAGGCATGGTTCCTGCTGCCCAGCCAGCTTTGCCTGCAGAGGACAGTGAAATCATTCTCTGGATGCTGTGACAGGCTAGATCTGCACATTCTAAAGCCAGTAGCTCAGAATTCAGATTTACCTCATCTCTGAGGTAAAAAATGGACAACTTGGACCTCAGTTAATATGTGAAATAATTGTTACTGTTTTACTATTATTTTAGATGTATAATTTGAATAGATAAAAATAACCCTAAGATTGGATTGTATGGAGTTACTGGTATTTTGTCTTTTAACCTATAAGAGCCATTTCTTCTGCTTAGCTTAATAGATGGAAAAAGGTACAGGCAAGATTTGAGTTAGTTGTCTCTGATGGAGCACTATTACCAGATGTCAGCCGGAGCACATCTACTGGCACCTTCCTCCCAATTCCCCAAAGAAAGTCATTTTAGTTCTAAGCAAAGATGAACAAACCTGGATGTTAATGTATAGCTCCCTACTAGCTATCACTCCATTTGGTTAATTTCTCACTTTACACTCCTCTTTCTCCTGAGCATTGTGGACTTGTAACAGGGGAGGGGTCCTGTCTGAAACTGGGGAAAGTCATTCTTCACTCCATAGGCATGGCCTGGGGATAGCAGCTGCTAAGACTGGGTTTCAGAAAAATCTTTACTCTTGAATATTTTCTCTACCACCAATCAAGAGTAATTTCTTCTCTTGGGTTAAGTAATGACTTCACTGAACACCCTTATTCAACACGCAGATTTATCCACTCCTATGATGCAATGCTCATCATCCCCTGAAATATTATGCATAGGAACAGAATGTACAAAGGATGTCCATCAGCCAAACCCACAGAAAACAGTCATGCTGGCTCAGGACATTCTGAGAGCAAGAGAAGACCCAGAATTCCTCTTGCACTTCCTGTCTTTATCCAGATCCTATGAGGAACAATGAGGACTATGAGGACGTTCATGTGTAAATCAGACTCGATGACACATGGTTCCTCTCTGACTACTCCTGAATTTGGAATGAATGTGCCCTGACTCAAGCATGCAATGATGTACTCCATAGAGAAGAACATATTCTAAAACACTGCACAACTCCAAGGGCTAAAGAAGGGTCACTGACAAGGGATCAGCAGCAGTGCCTTCAAGAGTCATGGGGCTTGCAGTTGCCACAGATATGATGGAGCTGTGAGTAAAGCTCAAATCCAAGGTCAAAGGCAGAATGAAAGGTATCAAGGGGAAAACCTAGTCTGTCACTACGTAGTACTTAAAAGAAAACATCATAGAAGAACCCTTTACTCCCCAGGCCAATCCTAATTTTAATCCTTCCTTTTTTATGGATGTGTTTGTTTCTGAGGAAGTCTCTGGGAATTCCATAAAATTCCCCAAGTAGACTTGGGCTTTTTGTAAAGTCTTGGCAGCCACCTCTAAGAGACAGGGTTTTACGTCAGATGTGGCTTGGGAGACCCACAGAGTTCTCTTTTCCTCCATTCCTTTGGCTCCTCCTATAGCAACCAGCATCTATCTGTACAATCATCTCTCCCTCTAACAATTGAGAGCAGATTACCTTGCAAGGCTGCTTCTGGATAGTGAGACTCCGAAAAGGTGCCTCTTCTCTCCAGCCTTTTGACCTCTTCTTACCTTTGCTTTGTGCTTCCCAGTAGTGCAGTCACTCCCAAAGGCATAATTTCATTCACTGTTCAGGTCACAGAGACCTTGTTCAACCAAACCTCATTCTGCCTTAGCTCTGCCTCTGGGAACCCCTCCTTGTCTAAGAGTTACAGACACTGAAAATTTGTGGGTGTTCTTCTCCAGTGACCTAGGAAGCACAGACATGCCTAATCTCTGAGGCAGATCATGTGACCCCTGGATGTCTGTGTCTAATGATTTGGTCAAATTTGAGCCTAACAGAAGTAAGCAGGCTCAGATTTGCATCTGAATTGCCCTGGGTCTTTCTAACAAGTCACATACTCACTCTTGCTTCCCTCTTTTTGTGCATCCAAACCTAGCCCGGGGTTTCTGGTCTCCTTAATTTGCCACCGGTTGGAATGAGGCTTTCTTAAGTTCCTTTTTTATTTTATCTCCCACGCATCAGTGCTGTTCTGTAACTAGTAAAAAGAAAAATATTTTATTCTGTACACCTGACACTGTTGGTGAAGAGATCTGAAAGAGAATAAACTTGAAAAAGTACAGTTCTGGATTCCTGACTCAGTCAAGAGAAAACATAGGGACCTGGGGCAGTGGAGATTAAAATGCCAATTTTGTGGCTAATAACATTGTCTGGAGATGGCAGCACAAGTGAGGGGCTGAGTGTCAGGGTCAGGACTCCCACTAAGGAAGCTGGCTCCCAACTCTACAAACCCTATTCTGTGAGGCTTCCCACCCAACAGGAAGCATGAGATGTGCAAGCGGCTGTGGGAGGGTACTCCTTTCAGACCCAGACATTAGATCAGACCCAGTCACTGGTTCTCATGAGAAGTAGAAGAAAAGGACAGTTCTAGGAGCCAGGAGTACTTCTTTCTAGAGATCTCTTTACCAAAGAAGTAGAGGAAAAGGAGAAGGAGGAGGACAAAGAGGAAGAGGAGGAGGAGGAGGAGGAGGAATGGAAGGAGAAGAGAAGAAGGAGAAGAAAAGAAGGAAGGAAGAGAAAGAAGGAAAGAAGAATGACAACTAGGGTGTTCGGCCATTGCTCTGTACTCTTCTGTGTATTTCAGAGGAAGCTGTCATTTGGTGGGATCTGGGCCTCACAGACTCCTCTGGGACACCGCCATAAGCATTGGTGGGGAGTACGATGGGCGGTGGCATCCTCTCCATCTTTCTTCTCTTCCCTTCTCCAGCCTCTGGACTGTGCTGGGATGGATTGAGATCGACAAACCTGAACGTGTTTTGGTTTGAGGTTTGGCAAACTCTGTAACTCCAAAGTATTCCACAAATGTTTTGTGTTCTGCGAAACCAAAAAACATTGGCCAAGCACTTTCCCCTCTAATTTTTAAGCCCATGTGTTTTTAAAGGAAATGTAATCCGTATGTTTTAGTAACATTTATATGCAACTCATCAAGCCATGCTCCTCCGAATGAGTCACTTGATGTCTAAAACGCATGGGGAAGAACAGGGGTTGAGAAGAACTGTGCTGGCATGAGAAAGGCCACAGATGAGGTGCTGGATGGAAGATGGTACACTGGTCCTGATGCTAGCTCAGAACCACCAGGTCCCAGATTTGCAAATCATTCTCCATATACATACATCCATCTTTCCTACCTACATCATGACATTAAAAGTCTTTGCCTACATCAGATCCTGCAGGCTAGTGAGAAGTAAATCACTAGGCAGCTAATGATAGCCAGGTAATTTTGAGCTTTTAAAAGAGAAAAAAATACAAAACCTTCATATACTTGCATTAATAAGTCCATTGTAATGTAGTTTCCCAGAGTGCTAGAGGAAGAGGCCATCATTCTTTCCCCATTGTAAGACATTGAGAGTGCATCCCAGCTTCGCCATCTAGACAAGTTCAGCCTGGTTTTCTGTCCTCAGCTAGGGGTCCTTGTTTATAGAGGATATAAAGTAGATGGTGAAGCTAGGGGCAGTAGTCTACAAACTTGGGCTGGGAGAACACAGATGGCTCTATTTGGGAGAGAAACAGTTCTGGGCGGTTGGAAAATGTTTTTAGAGGAAGGATCTGTTCTCAGTATCATCAGGTGAAGACAAGTCAAAGATAGAATGTTGGTGCAGTGTCATGGATGCTCAGCTCTGAAGTCAGGCAGACGTGGGTATACACCAGCACTTCAGCTTTGCTCTGGGATGCTGGGAAAGCTGCTTAACTCCCTCATTCCTCCAAACCTTTGTAAGATTCAGGTTTTCAACACTCAAGAAAAAAGAAAGGTGAGTGTTCATTTGAAGTTAAACAAGACAGTCACTAATAGTCCTTAAAGTAACCTGCAGGGGTTTTTAGCTTTTTTTTAGTTGACACATAATATATAACTATTTATGCATTGCAGTATTGATAACTCAGCGTGTGTGCACAATGTGCAGTGATCAAGTCAGAGCAATATTTCCTTCTCCTTAAACACTTCATTTCAATGAATCAGGAAGTTTTGGATTCTACTAGATCTTTATAAAATATTTGATAAATTGTGAATTTCATTTACCCTAAAATGTTGTGCCATTTTAGATCCTAACCTCTTATGTAACTATACTTTGATATTTCCCATCCTACTTTCTTCTGTCCCTCCTTACTCTTTCTCTCTAACTCTGAGCAATAACTTTCTAACTTCTCACTTTTACAAAAATCAACCATTTTAGCTTCCATACATGTAATATGCTATTGGCTTTCTGTGATGGCTTATTTCACTTACTGTCCGTCAGCCCCATTGATTTTGCAAATGACAGGACTTCATTTATTTTTATGTGGTTTGCAGGCTTTGGTATGACATAAAAAAGAAATTCCACACTATAAAATTTAAGCATTAAAATGGGCTAATGCTGATTTCAAATATGTTCATCCTGGCAGCCTGTTCTTGACTTACCCATAGTTCTACTCTTAAGGAGTCTTACAAAGAAGAGTAACCCATCAAGCAGGACAGAAAAATAGACAGCAGCACCAGTGGCAACCTTCACCACTCAGCAGTTCTAGTCTCAAGGTGGAAGACAGCTTCAGTTCCTGGAGCATATGTTTAACATTAATCACCATAAGCTACCTTGTTATACCTGGGCACCTCTCATCCGATGCTGCTCAGACACAGTTGTAGACAGGGCCTCACTCTGTAGCCACAGTGCCTCCTTGATATGCAAACATAGCAAGCACATGTTTGTCTTCATGCTTGCTTTCTGGACTCCCTGCTTTACCCAGTTCATAGCATATCATCATAGACCCTAACCCTGGTCACCCTATAGAAAGTTTCCACTTCTATTAAACCTCCTGATTAAATTACCGTAACAAAAATTGACATTCTTTCTATCTATACAACATGGACAAGAACATTCTAGATGGTAACTTCCATCTAGATCCATATCTACGTATCCAAAATACATCCAACAGTAGGGTCCCTATCAATTTTAGGAAGTACTAGCTGAGGAATTAAAATCAACTGTAGAAAAAGTATTGGACCAAATATTCCAGATTTCAAGGCCTCCAAAGGGAGATAAAAGTAAGGGAAGACAAGGAGAGCAATATACTAAGCACCCGTAAGAAAACAAATACTAAATACTACTATAGCACCCCCCCAAAAAAAAGGGAGCAATAGCTAAATAAATAATATGGACATGTTTTGCCTGAGAGACAAATCTTTGGGTATAGAACAAAAACCCTTACCTTGGGGGATGGACCTTTCTAAAAGGGTAAAGAATACTATAGACTTATCAGAAAAATGTACGTCTGCTCATGTGTACAGTTACATACTCAGAGCCTACAGAACCATGAAAAACCATCCATGGACTCCAGTCTACAGACTTTAAATACCCTTGCCATACATGACCTACCTACCAATCAGCATTCAGCCACTTTCTACCACCTTGTCATTAACTGTGTCTTCAAGAAGCTCAGAGTACAGAATCTTAGAAATGAAGAAAAGGAAAATATTTTTGGTGACCTGGACTATGGCGAGTTAATGGTGGGGAACATCTGCGACGGAATGAATATGTGAAGATAAAGGCCTTTGTGGGATAGGAAGTCATTTGGCCAGGAACCACCTGCTCACTGAGTTCTAGAATATTCTACCATTAACTGTTAGCTAGAACACATTTCTTAATGTTGGTATCTAACAACATTCAAGTGAATTCCTCCATGGATGTGACCTTATGGATTTTAAGGTGAGTGAATTTTATAGAAAACTAAATGTATGTTGAACATACATAAGAGCTTAGTAAAGAAGTGTTTTCGTAAAACATTTTGTGTAAAAGGAGTGATCACCATGGGTGGTTTTAACGTACACCTATGGTATAGTGAAGCAATCCTTGATGAAAACACTTTCTCAGGAATATCATTAGGCAGTTTAGTCATCAGGTAGACGTCACAGAATGTCCATACACAAACCTAGACATGCACATCTTTACTGTAAGGTAGATGCCTTACTTGGGGTCTGTTCACGCTGAAACACTGGTCTGTGGTGCTTGGTTGGATAACACATGACATATTTCATGGAGTAGTTCTAAATATAAATTGTTGGCTTATCCAAAAACTGCTGTAGAGAGAATACCAAAGACAATCCCTATCAAGCTGTTGTCCAGATGTAAAGCAATCCTTACAGATTATGAAAGAAGCCTGATGCCTGAAAGTCCATCACATTGCAATGTCTGTGCTACACCAGACATACACATCACACCCGCTCAGACCGTGCTGTCTGCATCTGGTGAGATTGCCTAATTGGGAACTGTGGGTGTGTCTGGCTTCCCTAGCCATCTCAGGTGTCTCCTCACTCACCATAGATAACAGATTTTAATTTTATATAGGAAATCTTTTAGAGAGAAGAAAGTGTTATCAGCCGGAAAAACAGCACAATCTCTTAGACATTTGACAACAGGAGAAAATGACCCTATGAACTTCTGCAACTCTTGGAACTGATGGTGCAGGTCATAGAGAAAGGTGGTGTTCCCCCTCATCAGTGAAATTTCTCTTTGCAACAGATGGAGAAAACCAACCAAAGGACAGAGTTGTAAAGCAAAGTCCCAGGTGATACATCTACATCCCAACTCCTACCCTAAGGCTCAGGGATCATTTTGGAAAAGGGAATAGTCTAAGAGCCAGAAGAACAGGAAATTCATTATAAGATTGTGTTTCCTAGAAATCAGAGAAGTCTCACCAACATGGCTACCTAAACATGACTAAACAAGGCCAACACAGACAGGCATGCTAATATTGAAGAAGGAAAGCTCACAAGCCCTCAATCAAGAGCTATGGAGTCACTAAGGAATACAGAGAGAGGAATAGCCACCCTGAAGAGAAGAGCACACCACTTACTTATCCAATACCAAATGATCAGTCATGAAAACATCTACACAAGCAGCATTAGACAGAGTGAGCAGGTTATATTTGTACATTTAGAAACATAATACACACACATACAATGACAAAGTAAAAGGGGAGTGTACAAAGTACATAGAAGGGTTCAGAGGGTGGAAAGGGGTGGGGGGGTGGGGGAAAATAGAAAATTTATTTTTTTAAAGAAAAAAGAAAGGTGGTATTATAGAAACGCCCCCCTTAATAAGTCAGAAGTGTACATGTCTTGGGGGACTATTTTCTAGGAGTAAAATGATTACATTTGTTTTCACAAAGTTCAGTTCATAAAGGTAGCAATTTTCTGAAATTTTGTTTTTCAGAAATATAAAGTACATGAGGCACCACTGCAGCCAATACAGCCACCTTCAGATACTAGAAAAATATGCCAATCCATCAATAGCAATAAATAACCATGTGGCTTGCTTTACATGGACTGAATCACAGAGCATAATGTAGGGGGTAAAACAGTATGAAGGATGTGTTATGCTAACTTCAGTTGTGTAACAGAGAATTTGGATGATGTGCCTTTTGTGGGAGGCGATTTGGAGACTCTTGGATAAGCCACCCATTTCTTTTTCCCCGCGTCAGCAGGGTTGCAGAGTATGCAAGCATTCTCTGGGAATAGGGAGCCAAGGGCCACCAATGGGATATGGGGGATGCACTTTTATAAAGAAAAGAAGTTAGTGAGTCTCTCATCCCACTGTTCTTACCTGTTTCTGCCGGAATCTCTGAATCCTTTAGCAAAAGGATTTCGGTCAATTTTTAATCTGGTGATCTGGAAATAAACAAATAAACATCAATTGTTTTCATATTAGCTGATTTCCTTTTGGGTTACTCCTAGAAAATTAACAAAAACTCACTCTATTAATAACAGCTGTTGTTTTTATTTCGTTTCCTTTTAGTTAGAGATTTAAATTTCAGCTTGACATGGGGCTTGGGCCTGGCACCCAGATGTGTGGCTCACTTCTTTCTGACAACCAAGGTTTGCCCTGTGTGCAACTGTAACCTCACTTTACTCCCTCTCCAAGCCCCAAACTCCTGATAAACTTTGTGTGTGGATGGAACATAGAAAAGGGAAACTGGATGGTGGTGAGGTACATCGCTGGACACAGGAGGCACTTCAGGAATACTTGCTGAATGAGCACTGTGCGGGAACGAGTGATGGATAGATAGATCCATTCATCCATTCAGTCCAGTGAACTACAAACAGACAATCAGCTGCAGCCTGACGGAGCCAAATAACTTGCTGCATTTCCCACATAACATAATATGTGCCTTTCCTACCACCAGAAACTGCTCATTTAATGACCTGAAATGTTTGTGGAAATGACTCAAAAAATAGCTCAGTTTTTACACACTTTTACCCAAAGTGAGGAGGTTCTTCAGATATGAAATTGAATGGGGCCATATGAAATGCATTTGGTCCAAGACTCATGAGCAAATCAGGAGCAAAGATGAGTCTATGCAGACTGGGAGAAGCCAGCACATACACCTGTGCCACCCTCTTGGCCAGGTCCTCACTGGCCATTCATTTTTAACCTCTTAATCAGACCCCTCCACTGCATCCTATCTTAGTCTCAGTAAATGCTGACACCATTGGATATATCACCTTCATGCTTCTAGACTAGAAAAAGCCTCAACAACATATTCCATATGAGCCCTCATGTTTCTGCTTCCAGCGTTGGTCACAGGAGGCATTTTGATACCTTTGTGTCTGAAGCAGATGTAAATGACTTGCTCTACCCAAGTCGCAGACACTCAGACTTCCAGGGGAAAGCAAGCCTTATGATCCATTTTAAAGCATAAATTGTACACATTCTTCAAGATCTGGCCCCCTCTACTATCTCTAAGATGATGACACAATCTTTCAACTTGCTGATTTCTTGGAGTTTTCAGGCTATTTTGAAATTCTGAAAGTTCAGGCCAATTTGAAAATGTTTTATAAAATTACTTTTCCCATACCTCATTGGTAGTCTTTGGCACCTGATTCTCAGAGAACGCTTGCATACTCCACAACCATGTTAATTCAGAGAAAGAGAAATGGATAATTTATTCAAGAATTCCCAAGTCCACTCCTATAAAAGGCACATCTTCCTAATTTTTTACTACACAATCCAAAGGCTAGGGAGCTCCAAGAACAAAGGACACTCTGTGAAAAGCAAATCTAGAAACACAGAGATCTTGTGTGTTTAAGGGCTGACCCGGATTGCTGTTAACTGTATTCTCACTAAGACAATGAAAGTTGTTTCCTCTGCTGCAGCTCTTTCCTAGTCCCTCTTCTTTCTCACCTCCTCATAATAGAATTTCCCAAAGCTACAGCCTTTAAAATGTCTTTAAAATGCAACGTGAGATTCTCACAAACAGACTCCGACTTAAAAGAACCATGCTGGCTTCAAGGTCATTTTGCTCCGTAAACATTCCTTGCCTCTAGAATGGTGCACTAATAATGTAGAAAGGCAATTTTACATCTATTTTATAGACCAGAGCAGAAGCCTAAAGGTTTGGCTTTCTGAAGTCCAGTGTCTGCCATGTGAATACTGTATTGAATTTAAAGAGTGTCACTGTTTTTCTGTGTTTGACTTAAAATCGGCTCTTTCTTCCTCCATAACCCACTGCAATAAACCATACACCATATTTTCTTTTCAAGTTGGGGTTATAATATTTTATTTTCTCTTTCAAGTTGGCTTATCCTGTCCAACTCATTTATGATAGTGGTTTCTGATATACAATTGCACTGCCGTGTTTGGGGTGCCTTCGCAGACCCCTGTAAATATAACGACATTCTAGTTCATTGCCTGGGAGAAATGGTTAAAAATCTGATTCCCACAGCTGAGTGTAGCCCAGGCCAAGGGATCGGTATGGAAATTTAATAGGGGCCAAAGATGTTGGGAAAAATAGCACTCCTGTACTTGTTCCAACAGTTTTAATGAGAGGGTTAGAGAGATTTATGAAGAGTGCGGCTGTGATGGTCATTATTAAGCATTTTTTTGTGTGCAAAAGGTGACAGGTGACACAGGTGACAGTTTGGCGAGTAGTCAGCATGTGGCTGCGTTAGCTCTTTGCTCTCAAGAAGCTTATAATCTAGAAGAACAAAAGGCACACATGCACGCTAGTAACAACATAAAACAGGTCATAATTAGATCCACAACAAAAGCAAAATAGCCTGAAAGCTCAAAAGAATCAACAAGTAGAAAGACTTCGAGTCTTCACTTTAGAGGTAGTAGGAGAGCCAGACCTTGAAGAATGTGTACAATTTAATATTTTTAATGAGCCATAAGGCTTGGGGTCCTCTGGAAGACAAGAATGAATAGAAGGTGAAAGTTCATCAAGTAGAAGATGAGAACCCTCTTTCTCCTTCCCCAGTGGAGATAAAGGGTAAGTAAAAGTTGGATTTCCCATTCAAATTGAAACCTAGAGGATGCGGTAGGGAGACTCAGAGAAGCTGGCAAGGTGACTCCCTATGTATGTATGTGGAGGTGGCTAACAATGGCACAGACATGCTGCTGAAACATCAGGAGCTAACCAGAGGACTTGGATGAGATCTGGACCAACAAAGAGACACAAGAGGCAAGAAAACAGTGTCACTCCAGCATTTTCCTCATAGTGAATCAGCATGAGGGAACCAACAACAGACCCGAACAGATGCTTCACAACACCACAGCGAGCCCAGTGAACACACAGAAACATATAGACAAGCGGCCATAGGACGTACAAACCTCTCCCTTTCATCCCTGTGCAAACACCATACAATAGAGGCTAGCTATCCAGCAAGGGAAGAGGAAACTAATCTGCACACCCAACTCAAACCAAGTGATGCTAACAGATATAAACTCAAATAGAAATGCCTACTCCATTATGGGTAAGGGCCTTTAAGGAAAATCAGATACACAGATAGATGATATAGGTAGATAGATAGATAGATAGATAGATAGATAGATAGATAGATAGATAGATAGATAGATAATAGAAAGAAGAACCAGAGAACATTTGAGTGATTTCCAACTCTATGTCATAGTATGTTTTACCAGTGAGATTCGAATATGTCTTCTCACCCCCCAGCCATGGCCAGGTTGTTTCTTGATTTCTTGACTAAACTACTCTAAATGGTCTTAGAATTGACTTCCTTCCAAAGTGATCTGCAATTACACATTTCTACAGCATACCAGTTTTTCCAACGACTATCCCTGGACAGAATTCAATCCATCCTCCTCAACCAGCCTTGCAGAGCCAGCAGGCTCTGGCTCCAGTCCGTGCTCCAACACTAGCACATTCCTCTGCCCTTGTCCACAGACTTCAGACAAACTGAACAGCAGTCCACGCTGCAATGTTCCGAGCCCTTCACTCGAGAGAGCACTCACAGTGTTCTGCCCTTCACTTTACCTTACCCAAGCTGACTTCATCCAGACCAGTCTTATTGTCTGTGCTCAGGAGATGACAACTCCCTCTGATGGTCTATGCTGCTGTCTTCAACTGAGCTGCCTTTACTCCATTTTTCCTCCTAAGCCAACTGTAATCATTTGTATGTTTCTTATTTGCAGATTTACTGTCTCTTCTCCTGTGTGACAGGTAGGGGCCATACCTAATTTAAGTACTGTTTTATTAAGTAGAGCCTAGAATGTCATACATTTGGCACCCAATGTGTTTTTAAATGAGGGATGAAGGAATGGGCGGTTTTGTGGGAAGCAGAAATCACCAAACCCAAATCAAAGACAAGATTGAGCAACTCTTCCCCAAGCCCTCCCTCAGCCCCCAGCTTTGCTTGTTTTTACTGCTGCATCACAGACAAAGATCCTAAGTGCCTCTTCAGCTAGGATAATGTCTATTAGTAACTTCTCCTGCAGTTGAAGCTGTTTAACAGCAATCATGTTCAAACTCAGCCCCATGATAAGAAGACATAGAAACTGTGAAGGTCATCAGAGCAATATCCACTGATTTTATTTCCCTAACTTTAATATGTGCTGTCTGAAGTATTGAAGACTGGAACAAGATGGAGTTCTTATGGGCATGTCACCATTAATTTTGGTCATTGCTTCTGGGTTTTTTTTAGTAACACAGATTCTAGAGGAGAGGAAACCTGAAGATTAGTATGATGAGTTAGAACTCAGGCCAAAAGAGCCTCTCTTATTATTGCTCTTAGTTATTCTTATTTATTTTTTTAACCAAACAGATCAGAAGATTTTCCATCAAGAGTGAATAAAACTACTACTTGAGCTGGTGTGTTCAAAGTTAAAAAAAAAACTGCATTCCTCTAATTTCAAATTAGAGAAAAACTGTCTGGGCAGTGCAGAATATAGGAAGTATTTCAGCATCCTGTTGGATTTGCTTCTATAAATCTGGCAGTGGTTTCAGATATCCTTTCTGTTTGTGTAGCCAATTCTCATCATGAATAATACTGTTACCTGTGGGGAGCATAGTGTGTCTTTCTGAAATCTAGTTTCCTTCTTGGAAAAAAAAAAATCAAGGTTCAGCAGTCTTTGCTCTCAGAGAAGAGAAAGACCACAATGGAAATTTCATGCTAATTCCATGAGGACTTGCTGGCATAGGCATCTTCCAAGAAAATGCATAGAGTATTGAGTCACCTTTATTCCCAGCCTACCAACTTACGCTCCATGATGAGATTCTGGGCATGGTGTAGCGTTCTCTTTCACAGACCTGGCAAGTTGTCATTCTGAGAGCAAATATTAGCAATAATAACTTCAGTGTGTTAGGAACCATGAGAGTCTATGGGTTGAAAAAACGAATGTGAGGAAGAAATAGAAAGGGGAAAGAAAAGCATAAGATAGTCCATGAAAATAAAAATGTTTAATTCACACTTCATAGCGAAAGAAACAGGGTCATGGGTGTATAAAGAAACCAGTAGCTAAGCCATGCTAACTGATCTCTCGGGTATGAAGTCACTTGCAAAACACATACCCAATGTCATACCATCAAAGAGATGTGAACGTTTTAAAACTATGGAAGCATCCTTCATCTTAACTCATGGTTTCTAGGTTTTATACATTCATATACTAGTCTAACCCCTCCCCCAACATTCAAGTAATCAAAATTTATGTCCCAATTTTTTATTCTACTAACTGGAAAAAATTAACACCTGCCTACTCCACTGGCATCATTATTTCACTAAATAAGTAACATTTTGCACCAAAAAGTAGACAGGACAAAATAGAACAACGTAAGTGAATATTTGTAGCTGTATTTTTCAGTGAACTACAAAATGCTTCTCCCTAGACACTGACACTGATTCAGACCCAGCCATCAATTTGCAAATAAGAGCATTGCTGAACAGTGACTTTACCAAAGCAATGCAGTGCACCAGCTGCAGAGCCCAGCATTCAGGCCTCCAAACTTCCCATCGGCGTGTTCTATCATATCACATGGCAATGTTCAATCATTCTCCAAATGTACCCCAAATGGGAGAAAGGTCGGATACAATCATATTAAGGTTCTAATGTGATGAGAGTCATGAAAGAGGTACAGTGCCCCAGCAGGACTATGAAGGCTGAGCTCATTTGCAAACAGGAAAGACATTAGTATTTTCACCTGACTTGAAAGGTAAAAGGAACACGGACAGAAAGGTTGAAGTGGGAGAGACATTCCTGGGAAACTCCTGTAATAGCAAGGCATAAAACTTCAGCTAGATCTCTGCATTCTTGCAATGTATGGTGAGAATAACAAGGAGTGAGCCTAGAAATGACTCCAGTGACAAGCCATAAAGGGTCTTGACCAAGAGACTTGGTGTCCTGGGCTGTGTTGCCCAGGCCCTGAGGCATCATTTACAGATAAATGATGGGTAAGCAGTGTGCTTCAGCAAGATCCTTCTAGTGGTGATGTGAGACAGTCTGGGAGACCATGGGGTTGGGATCTAAGGAACCTAATAGGAAGCTATCTTCATAGGCAAGGTGCAGGGAGGGCAGGGCAGAATAAGGGCAGAGGCAATGAGATTAGAAAGAAGAAAATATGTCAATAGAAGCAACAGAGTCAAAAAGGAGATTTATGAGGAGATTTGTAAGATTTCTGGTGTCTAACGTGACAGGCTGAAAACAAGCCACCAAGAATGCTGCTTTAATGAATTGAAGATGAATAGAATAGTTTGGAATGTTTTGTTTGCCAACAGCAAAATACAAAGTTCCTACCTCTCAAGAGTAGACCTGCTGAAAATATGACCTAGAAAATCGCAGGAATCTTTTCAAATGTTACAAACACGAGAATGCTAGGCTGCCTCCGACTGATGACAGGACATGGTTCTCAATACTCATTTGGGAGGGAAAAAAAGAGGAATAAATTACAATTTAAATCTATCAATCATCCTTGGAAAGTATAAGATATCCAATTTTCTAGAAGAAATTGAAGTCCAGACAGAGAAATTCACTTTCTCAGGGTGACATAGATGCTCCTGGAGATGTAGGAGTCTAATTAAGCTCTTCAAGTGCCTGGTCTGTTTGTGCAACAGAACACAAGCTCTTCCTTAGAAAGGTCTGCTGACCCTTGAGCTGAGTTCCATGTCTCCCACTGGGGTTCATTCCCTGTGTTCCTCCAGACATGTTTCTAAGCACACTGACTTTTACTCTACACAGGCCTCCTAACCATTCCCTTTAAAAGACAGATAATAAACAACTTCATCAGAATATATTAATCGTTCTCAGTCTGCAATGTGGAGGTTAAGAGGAACACAGCAATAAGAAGATATATATTACAAAAGAACAATTTCTGCTCTCCAGAATCTTCAGGAAAAGTCTGAAAATCACTGCTATATAACAAGCCCTGATCTGTAGGATGCAAAACTTCATAATGCCTGATGGGAAAAACCTGAGGTTGTTTTATTAGAAGACGCTGTATAATATTAAATCACATCTACACAGCCAAAGGGAGTATTAAACAATCATGCTGGTTGATTTATGCAGTGACTGGGGACTTGTTAAATAGGCAAAATCTGTTACCTTGATCTCAAAGCAGGCAGAGCTGAGTATGACCCATCTATTTTGAACATCATCACATCATGAATTCATCAGCTTTACATGAAGACAGAGATCAAAGTACTAACCTAGTCACCGTAATCCCTTCATAAGCCAATGCACCTTGTCCAATTTCCAACAATATACTTTTCCCTAATGAACAATTTATTCTTTAAACTTGCCTCTATCCCCCACTTTCCTCATGTCTTTCTAGACCCAGCCATATGGCAGTGTTGGCTGATTCATACGTACTCCATCCCTACCCGGCATAGCTCTGTCAGGCAGGTGCCTTTGTGGATACAGGAGGCACACATTGAAAGGAGTCAAGAACCCCGTTCCAGGTTACACAATTTGTCAGTGTTTCAGACTCAGACAGGCAGACTTGCTGTACTGTATCTCATGCTCTTAACCACAGCACTGTCTCACCCCAGCCCATCTGCAGACAAAATGTATATCTGAGTGTGATGTAGTCAGACTGCTACGAGAGAAAGTGGAGTAATGAAAGAGGTATCTTTCTTCCTTAGCAAAGTAAATTGAATCTTCTGGCTTCAAGGTCAGTTACAAAAATGGCTCTTCATGGCCTGTAAAATCAACCTGGAGGAAATTAGTGTTATCTTCGTTGTTCGGCATTCTCTATTTTTCTACCATGTATGACCTGAAGTGTAAATGCTTATTACTACAGCACTGCCTTCAGAAGAAAACTAAATGATTAAGACAGACGCTAAACACCTACTTCCTCATCTGAAACACAGTTGTTCAAAAGACATATGCATATTGTTGCTATATCTTGTATCAAAATTTGAAAAATTTACTGAAGCTTTCTGTACAGCCCTGCTCTGATCTCTGTAACCTCCCCATGTAAGAAGCTCGAAAGGATTTAGTAATTTAAACAGCACCCAAAGTAAATATGTTCTTCCTCTACCTTAGATAAAAGATGGCATCTACAAAGAAATCTGAACTTGAGAGCACTTTACAGGTGTTGAAAAGCCTTACAGGGTGCTTAATCTCCTCAGGAAGTAAAGAACTTCTAAAGAATGTTACCCAGATACTCCAGGAGAGATTCCATATGAGATATGGACTGTGAAAACCTTCCACCATTACCCAGCTAGTACAGAGAACATGCTGGACAATTATCAAATATTTTTATATTAATTGCTTTGAGCACAAAATAGAGCATTGGATTGAAAAGGCATCAAGTGTAATAATATTGTAAGCTCATTTTGCTTCTGATTGATCCCAAATAAAAAGATGCTAATTATGGGCTGAATAAACAGAAATCTCCCTGATTCGACAAAGAATTCATTCTCTCCAAGTAATCTACTAATTAGACAATTTGACAAATATAAAATATAATGTAAAAATGAGTTTGATTGCACTTTTTTTATTTATTCAAGACAAGGTTTCTCTGTTGTAACTCTGGCTGTCCTGGAACTCATTCTGTAGACCAGTCTAGTCTCAAACTCACAAAGATCTGCCTGCCTCTGCCTCCCAAGTGCTGGGATTAAAGGAATGCACCACCACCACCCAGCTTGATTGCACATTTTAAAGGACTTCATAAAGTAAGATCACTTATAAACCCATCTAACCACGCTCTTCAGAAAACAAAAGTGAGTAATGTTCAGAAAAGGACAGTAACGCCCTGTCAACTGCCTCTGCCCCTCTCCTGTCCGCATATCTTCTATGTCTTATTCTATGAATCAAGATTTCCCTGTCCTTGTGTTTGTTGTTGAATTGCTCCACTCTGTTATCATTATGTATTAATGGATTTTTCTCTTAACTAAATCCCTTGATAAAGAAAATAGTCATCCTAATGGCAATTACCAGCTCTATTTCCCTACAAAGGACAAGTGAATGTGCGTATGCCAAAAACAAAATGTTGTGGATCCCTGGTGTGGTTGTTGATCACAGTGAAGTGCAGAGTCTGGAAATGAAGTGGTGAGTCTTACAGTTTAGAGGCCCGATAGCCTTGAGATCACGTGGAAGAGAGACCCACACAGAAATCTTCAAATACAAGGAAGGGCAAGAATCAATCCTGCACAGTGCAGATTGTCAGGATGTGGAAGGAATCATGAGCACAGGGAGACATGAAGATAACATAGAAGCCTGATAAAGGAGCTTATGTCTGAGCTAAATGTAGACCATGCCATCTGTCACTGGGCATCACCACACTGTCATCATATGTGCTGCAAGACTGGTGTCTCCCATTCTGACTTTTCTGTGTCATTGAGAAGAACTAAGCACCCGTCATCCAAAACAAGACAAAGCTTCTTTAAAAGCTGTGAGACAGTGGCTCTTCACAGTGGCCTCTTACCTGCTGGTTCTGATAGGCCGTGACTGTGGTGAACACGGTCTCAGGAAAGTTGAATGTTTTCACCCCATCCCCCACAGGCACGGGTTTGGTAGGTGAAAGATCACTGCTGAAGTCTTTGCGGATCACATGGACTCGAGGCTGGTATTTATGCATAGAGTGCAGAATGATCTGAAATAGGAAGAGGAAACTTTATGCTGGGCATGTCTTTAAGGTTTCTGCATCTTTTCAAATTCTCATGCAAAATCAATCACAAGACAGAAACGTTATAGGAGGAGGATGAGATTAAGAGTGAGATGCACAGGGTCCTACAAATCAGTGCACTCGCTCATGGAGAGAACTAAGCTACTGGGTAGCAATACACAGAAACATGTATCCTCATCATGAATGGTCGATGTGGTTCATTTGTTCAGCTGGAAAAGTGCTGACCACCCATTCTCGTATTAAGACAACACTCCACTAAAACTTCTCAACCTCGGTCGTGTGTCATATTTTTCCTTTCACCTACAAATTTTCAGCATGTGTCCATGTTGCCTGTAAACTCTACACACAGTTATTTGCACTCATTACATTTGTGGACACTTTTTTATGTCACAGAAGTGTAAATGGTGTATCTGTAATCTTACCAGCTCAAAACTTGCTGTTCCTTTGAAGAAAATAACCATAGAAACCAGGATGGATGCTGGAATTGACTGAAAATTCACTGCATGTTTTATTGGCAAAGATAAATTAATAACATCAGTTGTTCCAATTATACCAGCAGAACTTAAGACTTCTTTTATAAATTCATAGCTTTCTTAACCAATCAGCCAAAACTTTCATTCATTTTTTTCTCTTAAGTATCGCCTTGTGAGTTATTCTATTGAATGCTGTGGCTTCTTTTGCCGGTGTTTAATCTGCTGTGTGTTTCTGTCTTGCCTCCTTGACTGGACCGTGAGTCCTTAGAGCAAAAAAAGGACTTTGTCTGATAAATACAAGCTTATGCATAGCAAATGGTTGCTAAATGTTAGATTTTTAATAAATGAAATTTAAGTGGAGAAAAAACTTATACTTAGTTACTTAAAATGGTATATAGGTTCTTATTGTACCTATTTGAAATAGCCTGGGGCTAATCGTTTCTAAAGCAAAAGAGGAAAGAGGGAGGAGGGGGTAAATGGAGTTCTTTAACTCACATGTCCTTGATCATCCAGTTCATTGTTGGTCAGCTTGAGTTTGTCAAAACTAACCACCTGTCTCATCCAGGTGTCTCCAGAAGCTAGGGAATCAGGGTGTATGTAAACCCTCGGAGGCACAGGGGAGTCGGCATTGCCAGCCACCATCCACTTGGAGCTATGATACACGTATCTGAGACACAGAAGGAGAGGAGAGAATTTAGAGGTCGATGCCCAGAAGAATGGAGGCCCAGGAAACAAATAAAGAAAGGAACAAGCAAAGATGAAGAAATGACAAGAATGAAAAAACAATAGAATAGCATAGAGAATGTAAATGAGAAAAATAGAAAGGTGGATCATCAGGAAAAAATGAAATTGAGATGGAAATGGACAATTGATGGGATAGGGGATGAGAGAGAACCATTGTGGTTAATGATCACAGCCACGGCTCTCGTGAGGAAAACGTCCTCAGAGTCCCTTTGCTTTCTCTGTCTCTGTGCCATGCACCCCCATGTGCACACAGGCATCCTGAATCCATGTGTCTAGCTAAAGAAAAGGTATTTTACTGCAACCTTTCACCTTTCAAATGCAAACCATAAAATCTTTGGCCACTTGTTCAGGATTTCATTCCTTATTAAAAACATCTTCCATAGTGTCCGATAAAAAGCAGCCATGTGCAGAGACCCTCCAAGCTCTCACTCATTAACCATTTCCTTGCTAACAGTCTAAATTCTATGAGGCATGTCTACAAGAATGGAGGGCTTCTTGCGTTAGTGTAACCACTCACAGAATCCCATCAGCTATCCCTAGTGTCAGCTTTAATGGACTTGGTTTGGAAATTTTTCGATGTTCACATCATTTTCCCATAATGCCCCTGTCTATGAGATATTGATGGGAACAAAGGAAATACATTTTCCAGAGCTCATCAATTTTCTTGTGGTTCTCAAGACTCATCCCACATATCTGGTGCTTCCTTATGTTTCAGTTCTAAAGAACCACATGGGCCCAGAACTCTGGCAAACAGAGGCACCTAGCCTGAATTATAGCTTCCTAGATTCAACTCACTGGAAGCATTCTCTCTCCTAATCTATACAATACAGGCCATGCCTCTCTTGATCATCTCTCTCTTCATACTCTTGTAGTCCTGGCTTCCCCATTCATCTCTCACCTCCAAGTCTGCAGAGTTAGAGACAAATTTTCATACGTCAGGCATTTCAAAAATGCACTCTTGATCTGACTGGGGTCTCAAGACACTAAGCAAGTTACGAGTTTTTATAATAACATTATATGTCATCAAAGCAACTTGGAGATAAATATGAGATAAAGTTATTTATCAAACTCACTCACACCCATATTAAGGATGGGCATTCCCCTGATAAGATTCTCTTCTTACATTCTTTCTAATTCTCCTGTTTCTTCCTTTCAAGAGTTGTATATCAGATTCACAATTGGATATATTGCACTGGTCTACTTCCTTCTCCAAGAAGAAAAACAAATCCAACCCTAAATCCCAACTTATCATTTAACAAGACAGGTCATTGAATGCATTCATCATTATAACATTATCTCAGCTGATTTCAGATTCAAGAAAGAGCCACTTAATTTTTGCTCCTGTAGGGAACACTGTAAAATCCTATTCTGTCCAGAAAGCAGGAGAGAGTTTGACAACACACTTACAAATCCCCATTTCCTATCTTTAGTTCTGTTTCTGCCTGGTATTCTACCATAGACCTCATTGGCATATCCTTTCCCCTTTTTTATCTAAGGAGTTTAAAGAACTGCCTTGGGATCTTGGTGATATCTACAATTCCAGACTCCAGAGTCCTTACCTGTATCTTTTGTTGTCCACAGGCACAATGTCCATTGCTATATAGTACTGCTGGTGTGGATCCAGGCCAGTGATTTTCACTCTCATGGCAGGAAACATCCTCCTGTAATGACGAATAAGATCATGAGCTCAGGAGAGGACAAAGAGCAACTGGAGAACAAGCTTAGAGTGTCTTCTTATTGAGTATTTTAAGCCCATCAAAGTCCAATATCCACTAATCCCCTAAGTTAGCTGATTATTATTTCACTGTAAATGATCACTACAAACTATGATAAAGACTCACATTGCTAAAGTAGAATCCCTTATTAGCTTAAATTTAACCTGCCTCATATTTCATACACTCTCATACATGACTCTGCTCTATATTTTAATTAACTCTTAGTAATATATATGTATATAATATTTTACTGAGTTAATTTGAAAATTAATTTCTCAAGAAAAATAACAGTACAAATTGAATGTGTTGCTAGTCTCCAAACAAAGGGCCACCAAAGTTTATTTTTTTCAATGCATAAAACTGAACAAAAATTTCTGCAATTTCTCAGGCTGTCAACGTGTGTGTCAGAGGAAGGAGTCTGTGGAATAAGGAGCAAATACCAAATGAAGTCTAGTGGCCTCTGGGCAATACCTTGTTTCCACCACAATGGCTTGTTAAACTTGCCAAAACAAGTGAGGTCAGGATGTGGCACTTTACAGCTTCTCTCATAACTGAAGGGAGGAGAGGGCACAGCCCAAAAGAGGTATTGGATTTCAACAAGTCTAGAATAAAGTTTGCAATTCTCCTCAAAAACTCCAAGAAGAAAGGAGAGACACCAAGCTTATTTGCATGAAACCAGCCATTAAAAAGTGCTCAGTTAAAAAATGTGGATTGCCCTGAGTGTGCTCTGGGGTACATGTACACAAAATGCTACATTAAGCTTAACCATCTGGGGCTAGTTAATCGAGCTGGGCCGACCATGGTGCTAATGAGGTCAAGGTCACAAGCTTGATCCACATATGGCCTAATTGGCTTTGCTCCATTTCACGGCCATAGACCATGCCCTGACCCCAGACAGCTATCTTGCAAATATGTGCAAAGCTTTCTGTACAAGTTTCACATTCACCCTTTATCCAGGAAAAGTAACTCATAAAGAAAATGTCTTTCTCTCAGCAAGACTGTACCATGATAATCACATTGGAGAGACAAGGGAGACCTTTGAGACAGACAGTGGTGAATTCTCAAATAGTTGTACCAAATGCATAGCCATCCCTCTTTCCCACTGTTATCCCAGCCATTTTATATTTTCTCTTCCTATTCTCACAACTTCAATTCGGAGGCCTTGAATTTTAGTCTTACCAATAAAATGTGTTGAGTGGCTACATTTAATAACATTCACTATGAGTTACACACTTTGATCTACATCAACTCTTCCAAACACTGGGAAATTTAGTCTATACTTCTAGACACAGATCAGTAGTTGTTTTCCTAACAGCAATGGATTACAGTTATCCCCTTTGTTTTAATTACTAGGAGGCATCTGGTAAGAGACAGAGAGAAAGCTCTCTCATTTACTAAAGGAGGTGAGATGTGCTTCCTCTTTGCCACCTACAGAAGCTGTGCTCCACCAAAAGAAGTAGATTTATTTTTCCCTTAATAACATCAAAGAAAGGGCACTTGGTATTTTTAAGTTAATATTTTCTCTGGAACAATGGCAAATCCTAAGTACTCAAACTCTAAAATTACTTTAGGTAAGTCATTCTATTTGTGGCATCTACAAAACAAAGCAGAGACATTAAATTACCTCTGAACTGCCCTTCTGCTTTAAAACTCTGCATGAAATTCCATGAAATTCTCCACATACTGCCTGTTCTTTGTGTTACTATTTTATTACTTTATACAAAGATAAGTCATAACATAATAAAAAAAGAAATTTGTCTTATATATCTCATAAAATGAGTTGTGTTTGGTATTAATTTTATGGTTAAATTTAGGCCAATTCCTCTGTCTTCTAAATCCATTAATCCCCAACAAGCACCTCTGTCCATGGTGCTGATTAGAGGGATTTGGTTGGTGCTCCCCAAATTGAGGGCTTTGTATACAGTAATCATTCCAAATCAGAAGGAGGACAGCTTGGTATGTAAGAAGATATAGGTGGGAAACAAGATGTTCCTAGTTGATTAATCCTATCTACCTAACATAACTAAGAAAAACGGAACTTCAATATGACTAAAAAAGAAATTGCTAGGGAGTATGTTGGTATTGTCAAGGATCTAGGGGACTGTGTGAAAACATATGTGCTGAAATCCTGAAATTAAAAACTGAAAGGGTGAGAGGTGCAACAATGAACTGAGCTCCAAAGTGCATAGAGTGGGGGATGGCACCAGGAACAAGACTGTCTATGTCTTCACAAACATATACCCAACAACAATGTGAAACCCAAACCCCAAAACATTCTAGACAAAAAGTAGTTGTCTTTCTGGCTTTTTGGCTTTCTGTTCAGCCTCTCTAACAAAAGAAAGTTTCTTTAATTGCTTTGTTTTCCCTCAACTTTCAATACCATAGAAAGTAGAAGAGAAGAATACTAAAATCCAAGTAATAAGAGATGGCACTGAACATAGTCTCTTTTGAAGCTGCCCCATGCAATAAGCTTTTTCATCACTACTAATAGTTTCAGGGCAATAAAAATACCAGGAGGGAAACAAAACAAACAGGATTTCAGGTTCATTCAATCCACCATTTTCAGATGTTTTATTAGATTTGTTGGTTTCTCTATATCCATGGAAATTAACTACACATAATGAGTATTTCCATGAAAATAATGTGTAAGCAGTGAAGTGGAGCCTTTTCATTCCCATGACGTGTTGTGTGTGTGTGTGTGTGCATACGTGTGTGTGTGTGTGCATGTGTGTGTGTGTGTGTATGTGTGTGTACATATATAGAGAGAGACTATAGATATAGCTATGCTTTGAGAATATAAAAATAGTATGGTCATCTTAGTTAGTTATTCCTATATACTTAAAGGCTTAATCCAAATTCAAACTTATCTAAGTCATTTTCAGTTTGAGTCAGAGACAAGAAACTACAAATATTAATGGGGTAGATTAATAAATAGCTATGATCATTATTTTAGAGCCACTCAGGAGCATGAATTTTGGAGGTACCACTCAATAGCCCTTGCCTTAGTTAAACTGGTTGGCCTCTTTCAGTCTTCCCTTCCTTATATCCATATGGAATAGTCATATCTCACTTTGTAGAATCCCTGTGAAATTTAAGTACCATGTATATGTTCAGTGTACAGCACAAAATAGATACATCGATATGGAAAGCTGAAGGATGCTTGTAAAGTTATGGTTTAACTAAAAGAACATCTTTTAAGAGAAACTAGTTTCTCTTAAACTAGTTTCTCTTATTGTCCTGGGTAGCTAGTTTCACAAAAGACTCTCCAAATCATCATTAGGTTTTTATAATAACTTTAAGCCAACAACAAAACACTATGGATCAATGAACTTGATCCAATGGGTGGGCCAGGCATCATTCTTATAAAGGCATATGATTATCTTAGTCTTGGAAGATGTAAGCTGTTGTTTTTAGAAAAAGATTTCTTGAAAACATTGCATGAGAGAGTACGTACTTGCTTTGGACCTAACTTTTAGCTATTGCGCTTTAATAATTAGATTAAGAATTATGTTTGAAATTGGCAAGTGCTTGTGAGTGTAGAGGTGATGCTAGCTTTGAGTGCTTAGAGGGAAATAGCAAAATGATGGCAGACACAAGGCCACATTCGCAAATCCAAGTGCAGCAAAGAAAGTGCAAGATACTTCAGCTTTGTTGATTCTACCGCAGGTAAGTGGGGATTGGAGTGACAGGGCCCATTTCTGTAATGTCTTCTTTGGTCACGCAACAGAACATCCTTACCTGCCTGCTTTGGTGATGATCATCTCTGTTCCAATATCATGGAACCTCTTCCAGAGGTCAGCACATTGTAACTCCACCTGAATCTCCTCCATGGAAGACATGGCAGCAGGCACAGGGCCTGCAGCACCAGACGCCAGGTCAGTGTGAGTGCTGAAGGAGCAGGAGGTCCGCTCAGTGAGCACCTCAGAGTCCGACCCAGTGCTCTGCTCAGAATCTGCAAAATGAACAATCAAGGCCTAGGTGAGAAACTGCCCGGTTGCCTTTCTTGCCTGGCTGTAAAAGAAGGGGGTTGGGAGACATGGTGGGCTTGGGAGAGGAGTGGACAAAAGGAGACCTGAAGCTGGGAAGCTCCAGAGCACAGCACTCGGGGAATTTTATTATTTATTTTATGGTTTGTTTTTGTGATTTACGACCTTCTTTCAGGTTTCATGTTTCCAACATGACATCTGGCATTTTAGTAAGTTTTAGCAACAGCTGAAGAAAATTGGTCTGCAGCAGGCAAAATAAAAAGTACTAATGTCACCATGTTGGAGGGAATGTGGCCAAAGCGGAGAGAAAAAATAAATGCCACAGTAAATGAAATCGCAAGCACACATGCCATCTCTAGGTCTAGATCAGACTGGCTTGCGTCCTCCCACTCCCCACATGGGGTGTCATTGCCCATCACTCGGTTATTTTTAAACACAGAAACATTTCCTCCATCCATCTATTCCATGATCATCAACTTAATGAAAAGTGGTTTGGCATCTTTAAAAGCAGTCTGTCATACATTTGAGTAAATGGTTTCTCCTAAGACCCCAATCAGACCATTTTTGCTGTAGGGGGAAAAAAAACAACTCTTTTGTGAGTCAAGTATATAACCATATGGAAAAAGTTACTAGAGAAAGCCGTTGGAACAAAGGGAATAAGTGAGGTCAGGCGACACCTTGATTGGTTTCTGAAGTATAGGTGAGGGGAGGAGTTATCCAAACAGGAAGGTGGGATTCGGAGCAACCGAATAAAAGCTGCATCTGTTGTTCTGGGCCACATGGGCTTTTCTTGTGTGTTCCATCCTCAGGAAGAGGAGGTGAGCAAAGGAGCCAATCGGTACTGAGATGGAGAAGGAAGGCCAAAATCAAATTTTTCTGAAATGTTTCAACTCTCAGGAACCTGATATTAAAACTGCTAAATCCTAAGATTGTCCACATTCAGGTCATCTTCGTATACTCTCCTTAGGTTAAATGATATCAAGCCAAACCTAACCCACTCCTTAATATCAAAGATTCTGATTGTTTTCGCTACAAGTAAATACATAAGTAGAGGCTATGGGAATGACATAATACTTTGATAAATGATGTTTTTACTTTTCTTCCAAGCAGAACATGTACATTGACAATATGAATATCCTCATACCTTCTCATTTCTCCCCCTCTCTCTCCTGTCATGTTCTTTCCATATATATGTATATGGAATGTATATGTATGTGTGTGTGTGTGTGTGTGTGCGTATATATATATATATATATATATATATATATATATAATTTGTTATATTTATTTATATATCATATGTGTGTGTACATGTACATAAAAATCCATATCTAAGATCCACAAATGAGAGAAATATATAATATTTGGCTCTCTGAGTCTGGCTTATTTTATTAAATAAATATTGTATTCCAGGAGTCAAGATGATTTCACTCTTTATTTTGGCTGATTAAATCTCATTGTGTATATAGGCCACATATTCTTTGCTCATTCATCTGTTGATAAATGGTGTGGCAATAAGCATGGGCTTGCGAGTATCAGTGTGGTGTTGTGGCTTCTAGTCCTTTGGGTATATATATGCAGAGGGGGTACAACTAGGTCATGTGGTATTCCATTTTTAGATTTCTGAGGAACATCCATACTTATTTCTGTAATGAGTTGGCTAATTCCCATTCCCACCAGCAGTATGTGCATGCTGCCTTCCCCTTACCTCCTTACCAGAATATGTTCTCATTTTTTTCTTATTTAAATAAAATATAATTACATCATTTCTCCCCTTTCACTCCTCTCTCCAACCCATCCCATACCCCCAACTCGCTCTCAAATTCATGGCCTCTTTTTTACTACTGTTTATATATATTTATAGATATGTGCAAACAAATATATAAATACAGCCTTCTGTGTACATTTTATGTTGCTTGTATGTACATGTTTTCAGGGCTGATTATTTGACATTTGATAACATCTAGGGGGGTTATCTCTGGGGAAGACGAGTTATCTCTTCTACTGCAGTAGCTAATTACCCATAGGTCTTCATCTAGGGGCAAGACTCTGTGAGATGTCCCCCGTCCATGTTGGCATGTCAACTGGTGTTGTCATTGTTCAGGTCTTGTTCGGGCAACCACATTGTTGAGATTTCATGAGTGTAGCTTCTCTATCATGTCAAAGACACAATCTTGCCACAGATTTCCTGGTCCTGAGGAAATTGTGACTCAGGTATGATGGAGTTTCGATATCATTTTATTTATATTCCATGATGGCCAAGTATGTTGAACATCTTTTCATGTTTATTGGCCATCTGTACTTCATCTTTTGAGAACTATTTGTTCATTTCATTAACCCGCTTATTAATAGGGTTGTTTGAAATAGGTTGGATGGGTGGTTCTTTGTTTTCAGAGCTCTTCATATATTCTGGATATTAATCCTTTGACAGATGTATAGTTAGGAAAGATTTATTCTATCCTGTAGGGACTCTCTTCACACAATTATTGTTTCCTTTGCAGTGGAGAAGCTCTTTATGTTCATACAACCCCATTTGTCATGTCTCTGTATCATTTCCAGAGCCATTGGAACCCTTTTCTTCAAGTCCCTGCTTCTGCCTGTGTATTTAAATATCTTTCCTGTCTTTGCCTCTAATAGTTTCAGCCTCCTGTGTCTTTGGTAAACTTTACATTGATTTTGTACATGTTGAAAGATATGAATCCAGTTTTATGTCTCTATGTGTGTACATCCACTTTCTCAGCACCATTTGCTGGATAAGCTGCCTTTTCACAATAGCGATGTGGGTTTAATTCTGAGTCTTCTATTCTGTTGACCTGTGTATATCTTTTTATGCCAGTATCATTCTGTTTTTGTTACTGTGGCTCTTTAGTACAATTTGAGCTCAGCATTGTTCTTTTGGATCATTATTACTTTGACAATACAAGGACTTCTATATTCCCATATTAACTTTAGGATTGGTTTTTCTTTTTCTGTGGAAAATGTCACTGGTATTCTTACATGGGTTACATTAAATCTGTAGATTGTCTTTGGCAATATAGCCACTTTCACAATATTAACTCTGTCAATCCACAAGCATAGCATAATGTTCTTAAATGCTTATATATCACATAGTGTTCAAATATGATTGAACGTGTTCTCCGGTAGCAGGCATTTTTTTTTTATGAAAGATACTTTCAAGCTCCTCTTTTTAACTTGTGGAAGTGTGTGTGTGTGTGTGTGTGTGTGTGTGCGTGTGTGTGTGTTAAATTGTTATTTCTAGTCACCCTCCTATACATTAGAACATCAGAAGTGGGGCTGAAGAAATGGCTCAGAAGTTAAGAGTGCTTTCTGCTCTTCCTGGGGACCTGAGTTCAGTTCCCAGCACCCATGTTAGGCAGTTCACAATCACTTGAAACTCCAGCTCGAAGGGATCCATTGGCTTCTTCTGGCCACCAAGGAAGCACACACATATGACATACATTCATTCACACACACACACACACACACACATATACACACACACAAATAATAAAATTTTTTTAAATCTAGAACAGCAGAACTTACTGTTCCTATCTACATGTAACCTAGTAGCCATTGATGGAGTTTCCCATTCCTCCTTACCACTACTCTCATGAGCCTCTGATTATACCATTCTGTATTCAGTGCCTAAGACATCAACTTTTGTTTAGAATCCACATATAAGTAAGATATGCAGTGCTTGTCTTTTAGTATCTGGATTTTTTTAGTAAAACTAATGATCTCCAGATCTATCTGTGTTGCTGCAAATAACAAAATTTCATCCTTTTATGGTGATATAATATTTCATTGTGTAAATGAACCACATTCTCTGTAACTCATTCCTCAGTGGATAGGCACTTGGGTTGTTTCCATGTATTGGCTATTGTGACTAGATGAAGATTTCTCTTTGACACGCTGAATTAATTTCTTTGGATCTAACCCTAATAAGAGATTATTAGATCACATGACAATTCTACTTTAAAAATGTAAGACCCTCCATACTGTTCATCACAATCACTGTACTAATTCACATTCCCACTAACAAATATGCCAAGATTCCTTTTTCTCTTTGTCTTGGCCAGCACTTGTTATCACTTCTCTTTTTTTAGAATAATCATGCTTCTGGAATAGATATGTCACTATAGTTTTGAGCTCTGATTATTAGTGATGTTGAGCCTCTTTTCACATACTCTTTGGCCATTTTGCCGTCTTTTGAGGCTGTCTGCTTAAGTCTATTGGCAAATGACTTTTCAGTGTTGTTAAGGGTTAGATCTTGGCACTAGTAAAATGGGAAGAGAATGAGACTGAAAGCCAGACTGTTTCCTTGCCTTGCCATCTACATTTGCCCATAACTGGTTTCTAGTCTTGTAAACAGCGCATCTCATTCTCTCCAGCTCCAGACATTCCCATTGCTAAATCCAGACAACATCTCTGGCAACAGTCACAGCTTTGTCATCATCGGTCGGGAAGAAAATGCCCACAAGAAGCAAAGTGTCATTTCTATCCAAACTCCCCAAGTCCTCATGCATCATGTCTGAACAGAATCAAATTGCCGCAGGCTCAATCTACTTCTTACATAAAAGTTGTTTCTGACCAAAAATGTTAGTTTACCCATAATCATTAATTCAGTACCTATCCTTATTAAAAATCATTGAAAAGTTTTATTGGTAGGCTTTATATGTCAGAGTATAGTTTTATATCTTGGGCTAACCAGAGCTGTTTTTTATCTCCTTCCAGCACAACTCTAAGATAAGAAGTTCTGCTGAGTGACAAATGTCTATCTTAGCTTGATTGAAATGTCCTTCAGTAACAGAACCTTTGTGATGTCACATACTCAGCCACAGACAGAGATGGATTTCCAAATCCCATTTGTCTCTGTTATACCAAAAGCTTTTATTTTTCGTGAATAGTGTAACATGTTCAAAACTTCTCAAAATAAGATTTTTCCAATAGCTTTAACTTACCTATGATCAAAGTGTTAAAATGTCTCTACCACTAAATGGTATGATTACAGAGTAAAATTGGGAATAAACATTGAGAGTAGGGTCCAACAGAAGTTTTAGACATCTGATTTTGTCATTGTGTGTTCAGGAAGGGGAACACGAGGTGAAGGTATCACCACACTAAGTCATAACAATGGTCAAGTTAAGAGATTAAAATTAGGACCATGGCTGGGAACTAGGAAATAAGAGACTCTCCCCCTTAACACACTGTCAGGAACAAGACAAGGACTCAAAATGTGATACTAAATAGATTAACACATAGTCTTGGCCAAGTCACTTGACTGCAAAGGATCCATTTTCCCATCGTGCCCTGGAAAGAGCCAACTGGAAACTTACAATCTCTTCCATCTCTGATGATGTAGAGAATGTAAGAATCCTCTCCAATGCGAGGGATACCCAGGAAGCCTCAATTAGAAGCAAGAGTAAAAGTGGCTTGAACAAACCAGGTTAAATGAAGAAAAAAACATGAAGACTCAGGTTTACATTACAGAAATTAAAAGACTGAGTAGGGATTCAATGACTAGCTACTGTTTCAAACAGGCTGATCAGTTAGCACCGAGTATGTGGCCCCAGATTGTATACCATGTAGATAATTAGAAACAGAATACACACCATGAGAGTTTTCCAGTTAGTGTTGATTAACCCTGCATTCGTGGAGTGATTACTACATGGCTAACACTATGCTAGATTCTGAAAAGTGTTGAGGAAAAAAAAAGACTCTCTCCAATGTTTTACAAATCAGTTAGACACTGGAAGAATTCAGAAATGTTCAAAGACCAACACAGATAACTACAGCACTGTTTTCCATCCCGTTACATAAAGTCTCATGGAAGTCTGGAAGACAAGAGATCTGAGAGGGTTTGGAAAGAACATTGGAGAGCCCATCACTATGAAAAAGAAATCAATGACCAAATCTATGTCAGTGTAAGCAGTGTTTATCTTTGAAGAGAGTTTTCATAAGCAGCTATTTGTATCACTGGAAATATCCTAAACTCCCAGAGTCCCGTGCTCACATAAAACAGAGCCCATGAGCTTTGATTGCAGCTTGTAAGCTCCAGCTATGAGTGATGTTATTTGAATGTACCCTTTAATATGCAGCTATCAGTTGTTTTGTAGCTATCATACTTTGAAAATAAAATTGACTCTAAATGTTCAACAGTTTAAAAATATTATAAAGGAGTAAAAGCCACATATGAGACCAGCTCCCATATAATAATCTTAAGATAGCAATCTCAAAGTCAAGATCAACAGTCTGCAGCCAAGTAAAGGTTAACCCTTTGTAAAAATGTGTTTAGCCAGGCTGTAGCAGTCCAAATCTTTAATCCTAACACTCAGAAAGCAGAGGCAGGTGTATTGCTCTGAGTTCAAGGCCAGTCTGGTCTACAGAGTGAGTGCCAGGACAGCCAGAGTTACAACAGAGAAACCCTGTCTCAAAAAACAAAAAAGAATATATATTTATAAACCATAAGTACATAAAACATTTAGGGGCCAAGCAAGATGATTCAGCAGGTAAGTGTGCTTGCTCCCAAGCCTGGCAACCTGAGTTCAATGTCTGGCAGCCATGTAAAGGTGAAAGGAAAGAACCAACTTCACAAAGTTGTCCTCTGACTTCTGCCTGTACACCATGGTCCGTACACATGCTGTCCCTCTACCAGATAAAGAAATGTTGTCTAAAGGACATTTAAACTATTTAAATCAATACTTTTCTTTACTAATCAGGGTATATAATCATGTTACCTAAATGATAAACTTAAGAAGCATATTAATCAAATAAGATCATCTATTGAAAAGCATGACAACCCTCTGTAACTCTAGCTCCCGGGAATCCAGTGCTCTCTTCTGTCCTCTTCAGGCATGAGGCATGGATGTGGTGCACAGACATACATGAAGGCAAAATACTCATACACATAAACTAAAGATAAAGGAAGGAAATGTATGATTAATCCCTTAAATATTTTTAAAAGAAAAACCTGTGTATTTTCGGGTTAATTTATTTGGGGCAATTTTTTATTTCTTTCTTCAAAAATTAAATAAATAAATAAATTACCACTAGGAACTAATTTTAATGATCCAAAAGACTTCTTCTTGTAAATAATATTTCAGCAAAGGGTATTTCAATAAATCAGGAGCCCTATTGATAAAGTTACACTCTAGGAAGTTAGAGAAGAAAACTCAGGAAATCCCCATTGTACCAGTTACATCATTTGGCTCAGAGGGCAAAGCCAGTATAAATAAGTAAATAAATATTCTTATTCAAATGGCTACTTCAAAAAGGGATCCTACCCGAAGCTCATAGTATCACTCACTTTCCACATCTAACCAGTTTTGCTTTATTAACATGAAGACCATGACTCTAAGTTCCTAGAGGAAACTGAGTTTAGTTTATGAATTATGGCATTGAACATGGAGTCTCTTTTTGTTTGCTTCTAGTCTATTATCCTAATTTGTAAGGTAGAACAAATATACAGTCTGCCCATTTCGTGGATGATCATATTAAACCAAGAGAAATTGAAAGCAGAACATAGATCTTCTGCTTCCTGGTTCAGTGACCTGCTCTCTCAATATCATCCTAGGTTTGTCCCTGACCAGAGCAGCTGACATCTGGGCAATGTTTCTTAACTATCTGAGCTATGCCACAACTGAAATGGCCTCAGTAAGTTAATCTTGGCTAAGACAAATAACCACTCTGGCGCTCAGTTTCCTTAATCTCCATAGAGCTGCACATGCACATTCATTTAAAGGGATATAAAGTCCCTTCTAACACTGATGTCTAATGGATGGATTAGGTGTGAGGCTAACAGAGCACCAAGACTAAAGACACAAAAATGTCACGGTAAGTTGATTTGGTTACCATAGATACAAAATGCCTCAACTCCATACATGTTTTCAATAGCACTTAATATTGAAATTGCACATTACTGAAATATTGTATAGTCAGTGAGTTGATTTCCTTCTGCTCTAAACTTACATATATGATTATTGAATATATATGTATCGATATGTGTATAAAATGTGCATAATCATATATATTGAGATAAGACCTAATTCTGTAGCCCAGACCAGACTGGAACCCATAAATAGTTTCATTTTTCCTTGAACACACAGCAATTCTTATGTCGTGTGCTCCTGGGTAGGAAATTGCAGATATGAGCCACTGCACCTACGTTTAACCAGTAATTTTCTGGACTAATTCATTGCACAGTGAACAAAGCATGTTTACGCCTTTGGCTCCCTTAGTTCCCAGCCATAGGACCTTCAAAGTATCTTTTGGTTCACTCAGTTACCTTAGCTTTATGATTAGGAAAAACATGGTGCTGATTTTAAATTACATTTATGCCCTGAAAGTAAAAAAAAAATCTACTGACTCTGTTGATAGCAATTAAGTCTTTGATTTGGAACACTACGATGAGCATGAGATCATGAGAACTCTCCCAAATGTTTGGTCTAACACTGATAGACCTCTGATTACCTGCCAGGCACTTTGTCCGGTCTTTATGAATAACATACATAATTTGATAGCAAAAAATAAGCTTTATCATCTCCATATTATACATGATTGACTCTAAGTTTGACTATGTCAGTTCTCTTACTGAAGATCTCAAGTACGTGAGACTATTTAAGTTCATTTTATTTCACCAGGCACTCTGTTTCATATAGACCAGATTATATGTTAATGGGTAAAGACAGATAAACCATGTTTCTGATCTTAAGCCCCTGAGAATCTTGTAGGAAGGACATACAAAGTGTTAAAATTTGACTCTGCTAGATGCTCCGGCAAACGTAAGGGGGAAGTGTTAAGAAGCTTTGAATCAAAGAGAAAGCAAATCAATATCAAAAGACTTCAGGAAATGACATTTGAGTATTACAAACTTAAAATACAGATCCAACAGTATCTAACAAACGATGAGGCAAAGTAGGTGGTAAAATAGCAAGAATAAGGATTTTGGTGTTTTTAGAACACAAGAAGTGAACTGGTACGGTCAGACTTTAGAGAGCGTAAGGGCAGAGGGAAGAACAGAGGTGGAGCTGGAAAGCCAGGTTCAACTAAACTAGACAACTTTTTGCTCAGCATTTACTGTGGGCTCATCAAACTTCAAGACTCTTGAGATGAGACAAGCAAAACTATGTGGCCATGTGGAGCTTAGAACTTGTAAAGACGGTGAGTGTCTGAATGTAGAGCTCAGCCTTCACTCTCTACAGACTAAAACTTGATTCTACATGAACATGATGGTAGGCCTCCTTTTCTTCCAGACTACAGATTCTGTGGGGCAAGTTGAACTCTTTGTCCCGTCTCCTGTGTAAGTGAAGGATGTATGAGAGTCTAGGTTCTGTATGGAAGACTGGTGATAGAAGACAGCCACAAAAGTAGAATTTTCTGAGATTAGATGCAAAATATCACTCCACAAGACTACAGATGAGTTGTCATATTTCTCCTAAAGGAAACAAGTTTGAAACAACTACAGGAGAAAGATGCGGCACAGATAGTAACAAGTACTTACTGAATTTTTTTCTACCAAATCCTAATGCATAACCACACTGAGTGATATTTCCCACCTGGCACTGGAAGATAGCAGTCCTTGTTCTTTTTCCTACATTCCAAACCTCCTAAAATCAAGACCCCTGGCTTCCTCAGGAATCCCATTCCTACCAGCGCAGGTGCCAGAATCTTATTATATATATGTATATCAGTCAGTGCTCTCTGCACCAGGCACAAGGAAACCATCCCAGAGTCCCTCTGGAATAGTGATTGGTCCCCAGCTGCCAAATTTCAAGGTAGCTTAGAGAAAAAGCTGGTGATGAAATTTTTTCATAGAGTAATTCTAAATATGGAAAAAGCACAGTATTTGGCACTAACCTGAGTACGGACTGAGCCCAAATTTGATACTCCGTCCTGTACTTCAAGTGACTGACCCATAACCCAGGTTGGATTAAACTAAAATCATGATGATAGCAAACACCCAAATGAGGCTGTTAGATGGCTTCAGTGATGGAATGGAGTCCCTGAGCTCTCCATGCCCTCCAAGTTCTATTTGGGAGAAAGGGGAAGGTAACCTGAAGCCTGCCATTCCTGTGCCAATAAGCCAATTAAGGAGACTAAGAGCTCTTATCTCTTTAGCTGCCCAAAGCACTCTCCATCTATTAAGCAGTAGCTCTCCCCGTGATACATAGAACCACAGCAGCGCACAGTCACCCCTGGGGTGCGAGAGTCTTGTAAAGAAGCTTTGCAAAGCAGTGGCAGCAGCCACTATTTTTGAATCCATTTCTTGTTGAGCAGCCAGAGACTCAGTGCCATGAGAAGTTCAACCTTTCAAGCACCTGTGTGCTTTGAAGCAAAGGGGGAATTGTGCCTGACACCATGCTAGATGCTTAAGTATGTCGTCTCATTTATTTTCACAGGAACCGTAGTTTGCTTTTGTTTTGTTTTGTTTTCTTTTCTTTTGTTGTTTTTACTGAGACTTTCACAAGTAGAAACTGAGGCTTGTTTGTGGATAAAGGCTTTTTTTATATTATACAACTGGTGTTAGACTGGGACATGAGTTAGTTTGATATTTGGGTTGGTCTTCTTTCCACCCT
Source organism: Cricetomys ansorgei (assembly GCA_026225945.1). Taxonomy (NCBI): domain Eukaryota; kingdom Metazoa; phylum Chordata; class Mammalia; order Rodentia; family Nesomyidae; genus Cricetomys; species Cricetomys ansorgei. The sequence continues at coordinate 30,304,805 of JAMJFZ010001038.1, forward strand.
ACACTGTTGTCCATGTGAAGATCTGGAACCTTCTAAACTGTTCAGTCAGAAGACAGGTCTCCAGAAACAAAACTGTTGCCAATTCTTTTGGAAAGGAGGAAATACACACAAAGTCACATGGAAATTTTCGTCCCAGAGCATCAAGATAGTCATAGTCAGCAATATTTACTGTCTCTCCATCAATTTAAACACTGTTTTATAAGGAAGCACAAGAGTAAATGGCCTCTTGTTGTATTTCCCTTCCTTGTCCCAGTCCTATCCTGCAAAAGAGCCAAACGAGACAGACAGTGAAGGTCGTTATCAATGTCAGGTCACCCTTTTGCTTTAACTAGACTGATTAGCAAAATAACAGAATGTCCAGTGGTTGGGAGATGTTTGGAGTTTGAAAAAAAAATCATTGATGGCACTAGAAGTAGAAACAGTTCCTATTTGTGCAAATCCTGGTCTGTTTAGATTTAATTTGGATCACATTTCAGGGCTCAGAAGTTTCTGATAGTCCTAAATGGATAGCTGTGTGTGAAGAAGATTTAGCTGGTGATAACAGCTGGGAAAGCATTTCACAAAAAGACAAGGGCAGGCAATACTCAGCAGTGTCAGGAAGACCAAGAGAAAATAAGATACCCTTAATTTCAGATTTGTTTTACTCTCCCTACAAAATTAAGTTTTGGGAGACTGATATTTAGTTCAGAAAATATTCATGATGAATAATGCACAAATGGAATCATCAAAAATGGACCACAAGCCACAGGACAATATCCAAGCTAAATACCTTGCACCAAAAGTCCTTCACAAATTGATTCTGACCAAGTAGGTTGATTCTGACCAAAACTTACCAATGAATTTTAGGTTAGCTTCTGAGGCTCTTGGCTATTGTCCTGGCTACAGGGACATATCAGCTCATATTCAAGCAAGTGCATCTTTGCTCTTTGCAACCATGACTTCCATCCTCCCCCACCAACCCCAATGCCAGCCACTGCTATTGCACCATCACTTCAGCCATCACGAGGCCTTTCTTCCTGCAAACTGAAATACGGGCTTTCCTCAAAAGGCCCTAGAAGCACCTGCCTTACAACTTCTTAGAATGTTCCCACTAGGCAACAATTAACACAAAACATTCTAATCTGCTAAAAGGGAAGAACTAAACACCAGATTTCAAAGCAGTAAGTACAACTTAATTGTGACTTTTGGGAAGAGTGTGCTTGGTGGGGCTAATTTCCAACAAATGAATAAAATAGAGCACACCCAGGAATACACAGAGTCCCTCAAGTGACACTCAGGAAACCTCCAACTACACATTAAAACCCACCAACCTCACTACGTACACATAATAATCTCTTCAGTACTCTGAATCCATCCATTTATTCAAACACTTGTGTGTCTAGCAAATAATTGGTGATTATATAGTCTGGGTCTGGTGATGTGTGGAACACAGTGAATTGAGTGACACATGATCTATGCATCCAGATGTCTACAAAATCATTCAGAAAGGCAGGGTAATCTATGGATAAGTCTTGAAGAGTACCCCAAACCCAGCATGACAATCAGGGTTTGGGATCTAAAAGATGACATTCTAGACTTCATCTCTTCTCCTTCCAACTGTCTACCTTAAGCAAGGACTTCATCTCTTTACAATTATTTTTATCACCTATAGAATGCAATATCATTAGTAACCACTTTGTAAAACTTTAATGAACTTATAGCAATATGTATGTATATATGTGCATTTCCATAATTACATTATCAATAGACAAAAGGTCTGGATACAATACTTCTTGTCATGCACTCTCAACTGAAAAAAACATAGCATCAAAATACCTTGGGAATTTAGAGATGAGAGGAACCTCTTCATCCAAGACATCTTTTCTGAGCAAGACATGGGTGGCAAAAGAGAAGGAAGATCTTCCAGGGTAGGGATTTCAATAGCAAAGGTGTGGCAGTAAACCCACCAGAAATTTATGGAGATTTGCAATCTGTATAATCCAGATCACAACTGTGTTGGGGCCTCCTTTTAGTCCTTTTACCTTTTAGTCCCTGGTACCTTTTAGTCCCTGGAGTATTGTCTGGCACCTCCTATATACTCAATGAAATATTACTTGTTACTGAATGGATGGATGAAATGCTATGTTTTAGCAGAGCAAGATAAGACACATAGGTAAAAAAACTGGTAGAAGGTGGTCTGGTACCAAATTAAAAGTCTTAATGTTCTTCTTCTAATCTTCTTCCAGAAGACAAATATATTTCTAATAGTGAGGTGTCTTAATTGTGTGCCACACTCCCAGCAAAACCTCCATTAAATCCCAAGGTTGCCTGCCTCTTGACTTCACACCCTGAACTATGCCTGGGAGTTGTGTTAAACATATTTGCAAGGTTAGACTTGAAACATTTCAGGGGCTTCAAATGGAGGGCAGTGAGTCCAGCCTCTTCTGAGAAGTAGCAACCATTTGTCAAGCACCTTGAAAGCACTCAGATACGAATTCATTTCCACAAGATCTGACACAAAGATACCTGCATTCATGCCAACAAAATAGATGTAGAATCAAGTCCTACAAACATTTGACATACTGGTGTTGAAGGTGAAATACAAAGGCAGAGATAGCTTCCTCCTTCGGGAAAGGAATGTCTCCTACACTGACAGCTGCTGAGCCCCCAAGTCTGCTGTGCAGCATTGTGCCTGCTTCCTACAGTAAGCTGGGTTTGTAGAAGCACTGTGAGGTAAGGGAAGGAGTCCCAGACATGTCTAGAGTCACACAGATTCAAATACATGACTGTGCAAGAGGCGTGCCCTTTCTGAGCAACATTTGTTTAAGTGGAAATAATCTAGAGACACTGAGTGGCTCTCAGTCCAGTTTCTGGCACAGAGTAGGACTACATCAAATTCTTTCTATCGTTTGGAAAGGACTCTGAGTTCTTTCAGTCACTTCCCTATCCATCTCTGTAGGAGAGAAAGTCTGTGTCCTTCCAAATGAAGAAAAACATATCTGAACAAACCATGTGTACAATACAGAACAGCAAAATATCACAGGTAAAGAAAATACTTTGGAACCAAGAGAAAAAAACTGTCAAAACTGGACTGCATTAGGATAAATGGTTAAAAAGAAATGGAGGAACAAAAGTGAAGAAGCAACGCCACTGTAGACTAAGAAAGAGTGTTTCTGTGAGGATCTACTTGGGTGCTAAAGGAGAAAAGGAAGAGATCTGGGGACTTCCATGGGCTGCTTCTAAAGAAAAGGCCAAGGATGCAAACTCTAGCCTTGAGCAGCAGAAAAAGTAACCATGACGGAAAAGGGCAGAAAGGGCCTTGTCTCAAGAAACATGGAGAGAAGCAGAAAATATGTGGGGGGCTGAAGGGAGTCCTGACTCCAGCTCAACAGCCTTGTCAGGAGCACTCACCCTCTGGCTCAAGATGAGGAAATATTCACTGTGGAGGGAAGGAAGACCAGTATGCAAGTGAGGTTCTTGTGGGAACAGAGGGGATGCCAGGAATGGACATTCTAGATCTTTGAGAGATGGGCAAAGTCACATGCCTGGTGCCACCCACCCAGAAGTAGTAAAGAGAAAAGAGCCTAGGAACTTTGCACTAAAAAAAAAAAAAAACTTAACTCATTTACCATCCCACATGCAAACACCAGGGAGCCAGTCAGATGTAGTAGTAATATTCACCTCTAATGCCAACACTGGGGAGGTCGAGGCAGGAGGTCACAAGTTCTAAGCCAACCTGAACTGGGCTACATAGCAAGACCGAGATAGACAATGGGGAGAGAGGAAGAAAGGGAGGGAGAGGGAGGGAAGAAGAAAGAAGGGAGGGAAAAAGAGAGATGGAGTAAGGAATGAAAGGAAAGACAGGGAGGGAGAACCAAAGGGAAAAGAAGGGAGAGTAAGAGAGAGCTAAGATCAGATGTTTTGACAGCAGAGAAAAGTCCCCATTGTGGACACAGGGCAAACACTGGAGGCAAGAGAAACATTCTGGATTCATGCACAGTTTGTCTTTGTCTTTATAACTTGCTGAGTGAGCTTCAGATACTTGTAAAACTTGGAATCTACCCTCACATCTCATGTCCCGGGGCCTCCAGAGGAAGCTCAGCCCCTGGGTCTTTCCCATCTTCCTTTTCCCCTTCCCAGTACGGAATGCATCTTCAAGGTCCCTGACCCCAGGTTGGACATTAGGTGATGGCCAAGAAGCAGCAGGTGGAATGAGTTCGGAATTGCTGACCTGTCTTCTGTGTAGACTTATTTGGGAATCTTAGAGTCAACATGTTATTCCCAACCCCATCCCTGACTCCTTGAGTAATGTGTGCAAGGTCACCTGATTCTACCTGTTCCTCACCCAACAACTTGGCCTCAGCATCCTCAGTTTTTCCCCAAGCCTACCTACCTTGAAGGGTCAGAACGGCCTTTGAAGAGACAGTGTCCTCCAAGTATGTCAGCAATTCAGAAGTTGACAGCTTCTAAAACAGCTGGTGTGTTTGTGGGTGTCTGTTGCCCTCTGAAGGAGTGGCAGCATCACCAGCCATGGCAGGATTTCCATGCCAAAGTCATTCCTTTTCTTCTCCCCATAAGGCTCTGCACTGCCTCTCTCCTCCTAGCCTAGGAAGGCTTTGAGCCCAGAGGCCATGGCATTTAAGCACTGTCAGAGTTCCCACTTCAATTCCCGTCATGGTGCCAGTTCAGCAACTGTCATGATGACCCAGCCTGAACTGTATTTAGAAGCTTCGGACATAGTACCATGTTCCAACCCGTCTCAAAGTGACAAGAGATTTCCTGAGCACCTGGGCTTGTGATTTAAGCTCCCCCTCCTCCAGGGGGATGAGGGTCAAAATGACTTTCTACTGATGATCTGTTTTCTTCCCAGGAAGGGAACCCCTGTTGGAGTCTTGCCTTAGAGTTGCTTGCCATGGATGTTATTATATAGTGCTATTTTGAAAACCCATACTTTTTAAAGTAAGGTTTGTGATAGAGGTCAAAAGAAAGAATAATGAGGAAGTCATTCAGAAAACAAGTTTAGTGCTGTCCTCAAGGACAGCTAATACAAAGATGAATTTCTCTGAAAATCCATTCTGAGAGTACTCAGGATCCAGATATCATCAGTGAAAAAGGACACTAGCTATGGTTCGACTTCATGGGACAGTGATAATAACTCCATCTTTTAGCAGCTAGTAGAATCCCACAATAATTATAAGATAATTCTTTTAGTGATAAGAGAAAGTCTTACAAGCTTACACTTTAACGTAGTGTCCACAGAAAGAAGCGGTCTGGCTGCTCATCCCACTAATTAGATGAGCTGTCAGACTGGGGATTGCTGTACACAGAGAGTGGCTCTAGGCTCTCAGTGATCATATATTACAAGAGAAAGGAAGATTGACCCCCAACTCTCTACCCACTGTCCCTGACCAAAGTTCCTTAGAGATACCCTGTCATCTAAAAGGCAATAGTGTTTGGCCTTTCCCCATTTCTGGGCAAGGAACCAACACTCAGAGAATGTGGTTTTAGGATCATGGCATCTAATCCATTCAAGGATTATCCCCCCTCCAGTACTGTTCAGATGGGTGTGTTAGTCATCACCTCCCTTTGTTCTATAATAAATTCAACCCTGGATAATTCCAAGCCTCTATGCATCACTGGAGTTTAAAGATGGCATTTTGACAGGTCAGATATTTAGAACCCATGGACCACCAACCACTCAAAAACTTTAAGTCATTTTAGGAACACATGGAAATAATTTTCCCCAAGAATTCACAAGTCTGGAGGATGAGGTCTTATTGATGGCATATGAGCAGTTGTATATGTTAAAATTTTATAGTATGTACTATATTCTATGTATAATCTAAGTTGACTTAACAATGAAGGTGGGTTTTCCTTATTATACCAAGTTAATACTGTTAATACCAAGTTAATAACAAATGTTATCAAGTACAAATGCAGTGGTCACTGTTAAGCATTTTTATAAAAGCAATGAAAGACTAAAATAAGACTATAAATAAATGTAAAATGAGTACCTATTTAAAATTCAAATGTCATAGGTAAGGTTATTTCAAAGAGATAAAGTATACAACTACATTTTTTGAGACGGTATCTCATGTAGCATGTAGCCCGGGCTGGCCTTAAACTCCTGATCTTCTGCCTCGGTCTCCCAAAGTAACACGGGTCATTTTCTACCTGTGTTTTTCTTTCCTCTTCATCTTCATGGTAACTACACAAGCATATTACATATAAGTAAGTCATGTCCTTAAGAGAAGTCAATGAGATGCAGTCTGTACAGTTGGGGGCTTTCTCCTTCAGACTCTCTGATTTACTCATACTTTCTCTCTCTCCTTCCCCATGTCTCAGAAAAACATCATTGGCACAGAAACCCCATGCTCAGTAGTTTTTGTCTTCTTATTTGCCAAAACCACACCAAGTTTGCTGTGGTGAAATGTGCAGTCCAGTCCCCTGTCGGTGGCCCTAAGACCTCATAAGAAGCCCCTACCCGATATCCCCTAAGGATACGTGTGTGTCTGGCCTCAGAGCTGAAAAGCAGCAACTCCCTGGGGAAAGTTGGGTACAGCGGTGGTGAGCTTGCCTTGCCAAGGCTTTCCTAAAGGCCTTCGTGGCTGAATCTGCCAGAGGAAAGAACACTATGGTGAGCTCAGTTTGTTTGCTGCCGAGAACCTCCTAGCCCTGGCGGCTCAAGGTCTATTTTTACCACCTGGTGACACTGAAGACGCTCTGCTGTCATCGAGTTGAATGATAGATAGAGTCAACCCTGAATAATTCATCATTTTATTGTAAAAAGGGACCTAGGTTTTGAATGTAAAAGCAGAAGTGTGAGCACTGCTTCTGTCTCTTCAGAAAGACGTCACCTGGGAGGATCCGCCTCCCCTCGCCAGTGCTCTGCTGAGCCAGCTGTGACAAGTAGAAAGGGATCCCAATGTGATAAGTCACCAGAAGAGTCCAATAAAGCACATGAAAGCACTTCATAAACTATAAAGTACATATGAGTATACACCTTCTACATCATGGCTCATCTTTACATGCTCAGCAAGCTCTTGATGCATGTCAAACACTGCTAAATCCAAGTGCCATGCCCATTAGCAAGGAGGAAACCAAGACTCAGGAGCAACATAGCTTAGTGAGAAGCCAGTTCTCTGGGTTCTGTCTCCTCATTCATCCTCATGATGTTCATTCTCCTTTCTCATCATACCTCCTCATGTGAGGTGCTGCATTTCCTGTTGCTAGGTAACTATTGTCCTGTACTTACGGTGAAAATGATAACCATTTGGTTCTGTGAGGCAAAGATCTAGACAAAATGATCTCCCCGGTGTCTCGTTCCACAGCCTGTGGTTTTGTAAGGTGTAAACCGGTCACAAGTTGTCTTGTGGTAGACTGGAGAATAGAGGCCAGGCCTGCTGAGCAACAGACTTACTCGCCTTGTACCAGTGGCCTCTGGACCATCTCCCCAGGTTACCCGCTGGAGGAGCTACGGTGCACAAAGGCTCTGAACTATGCTAAGTGCATTTTGCTTTAATCTGACTGCCTACTCATCTGCATGCAAAGCAGCCATTCAGTGACACGGAGAGTACCCCATTTACTCAATGGGTACAACCTAGTATCTCCTTTAACTGAAAGGGCAAGTGTCTTCCCAACACACAACACAAGTCATCTGATTACTGATGGTGCCAGTTGGGGGCTCAGCATTGAGATCCATGAAGTCAAATTTAAGATCAGAGGAAATAGCACCAGATGGATTAGTGATGTCTGTCAAGAAAGACAGAACAACAGCATTTGTGTCAAGTGTTCACTATGACTGTCCTCCTAAGGTTTCTACTGAAGGTCTACCTAAGTTATCACAATGCCCCTTTTATCTGCTATCAGAGAATAAAGGCCATGATGTCACTGTCCATATTATATGCTGCTCTTTTCAAGAGGTCCAGGTTTTCCAGGGATCTAGAGAGGCCACTAATCTTTCTCCTCTGGTGATAAGGTCATAACGTTAACAAACTTCTGCCCTGACACAGTTGTGGTTTTAATGGTGAACTAATGTCTTCGTCAGTATCTATGCTATTTCACACTTCATTTCCTCCCCAACTCTTGGATGAAAACCATCCGGTCCTGATGATTTACTTTGTGGGAGTTTCTTTCAAGTGAGTTTCCTTCTCTAAGGATGCCACGCAAGCATTCTCAGTACTCCAGCTGGGGATCACCCAGCCTTGAAACATCAGTGTGTGATCAAGTCATTCAAGAAAGCCAAAGACCTTGGCAGCCAACTGTCTGTGAGTCCCTTAGCCCAGGCCTTCAAGTATGAAGCTAACAGAAGCAACTGCTACGTTTTCTGTCCTCTGTCAGTGCTGGCTTGGTAGCTCGAGGTGGTCCAGACTGCAAGGGCTGAAAAGTGAGAGGAGATGGGGAGAAAACACATCTTCTGAACTTGTGATCCATAATTTAGACTGTCTCCAGATCTCTCTATGAGTTTCAAAGTCTCAAAATGGCTTTAAGGTAAGAATGGTCTTGAATTATTTTTCATTTCACACACAGCCTACTTATCATCTTGCCCAGATTCCCCAGAAAGTTTTGATATCGATTCACCTGTGCTTGGGACACATCTGCACTCAAAGTATCTGCTAACAACTGTTTTGAAATACCAACCCTTACCATGACTACAAAATACTTTGGTTTTTCAATAACAAAATTCTAGCTGCATGGCATGATGTAGAGGAGTGGGTTGGGAGGACTAATAGAAAGTATTACAATTCCAACACAACATTGGGCTGCTCTTCAAGGACAAAAGATACCCCTTCATAGTCACAGTCACATGGCCTCAGGGCCTAGGTGTACTAGTTTGTGAAGAAGAGATTCTTTTGATGACTTGAGACCTATTATTTAATCAGGAAAGCTTTCCAGTGAGAGGGGACAGAGTAAGGATTAAGAGGTAAAGGACTCAAGATGACACCAGGTAATGCACAACCAAGTCTCGTGGGTATGAAGCTGACCCATTCTTCAGGATTCCCAGAGGCAGATGCTCAAAGAATATGGTCTCATTTTTGTTCTTCAGCAAAGTGAATTAAGAACAAGAGATGTGTTATACCACTGAAGTACTTACCAAGAGCATCAAAAACCTTGTCACAGAGTGAGCTACAGACACAGGCCCACAGTGCCACTTTTAAGGAGAAGTCTGTATGAATCTGCTGGCCTGAGATCTTCGCCTCTGGGCTCATTCTATTGTTGTCATTGTTGTTGTCTTAAGTGAATATTTGACATCCATAAGAATGGGCCTGTCTTCATTCTCCAACATTCATGCCAGACCAGGGTCTAAATTTCCTCAGAAATCCAGATACAGTTCAAAGACTTCTGAAGGAAAACAAGATCCAGGCAGGGTGCTGCCTGTAATCCCAGCTCAGGAGCCTGGGACAAGAAGGCTAAGTAAGTTCCAGGCCAGCTGGAGCTGCAGAATGAGACTGTCTCAAAAAAAGAAAAAAAAAGAAAAGAAAGAAAGAAAGAAAGGAAGAAAGAAAGAAAGAAAGAAAGAAAGAAAGAAAGAAAGAAAGGAAGGAAGAAAGAAGCAAGAGGCCAGGGATGTAGCTCAGTAGTGTAGAGTGACACATCTTAGCACATGACACAACAGCTTACCATGCACAAAGCCCTGAGCTCAATGCCCTGCCCCACATAAACTGGCAACGCATCCCTATAATGTTAGCACTGCAGAGGGAAAGGCATAAGGATGGGCAGCTCAGTCATCCTCAGCTACTGAGAGAGCTGGAGGACCACCTGGGATACATGAGACTGTCTCAAAAAGGAGAACAAATGCAAGGTCAGGTGTAGCTCAGTAGCACAGCACTAGCCTAGCATGCATGAGACCCCAAGTTCAAACCAGAGCGCTGCAAGAATAAAAAAAAAAAAATGAAAGAAGAGGGAGAGAGAGAGAAAGCTTTATTTTCTCCAAACTTCTGGTGTCCCAGCTCAGCACCTCAATATGTTTCCTGTCTCTCACAGGAGGAGCAGCTGGGCCACTCGATGTGTGATCCTGGTTCCTTGCCAACGAGACAGTGAGGCTAGAAAGGCACCACAGATCACAGTGGCACCCTGAAAGGCCCTGGCACCAGTTACCTCCCCCCACCCCCTGCAAGCACAACATGTGGCAAATTTCATACTGCAATAAATTTAAACTTGTTTGGACTGATAGAGGAGGCATAACTCAATCAGCAGCCGAGTGGTTGCAGGCAAAGAGAATAGCATACTCCAGAAAACAACTAGAAATTACAAACTGATTACATCTGTAATGTCATCAGACACCTGGCTTGAAATAAATTTTCTCAGCGAAGAAACAAATCAATAGTCTCATGACATGGGGATCTGCAATCAAACTCCAACGGTCAAGACATCAAAATAGTAGGGAACACATTTATCTTCCCAACAATATGAGAGTCCTCCTCCAGGGGGCTCAATTCTCAGAATGACCCACACTTATCTCTGCAGCGGTCCCATGCAAGGGACAACCTCATGTGGGTCCCCTCCACAGGAAGCAGGGACAACCCTCTGCTGAGGAATAAGAGTGGCTTGTGTGTCCCAAAGTTCTCCCAGCTGGAAAAAGGCCACTGGAGAGGTTTGGGTAACAATAATAACAGCTGTTGGCTGCCTGCCCAGGGCAGATCTGTGAAATCCTAGGCCTTGCCCCGCCCCCTCCCACTGGCACTGTCTCCATACTCTCCTTGGCAGTCGTTAAAGTTCACCTGCTCCAGCCACAGGTGCTATTTTCTGCCTTGCCTCGTGGCCTGGGTTGTACCACACTATGGTTCCTAAGTACAGGTAGGAAAACACAGAAAGGTTAGCATGACCCTGCGTTGAATCTGTACTCCCACACTTGACACACTACACTGCACCGTGATTAAGGTTACTTCACAGGTCAACACCCCTGTCCCTGTAAGGACCTCATTCATCCTCTGTACCTATAGACTTGCCTAGGCTATGACTCTTGCTTCTTCCTCTCAGGTTGCAATTGTGAGAGGGCCCAGTGTCCCCTCCAGTGTCACTTATCGGAGTGTGACTCGGGGCTTGCGGCTCACAGGAGTGTAGGGCTTCAGTGGGAAAGGGTACAAGTAAACTACTAGGCTACAATTACAAATGCTAATTTTCTGTGCTGAAAGTCAACCATGTCTCCAAGCTGAAATCAAGACTCAGGTCTCAAATCTTCGGGGTGCGAGCTTTTCTCTTAAAAAGAGCAACAATCTCCACTTGCTCTTTCATAGGAACTTTTACATTTCTAGAGCCAGCCCTTAGCAGCAGGTATCTCAAGCCTCGATCCCTTGAGAGGTCTTCCCTCTTGTACTCCTGAGCACACAGACACCACACACTCACATGCAGGATGTCTGACGGGGGGACTCGGCCTAGGAGCTTCAGCACATAGCTCAACAGCCTTCCCTTTTGTTCAGAAAGGTAAGAACTGTTTCCTTATTACTGGGACCCACAAAAGATAGAAATCAAGTGTGTTGCTTGTTGTTGTTGTTGTTGTTTTACTTGGAATTCTGTCCTCTGAGGAAAAAAAGTCGCGTAAAGCAACTAGGAAAAACCACCGTGTACTGAAAGCCTCCAGCACTTGAAAAACCCGTGTTTCCATATTTAGATCCTCCCTCAGCTCAGGACTCTCAAGTATATAAATAGGAAAAGCAGACATGAACATAGGCTGGAAGAAAGGGAGACCTTTCTATCTTTCTTTTTTAATAAATATCTCACTACTGGCATTTTTCCATGCTGCCAGGAACTGGTGTCTAGGGAAAACCTATGGTTGCAGCTAAGGGGATTTTCATTGAGATTTGATTCTGTCACTAAAGTCATTGTGGCACTGATATCTTTTCCAGATTAGCAAATTTTAAACTTACTCTCATAACTGAATTGCTGAAGTTTAACTCATCTAAATGTTCCCCTTTGTTTTAACCCCCGATTCAGTCACCCGGCCAGACAGACAATGTGAGCTATAGCATAAATGTGGAACAGAACAGAACAATGAGAAGCCAAAGGACCAGGATTGTAGCCTTGCTTATAGAACACTTGCCTGGCATGTCAGAGGCCCTGTTCCATTGACAGACCCACAGATAAACATCGGGGAGAGAGAGAAAGAGAGAGACAGAGAGACAGAGAGACAGAGAAGAGAGAGAGGGGGGAGAGAGAGAGAGAGAGAGAGAGAGAGAGAGAGAGAGAGAGAACAGAGCATGGGTAAACTCTAACTCCTACACAGCCCTGACTGGAACATGGAGTCTTCCTTCTTCTCGTTTCTTCCTGCTTCCCCCAACTACTCACAGATGTGGGATCCTCTGTACATCATTCCAAAAGAAAGATAAATATGAGCAACTCTAAATCTCCAAATTCTAATGATAAAATATTTTAGTTAATTAAAGTTTCATTGTTTCATAGCTCACACAACAAGATTTCAAGTAAGACTAGAAGGTAATCAAGAAAGTGCATGTGCTGGGGCTGAGGATATCATGGAATTGGTAAGAGCACTCATTGCCCTTGCAGAGAACCTGGGTTCCATTCCCAGCACCCACAAGTGGCTCACAGTTATCTGTAACTCCAACTGCAGGGGAGTCAATACCGTCTTCTTAGCTCTACGAGAACTAGGCACAAAAATGCACACATACATACATGCAGGCAAAACACTGATACACATAAAATTATTTGTTTATTTATTTACTTACTTACTTTTATTGTCATGTGTATGAGTGCTTTCACTAAATGTATCTGTGTACTACCTGCATGCAATGCCCATGGAGGCCAGTAGAGGGCATTAGATCCCCTGGGACTAGAGTCCAGATAGTGAGCCATCATGTGGGTGTTGGGTATTGAAACTGGGTTCTCTGGAAGAACAACCCCTGCACTTAACTGCTGATGACCCATCTCTCCATCCCCTAAAATAAATAAATCTTTTTTTTAATTTAAGGTTATGTGCTTATAATACCTGTGACGTCACACATGGAGAAATTATCTAAAATCCGTATCTTCCTAACCTAGAGCTAACACTTTTTACATACACAGGGTTCGTTTGAAGATTGTTTTAAGTCAAGTGACCTTCACTCAAGAAAGTCAAACTTTTAAATGAATAGATGCCTATTTTTTGTCAACAATAAAGAGAGACATTATTCCAAAATATCTGAATTGGCTTTAAATAGGAATTCTAAAATTAACAGAACTAAAAGGCTGTCCATTTTGGAAGTGGGAATAGGTCTAACATGAGCACTATAAGTTGTCTAGAGCTGCCTTTGCCCAGCCTTCAAAGTTCTCATAACCGGAACCAAACAAGGTCCTAACTCTCAGAAATTGTCAGCAGCCAGGCAGTGGCTGAGGACTCTAATCTTTATGTGGACACCTGGAAAAGCGTCAGCCTATTGGACACTCTGCGGTGAGTTTTCAAAGGCCCAACTTGCCATTGGTTCCAGTAATAATGAGAAGACTAAATATCACAGAGTAACAAAGTCAGATCAACTCTGAGGCCCAAGGAACACTAAAGGAGTTTCCCTACTTGGCTTGCCAAAGCAAGGATCAAAGGAAGCTTGGAATAGGTGTAATATCACAGTCCTGGAACAGAGGTCATGTATTTGGCCTTTTCCTGGCTTCCAATGATATTGAATACAACAGATAAATTAAGATCAAGGCACAAGGCAGTTCTAAAAGCACTAGCTTGTCCCTGGGAGATCCCAGGAACAGAGCTATCATCCACCATAAGCCAGATTGTATCCTCATTTGGAGAAATGCCTGTTAATGTGGAGGTACATTACATACAGGAGTGTCTAATCAAAAGCCCCAGAGTATGATCACAGAAGAGAACAAACTCTTTAAGAGCATTTACTTGGCCTAGCAAGACACTCTAATGCAGGACAGGACAAAGTCGATGGAATTCACTGTGCCCTAGTTCCTGATTAAGCATATGTGTGTGGAGAAAGTGATTACCCAAAATAGCAAGAGAGCTCATGTGCTTAAAGAAAAGTCTAGCCCTTTCACTTAAGACAAGCATGCCTACCAGCAAATCTCAAAGACAGCAAACATCTCTGGATTAATAACTCAGGTTGATATTCATTTCACCTTGGGGGGAGTGCCCTCTTCCAACTGTTGGGTTTCTCAGCTGAGGCTCAAAGGAAGCTCATCTGGGTGCTCTGCACCATTTGATAGCTCTTGCACAGGACCATCCTCAAGTCATTTCAGAACCCGCCCTCACCACAAAGATGGAAGATCCCAGCCTCTCAAGATGTTGTGCCTCATCAAGCCCAGGAATGGGACCCAATGAAAGAAACAAGAGAGTGTAAGCCAGTGGTTCTCAACCTTCCTACTGCTGTGACTCTTCAATTCAGTTCCTCATGTGGTGGTGACCCCCCCGACAAAATATTATTTTTGTTGCTATTTCATAATGGTAATTTTGCTACTGCTGTGAATGTAATATAAATATCTAATATGCAGTATGTCTTAGTGACTCCTGGGAAAGGGCAGTTTGACCCCTCCCCATAGGGGTCATGACCCACAGGTTGAGAATTTCTGGTGTAAGCAGTCCTTCCAGAGTCTATCCTCACAAGAGATAGACAATATTGAAGTCACTTATGTGTTGCCATTTTAAGATTCTTCTTCTTAGTATTTTTGAGACAGGGTTTCTCTGTATAACCCTGGCTGACCTGGAACTTGCTCAGTAGACCAGGCTGGCCTCAAACTCAGAGATGGGTCTGCCTCTGCCTCCTGGGATTAAAGGCATGTGCTACCCCCTCCTGGTATAAACTTCTTAATATACAGAAACCCCCTCCTTTTAAAAGGATATCTGCCTTTTTAAATAGAATTTTTTTAATGAGATGTTGAAGAAAAGTGAACTCTGAAATTGCTTTAGTGATTTGTTTTTACTCTACGAGAAAAGTCCAGACCAATCCCAAAGCCATGCGTTAACACAGCAAAGACTATTTCTGGGAGTCAACAAATCTCATGCATCCCAAAGCAACTGAAGCTGCTCCAGAGAAACTAGCAAAGAATAATTGAACACATCCAATGGGGATACCAATAACATACTAGTAAGTATAATTTGGGTTCCTATCCCCATGGCAATTATAATATAGTATAGACAGTATGAAAACCAGAAAAAAACTGCCATGTCTTTCTACTGTCACAGAAAAGTGGGAGCCCCTTGCTCTACAACCACCAGGAAAAAAATTTTTAGAGAATTATGTAAAAGCTTAGTCTTTTCTGATTTAACTGCATGCATGACCCTATCCCAGCCTCTAAGGAACTTTCATGGAAATTTGGTGGTATCACGGCTCATTCATACTTCTCTATTCATATTTCTCTAAGTATACCATGTGGAGACATACAGTACAGATATAAAAACATCATTTATAAAATATTCTATCTTTCAGTCAGGGTAAATGTGCACAGATTTCATCAAAAAAAGATAAAACATCATCAGCAAAGAAGATGAACCAATAGAAGTCTACTGAGTGAACAGGAAGGGTTACTTCAATTCCTAACAATCACAAATAGACCAGTTAAATGAAAATGATGCACTAATGCAGCTGTGTAAGTCAAAGCCAGAGTCACATTGCTAGATTCACATTGCTAGATTCACATTGCAAAATAGTAGAAAAGGCTTTCTAGGGCAAATATGGATACTATCCCATAGCAAATGTATATGATGCAGCGTCTATATCAACGGGCAATAAGCCTATCAGTTTTCAATGTGGAACTCAACTCCACCCTCAATTAGAATTTTTAAAAAAGCAGCTAGTAAATCAAAATAAAATATTATTGCTCTTGCAACAGCCTGATGCACCAGAAGGTACAAAATTGCTCAAGAAGAATCGGTGTCACAAATGAACACACAGTAGCAACTTTGAAAGGATTCCCCCGGGCCAAATCAAGGATAATTTTAATTATATATATATATGAGATATATATGTGATATATATATTCACTCCTCCTTCGTGTGTGTGTGTGTGTGTGTGTGTGTGTGTGTGTATTCATTACACAGTAAGTAAATATATAAATAAAGAGAAAATTGTTTCTTGTAATGCAAGTTAAATTTGAAGTAGAGACAAAAATGACCAATAAATATGAAAAGAGGTAAGTGAAAATGTGATTAGAAACAAGATGTTTGCAGATATTAAAGTGTCTCCCCAGATTTACTTGCCATTTTCTCAATGTAGCAAACCACTTTTACACAGAGGAAAGACCTGACTGGTAGCAGTAATCAAATGATCAGGGTTACCATCACCAAAAGTGGGATAAGCCAATACCACCAGCTTTTGGTACAGGACTCTGAGGGCACTTCACTCTGATGAGATTTCTATCCTAACCTGAATGTAAGCACCAGGGAACATCACACAAACATAAGCCGAAAAACAGTCCACAAAGTAGTTCATCTGTGAGCTTCATAAGTTAATGAGGTCAATAAAGAAGGCTGAGTAAGAGTGACAGATTATAGGGGATTAAAGGAACTTTCCACCACAGGACCCAGCTAAAACCCACATGAGAGTGAGACAGCAAGCCCGCATCAGTTCATGAGTCTGTCGCTGCCTTGATACGAGACTTCCCAGACTTAGAAAAAATGAGGACATCTCTGTGTGTAAGCTACTGAAATGCAGTCATTTCGATCAGAGACTGAGATCAATAAGACAATGGTCCTGGGTTAGATTTTGAGTGAGGAAAAAGAGTACTAGTAAGAAATGTTTAGCCAGACTGTGGTGGTGCACACCTTTAATCCCCCTGCTCGAGAGGCAGAGGCAGGCGGATCTCTGTGAGTTCGAGGCTACTCTGGTCTACACAGAGTGAGTTCCAGGACAGCCAGAGTTACAACAGAGAAACCCTGTCTCAAAATATAAAAATAAAAAATAAATAAAATAAACAAGCAAACAGAAATGTTTGGAACACGAGTTTATTTACAGAGTGTGGTAAGTTAGCTGTAGCAACACAGGAGACCTCCATTTTACTAACAATCTGGAAAATGGGTACGTGTGGAATACGCGCATGCCTACTTACACACAGAGGAACAAATGGAGGGTGCTGCAATCGACAAAGCAAAGCGAAGGGTACGGAAGTTCCTGAGACAGTTTCTGAAACTTCCGTAAGTGTGAAATCACATAGAAATACAAAATAGTTATTTTTTTTTAATGACTATATTGGAGAGCTCGAAGGCATTTGTACTCTTGAAATATGCTGATAGCCCAAATTTCAGAAGTCACAAAAAAAATTTTGTCTAACAAAGCTGAAGATTTAGAATGAGCTCTCCGGTTCCCAGCTTATATCATTCACAGGAGAAATCTCGGGAATTAGACTTGATTAGAGACTACTGTGTTTAATTACGTCAGTATTAAGTCAAATCAAACCGCTTACAGAGAAACGAAAATGGATTGAAAATTCAATCACGCATTCAAAGACAGCCAAGAAAAGAGGAGTGAAATATATGATCAGAGTTGGGCTAATCCAAGGAGTGGTCAGACCTCACACCTCCAATTCAGAGTACTGTCTTAGCGCACGGCCACAGCCCAAGCCTGGATTCTCCCTAGAGGGAAGTCTAGCGTGTGGCGAGTAAGGCCCGGACTTAGAACATAGCATTCAATGCTCAAGATAAATGATATTTCAATGCAACATTCCCAAAAGTTAAAATTAGTAAAAATAAAACACCTTATGAACAAAGCTATCAAAGCAATAAATGAGATAAAGACAGCATTAGGGACTGCTTTTTCCAAAATACTTATATCGGTAATAAGTCTTCAGGGAGACACACAGGGTTAGATGAAATGACAAGAATGGGGCCCTCGTCTGACTGAACTAGTGCCCTCACATAAACACCAGAGAGCTGGCATTCCTCTTTTCACCATCTGAGGACACAAGAAGAAGGAATGCATCTAAGTGTCAGGAAGAAAGCAAACCTCCACCACTAAGCTTTAGTGATTTAAACAATGGGAATTTATGTTCTCAGTTGGGGTGCTAGGTCCCAGATCAGTGTGTGGTAGGGTTCATATCTAGTGAGAGCTCTCTTTCTGGCTTTAGACATCCACTTCATTACTGTATCTTCACATCGTGTAAAAAGAGATCACAAGATCTCTGGTGTATTTTGTGTCTAAGGGCAATTAATTCCACCAAGACACGATGTATTAATGTTTTGACTTGTTAGGCCTTGTTGAGGTGCTAACCAACTCCCTAACGAGTCTCCCATTCTAGGAAAAGCGAACATCACAGTCAAAATCATAATCATAAATCAAAGAAAGATTGGCAAAACACTGGTAGAACACCGTGTTTATTGTTCCAATATTATAAATATTAGTAAGAAATATAATTTCAAGAGTGGATACCTAAGCATTTATCAAATGGTTTAACAACTTCCATTAGGTAGATATTAGGTAGTAGGTACACAGATAGGTAGGTAGGTAGTAGAGAAATTAAATGCATCTTCTGGCCAATTCCCTTGTAGGAGAGGGAGGGAAGTGATGTGGAAGAGAAAAGAAGGTAGGGAGGAAAGGAACCCTCTCTGCCAGAATCTGTGCTAGGGCTCCCTATATTACCTCACCATAGCATTCCACTCCAAGTTCTGGACTGTGCAGGATGTCTCTGCTCCTATGCCAGAAAGCTTTCAGACAAACAAGGTCTGTGTTTAGACATCTGCAGGAGACCATCCGCTCTCCCTCAGAAGGGAGTTGTATTCTGCAGGTGTTCAAGCTTCTGCCTCTAAATGCGAAATGTGCGAGCTGTCTAGGGCTAGCGCTGGAGAGGTGATGCTTCGTGATATTTCCAGTCCTTGCCCTCTGTCAGCACTGCCGGGGCTCCAGTCCTTGGATCTGGAAAATAACACACCATTCTTGCCAAGCTGGGCTAAACCCTCCCTGGAGTTACTTGTAGGCAGCACCTGTCTCATTACAACGGCCTTTACCCATCTCCTAAAATCACCTTAGCACCCAGAATACCAGCAAAGCATACAGCTTTGTTTTCCAGAACAACGTCAGTTCCACTCCAGCCTCATAATTCATCGCTATTGGATAGTCAGTGAATTCAGCGCAGTGAGAGCTGTGTATAGACTGAATAAGAAACTGATGGAATCCGAATGCAAAGCCAGAAGAAGCACACAGTATCTGTAATAAAGTCAACACATCTAAAATCACCCTGATTGAAACTGGAGTCAGGAGCCAGTTTCTCCTGCTTGTACAGACACCTGCAAAATGTTGCCCTGGAGTGTAATAAAGAGGCGTGCTTCCTGTCGCTTCCCCAGGAGGAGAAGCCCTCAGTGGAGGCCAGCTTCTCTCGCTCTTTGCTGTATGCCAAGAAAAAGTCCGATAGCTTGGAGATTGGCAGAACAAATATAACTCTGTATGGTGGCTGAAGAGTCCCTGGAGCAAAAGGAAGCTTGGAGTGTAAGAAACAAGGAGAAAGAGGGAAGGCCCAAGGAAGAGAGAATGTCTGGAAGGAGCCAGTGCTCTGAGAGAGGCAGGATGGAGGACCCCCAGCTATTTCTGCCTCTGCATTTGGCAGCCTCTCCATCTTGCTGTGTTTATGGCCTCGACGTGACTTTCTGCCCAAGTACACCCACAAGGCTTGTGCTGGAAAACGTACTGCCTTCCACTCAGGTCAGGTTTCATCTGATTCGCACCCATGGAGCTCTGGTTTCAAGAGCTTGTGCATTTTTGCAGCTGAATGGAAACAACTGGATATGAAACAGACCTAGAGAACACCTGCAGCACTTCATCCCTGACATCAGTTCCAGTTTCAATGTGTGTGTGTGTGTGTGTGTGTGTGTGTGTGTGTGTGTGTGTAGGGGTGGTATGCACCTGTGCATCCACATATGTAGAGGCCACAGGTCAGTACTGAGTGTCTTCCTCTATCCTCTCCACGTGTTCTCTCATTGAACCCGGAGCTCACTGAACGGTAGGACTGACTGGCCAGCTAGCCCC
This sequence comes from Cricetomys ansorgei, assembly GCA_026225945.1. Classification (NCBI taxonomy): domain Eukaryota; kingdom Metazoa; phylum Chordata; class Mammalia; order Rodentia; family Nesomyidae; genus Cricetomys; species Cricetomys ansorgei. The sequence goes on from JAMJFZ010001038.1 coordinate 30,324,679, forward strand.
ATGGAGCCTCCTATACCCACATCCCAACTCAGGAGTCACGGATGCTCACCATCACACACTGCTTTTTCTGTGGGTACTCAGGATATGAACACAGGTCATTAAGCTTTCTCAGAAAACACTTTACTCATTGAGCCAACACCCCAAACTCCCCAACTTCTATCTTTTGAAGCGACTGATTTGAGTTGCCAGACTTGGTGACCCACTTTTTCCAGACTTTGATGTCCACAGCTGCCAGCTTCCTAGGACCCTAGGAAAGGAGTCTATCATAAGAAGTTTCAAAGTTTGCACAACATGGTCGTGTGGCCAGGGGGCCACTGTGGAGAAAGAATGGGAGGGCTTCTGAGAAGTCATGCCAAGGAGAGAGCACAAAGTTGTGACTAGCAGGCTATTGAGTGATCGGGGAGTTTCTCTTGGGATTGGGGCTGTATCTCCTGAAGCTGAGAGGGTGAGAGAAAACAAGGACAAGTGGTCACCCCAGCTCAGTCATCCCAAATGCTATGTGTTGCTTTGAAGGGGGAAAGAGGGCAGAATCTGATGTCTGGTCAAGACAGCAATGACTCGAAGTGCAATTTAATCATCCTGGACTTCACCCAATCCATCTTGTTGGTGTGAGAGAGGAGCAATTTGTTACTTCTGCTGTCAACAACACTGAGAGGCCACAGCCAGAGATCTGCAAGCTGCAGTAGCAAGAAAGAGTGGAGAAAAGAAGTGTGGGGATGGTTATTCCTCTGGGCTGAAGGGACAAAAGAAGAGCAGCACCCCACTGGCCTCATCCCAGTCTCTCCTGTAGGAAACCAAATAGGAGTCAGGGGTGAAAATTTACTTTTTGGATCTTTTTTGCTAAACCAGGTCATTCTCCCAGCTTCCGTCCACAACCTACCAGGATATTCATCACCCTATATAATATTTACCCAATCACATGTTATCTTAAGAGCAAGGACTGTACTTATTCAACCTTATACATCCAGCACCTAGTACCCTGTCTGTTGAATGAGCAAAGGAAACACTGCTATGATGAAAATGTGAAACTAAAACTGAAGGACATGCCTTGCAGCAGATTGGTCTCCCTGTCGACACTGCACTCATTAGTTGGGCTAAGATGTCCATCTTCCTTAGGGCAAAGGATCATAGTTTCAAGTGTATGGGCAAAGGCAAGGTATCAGAATAAAGACTCATTCGGTATTTGAAAATCAGAGTCTTAGCCCTTCTACTACCTGCCTCATGGGGGTGTGGGGTGCCTTTAGCTGAGCTCTGAGAGAAGCAGACAAAGATATAGAAGGCTTAATGTCTCTCCTTAAAGTATATCTAGTCAAAGTGGCCAGAAGCAAGTGTCAATCCTTTTCATGTACTCAAATGGCAATGGTTCTTTGTGCAAATGGCCCTGGAGACATGTATATGGTCAAGAAAAGAACAGATGAGGTATGACAGGTATGAAATGTAGATTCCTCATACCAAGGGACTTTCAGAAAGAACTATGCCAGGTATTAAACCACAGTCTTCATAGCCTCATAAACTCGGGGCTGGTAGGCACTGTTCTCTGTGTTCTGCATGCTGGAGGCACAGTGCCCATTGCTATATCAAAGCAAATTCATAAGAGTGATGCCAAGGATGATCTTTAAGGAAATATGAGTCAAAAGCATGTATGTGTCACCTTTGTAAATTTAAGAATTGTTATTACACAGTTAAGAGGAAAGATCTCAGAAGCAGAACTAGTTTTCATCAGTCCTTCAGTTCCATGAAGACTAAAACTTCCCAGAAAATGGATAAGAAGTCACTTCTCAGGAAGATGAGCCTAGTTGGTATGGATTAGGAAGTCTGAGCTCACAACATAGAAAAACTATACAGAGAACAGTGAGAATCACCAAACACTGAGACAACAGACATTCTTGTGATGTTATTCTATGCCAGTTATCCACTTGAGGCACTATAAAGGGAGCTCATGACACCTTGGAGCACAGAGGAGCACCCTGCTCCACCTCGGATGCCAGGCCCGCAGAATCAAGAGCAGACAGAGTGGTTATTTTTGAGCTGCTAAGTGTGGTGATCAGTAAATACAGTAATTGACAACTAGAACAATGAGCAGTAAGTAAGAACTCATGGCTTGTCAGTGCTAAGAGGCCTAACTCTGACCTCCCAACCTCCCTCTCCATTTCTTATCTGCCCCCAACCCTGTTCCATGCTTTGGCATCTTACTAGTATGTCACTAGTGTGGCATGAATTTTCCTAAGGAAATATGATCACACAATATCAATGCTTTTGATGACTTCATGTAAATTTTTTTTTTTTGAGACAGGGTCTCTCTACATAGCCCTGGCTGTCTTAGGACTCACTGTTAGATCAAGCGGGCCTCCAACTCACAGTGATCTGCATTCTTCTGTCTCTGCCTCCCGGGTTCTGGGATTAAAGGTGTGGACCACCACACCTATTGACTTCCTATAATTCTTAGAACATAAGGACTTTAAACAAGGACACCAAAGTTGGGAGAAGTAAAAGAAGGTTTTGAGAGCTTGTAATGGGCAGAGCCACAGTTCAAGCACACCCTACATTCTTACCACTATCAAAAACTTTCAGTAGTTTCAGACAACTGAATTAACTTGACATCTAAACTTTAAAATCTTCAGAGACTGCTGCTTACTCGGTTACATGAAGTAAATGTCCAGAAAATACTTGTTGACTTTAACTGAATGGACTGCTTGTCTCGGTCCTCTTATAAAATGAGTGGATGCATGTGTGCATGGGTCAAAGGGAGCTTAAGCACTGGGTCAAACACAGCGTGGCTTATAATTCTCACAGCTGTTCTTTAGAGTGGGGTGGCCAGAGCAGTCGGAGTCATTGTCTGGGTTCCCCTCCAGGCTTTCCAGCAGTTCCAATTCTTTTCTACTACAGGAAGGGATAAACACCCTTCATGTATTTCCTCTCACCCCCAACTGCAAGGAAAACAGTAACACTAATTAGTTGTAACGGGGTGTTCATTTCACACAGTTCTCAGCAGGTCGCCCTGCCGTTCTTTGAAATGGTCTGGAAACAGCCTTGATTTTAAACATCTGAAGATAATTGAGCCAAAGTCGCACTCAAAACTCTGAGTGACATGCCTTTTATTCTCTCCCTTGCTAATAAGAAATGTTTGGTGCCATTTCTTATTTACTCAACACCTTGACAGCCTCTGGCAATGAAGACTTGCACCCCAGGATCCTAAAAGAATATGTTAAAGTCATGATTGGTAATAAATAGAGGAGCAGGGAAGCCTGAGCAACGTTAAACCGTTTAAAGAGAAGAAGGAATTGCCTTGGACATCTATAAACTTAAGCTCCATACCTTGGAAAAAAATGGGAAACGGATGGAAGAATTGAAGGTTTGTGACAAAGAAAAAACAATTTGCAAGTACTACTGAAAGACAAGAATATTACCTAGCAAAGAAGCGACATTTTCTAATACAAGGTTGGCAGCAATAGGAAGAGAGATTTCCATGCATGATGGGCAGAGGTGTCAACTGACATGCCATTTGGAGAGTGATCTGCAATATCCATCAAAATGTTAAATGTCATAACTTCAGCCACACAATTCATCTTCTAGAATTTATTCTACAAATGCCAAAACTAGACTACCTAAAGACAACCATGGAGTTTTATTTAAAGCACCCTAAAGGCTCATTAAAATAAGTTTGAGATGAGATATGGCAGATCCATGGAGCATAATAGCGTGTGACTTTAAATTACAGGGAGAAGGGATCTGCGCATATGACTCTTAGCCACCTCAATACAACAGCTCAAAAGTAAAACGTTGAAATCCACGGCACCGCATGCCTCATAGCACAGTCTTGCGTTGTGAGGCTTGTGAATACACAGGTATGTGCATGCATATGGTCATTCCCACTCATCATAAATATGACGACATGTCAACACTTCCGAAGTGAAAAAAATGGAAATTCTAGTAGTTATTTTGAGATGATAAGCTGGGAATCTTGGGGTGGGAGTTGGCTCTGTCAGAGTGTGTGTGTGTGTGTGTGTGTGTGTGTGTGTGTAATCTTGGATGTCAATCCTCACTTTCCACATTGTTTGAGACGAGTCTTTCATTGCTCATCATTATGTATAACAGGTAGCTGGCTCATGGAGATTTCAGGTATTCTGTTTCCACTTTCTAGCCTGCAGGAGGAACACTAGGATTACAAGTATGTGCTACTCCATCTGGCTTATGTGGGCTTTGAGTATCTGAACTCAGTATTCACACATGCATAAGGTTGTTCACCCACTGACCTATCTCCTCAGATAGACATAATTTTTAATATATGTACAAATTATCTGAATTGTTGAGTTTGTAATTAAAACAGAAATAAATACAATATTAATATCACAGCCTGGTAGAGAGAAGAAACTTCAAGGCTATCTTGATGATCTAAGACACAGAGATAACACCAGTCTTTTCAGAGAAATAGAAGAGAAGTCACGTGTGACTTGAGACTTTGATTCTATCTTTCAGGTACATTCTATGAATATGTTAGCTATTCAGATATTGGTTCAGCAGATGTGGAGGTCAGCACAGACCCATTCCCCAAAGGAGATACCTAACAACCATCCTCACCTTGCAAGAATTTCGTCAAAGATGCAGAAATGATGCTCTTACAACTATTGGCAACAGCAAGAGAAACATATAGGCAAACACCCCAGGCTCAGACACACTGGTTGCTTGAAAAGTCTGGAGGACACTCTTCTCCTACAATACACACACCATAGGTTTGGCCTTGGCTCTGAGGACATATATCTAAGAGGAACTCACTGCACATTCAGAGAAACTCTGAGCAGAAAACAATATTCTATCTACTGAGGAACAACCTTTAACTTCCCTCCCCCATGGTCTAGGCTAAGGAAAGAAGATTGAGGGTCTTAAGAAAACAATGTATCCGTCCATCCCTCTGACTGTGACCTTGAGTGAGTCATCCTTATTTGTATTTCTCTAAGATAAGATCATTGTATGCATCTAAGATAAGATGCCCAGTGATTTCATTTTTTATGGCTTTAAAGATAAAGATAAAGCACAAACATAACCCAAAATATGATGGATTCATTTATTGCTACACATATTTATTGAACATTTATTACAAGCCAAGTGTGACATGAAGACTAGAGATACACACACACACAAAGAATAGAATCTGATGTATAGGAAAGACAAGGCTTAGTGAAAGGTCTAGACATAAATATACACGTTCTAATACTGCCACTATGGTATTCTATTAGAGATATAGACAAAATATCATCACAGAAAGAGGAGCCGAAGCTGTAATGCTTGCAGCGTAGTGGACCTTCACATCCAGACTCACCAAATATCAGGGTACAAGGACTCACAATGCCACATGCTTAATTGTTGAGGAATCTGCAAGTTATTAGTACCAATTTTTATAACTGAATACTAATCAACGTGTTTGTTGGTATTGTTCTGAGTTAGTCAAGCATCTGATTGAATAATTGCAAAACTGGAGGACTAAAATAACTCCATTAATTGGTGGTTACTTTGGATTTAACAGTGGTAGGAACACTGTGTAAAAATTATAGATGTGACTTGTAAATTGCAACATTATTTGACAATATTTCTACGGAGATGATTCTTTTAATGTGCTCCCCATCATCCGCCTCAGATTCTGTTATCCGTCTGCCTAATCTGATAGACTAACATCCATCAAAACATCAAAAGTCCATCAAAACAATTAGCTGGTCTATCTACTCGGTGACTCGAACCCATCAGTCAGAAACCATGTGACACAACAGTGAACGTCATGCAGGAAAGATGAATCAAGTGTGCCACTTTTGTGTCTGGGTTCCACGTGGTGCCTCATTCAGACCTAAACAGCCTGAGAGTTGTAGATATTTAGCAGAGCTTCCAGAGTTAACCTGCATAAAATTAAATTTAATTCTAATGTAATTTCACTTCCAGCATGGTATGCTGTTGTCGATGTTAAAACCCTGAAGGAGGTTCATCTTCTGTGACCTCTGTAAAATAACAAGATGCATATGCCACAAGCAGAAGAGGCCTCTGCGCTTCATTTGCCTAGGGATCCTGTACTCAGATAGCACTTACTGCCCCTAGTTCGCTCAATAGCCGCAAATCACTTCTATTAAAGCAAAAAGTAATTTTCGGAACTTGCTACAAGATGTATGTTGTCAGCTTGTTTGGGTTGCTGGGAGAATTTCTGCCATAGTTGTAACATTTTGGATTCCAAATGCTCTGACCACGACAAGCACTTTCCAGCCTGTTCCCTCACAGGCATTCCTAATAAACAGGTAGTGCCATTCAAGGCAGCTTCCAAATTGAACTTCCCAACAAATTACCTCAGGGCTGTCCAAAACTGCAGACTGCAGCCCATTGTACTCCATCTGAACACCCTGGAAAGAATGTTTGTCAGTGGGGTAACATACCCTTCAGGCACGTTAAGTAATGAACCCAACACAGATCCTCGCTGAATATTCTGATGTGCTTTAAAAAAAAATGTGTAATCTGATCGGAGGAGAATGGTTGTAGTCAACGAGAGCGTCACCATTTTCCAACAAATCAGGGAGACCCAACTATGGGCTGACTAAGATGGTAGTGAGAAATTATTTTTAAAATATTGTGTGTGATGATGATATTGTGTTCTCATTCAGAAAACAACTTCTCTAAAGACTGCTTAAGTACTGAAGTTCTTCGTAGTGAAGCAGGTATATTTTCAAGTGCTCCAAAACAGACAATAAATATGTGTGACATTGAAGGTGAATGTCAGGCTTCTGCCAGTCTGCAGTACTTTCCTGGTTAGAGAGTTTCGAAACAGGTTTTTTAGCTATCTGAAAGGTGGCAATAAAAACTAGAGCCTACTGCTGCCAGGTAAGGTAATTTGTTTTCTACACCCCTGAAAGATAGCTCATACCATGATGCATTCTCCCCGTCAACAGGGACCAGTGATGACTCCGCTAAGGAGAGAGATCCATCTATGCTGCCAGTGTTCTGCTTCCGGTAGACACCTAACACTTTTCTTCATGAACCACTTTCAATATTCTCCTCTTGAAAACAGAAAATTGGGGGGTTTTCCTTAGCCATGACTTGTGTGCCACTGTAGATGAGCTCGATGAAGTATTTTAATTTCTCTTTAAGAAATTCCCTGAAATGCAGTATTTTTATTTTCAAGCAGAAATACATAGAATCCCAGGAGCTAAATGTTAATCAAGTGTACATGGTTTCCCAGCTGAACTGAAAACATATAGCTCACGTAGGAAGATGCAACTTGTAATAAATTTGACATATGAACATCCATGTGGTGGCTCCTGACTTTAATCCCAGCACTCTGGAGGCAGATGCAGGTGGGTCTCTGAGTTCACGGCCAGCCTGCTCCAGGATAGCTAGGATTACACAGAGAAATCCTGTCTCAAAAAATAAAGAAAAGAAATAGGAGGAGGAGGAGGAAGAGAAAGGAAGGAAGGAAGGAGAGAGAGAGAGAAAGAGAAAAAGAAAGGGAGAAGGGAGGAAGGGAGAGGAAGGAAGAAAGGAAGGAAAAATAAGTATGTATTTGTCCTCACTTAATTATTGAGAATTTTTGTCTGTCATTATGTTTCTCTAGAACACCATACCTAAAAGCAACAAAGGTTCCTTTTGCATAGAAAATAAACTTGTCGCCAAAAACTTATTTGTAGATATTTGAAAACTCATATACCTCAAAAAGTGTGGTAATATCTAACTATAAATCCCATCCGTGAAAATAAAATACAGCTATATTCATGGAGACTGCTCTGAATATCTGGAGAATTTGTGTAATATATTTTATACACTTATAATTTTAAAAAACTGCTTTACTGAAATGCTGAATGAAGGAGAGACTAGCAAGTTCTCAGCATGGAAACTAGTTTAAGGTTCTGATTTGGGCTTTCAAAACACAGTGTTAGTGCCATGTGCACACCTAAAGAAGGGCACTCAGGGCAGTTGAAAGCACTGACTTTTCTTCCTGGGGCCTCAGGTTTGATTGCCAGCATGAACATGACAGCTTACTCCTGTCTGTAGCTCCAGTTCCAAGGTTCTGACACCCTCACACAGACATACATGCAGGCAAATGCACACTAAATAGAAATAAATTTTAAAAAAAGATAAAAGTGCACACAGTTTGGATGTTGGATTACAGTCCATGTTGACCACAACCCCTGATCTAGGCAAAGGGAGTTTGCCCATTATCCTGACTCCTTTCAGACTTCAAACTCTACTTTGAGTATCAAGCACATTAAGCTTTGTTTGAAAATCACAAATGCTATTCAGATCAGGAAGTCAGTTTTCATGTTTTACTGGGATAGAATAGTTGTAATGTATTCTCTGTACATTACAACTAGCATAAGTTATGGACGAGATCTTGGCTGAAGAGATGACCTCCTGAAAGTCAAGAAAAGCAACTGACAGCAGCCAGAGAATCTTTCTCCTGGATATTTATTCTGAGGTCCTTAGCATCTTGGAAAAAAACTTTTTTATTTATACTTAAATCTTGTGTTCCCATCCCCATTATATATGTGTGCACACTGAAAGTATTCTATGTAGACAAACATAGTGTGGGAGCTTTCTCAGAAATGGTTTCGTCAGATTACTAGATGCTCTGCCCCAGAAGAACAGCTTTCTCAACAGAGATAGCCAACGGCAGACACCTCTGTATGGTCTTAGTTACCTCTGTAAGGCTGCAGATTATTTAGCTGGGATCCTTGTCACCACTAAGTCACAGAAGCACCCTGGCATCAGGTTGAGGGGAAATCCTGCAGAGGGCTCTAAAAGAGAGACTCCCTACAGCAGATGCCAAGTGAAGAGAAGCCAGTGGCGTCCGAGTGCCCCTCCCACTCGGTAAGGCCCACGAGTATGAGCTCTGCACCAGCATATGTGGTTTTTTTTAATCTGTCACAGGTCTGAATTCGACATCATGTTCACTAACTTCTATACCAATTGCCCTTTTCCAACTTGAAATATCCCTGCACTGGGGGGAGCTTAAGATGGAGCTTGAAAGTGGGATAAACTCTCCTCAGAAAGAACTTTAGAATGTGCTTAGCACTTAGAAATGTGCTCCAAACAAAACAACAACAGGAATACCACCATGAAGGGAGAGAAACAGCCCCTGAGGGAGGAAGAGCCGTGGAGAGTGTGCAAACGGAGCGGGAAGGGGAGTTTTGAGCCTCCTGTGTCCAGCACTCTCCAAATATGTTCTCATAAAAAACAGTGAAGAGTTTCCAAGTTTTATCCTTTACTAAAAGTAAAATTTGGAGCAAGATCTGATTTCTTTTTAACATTTCCTATGCACTAGGCACTATACCATGCACTCGAAACCTGTCTCACTTAATTATCACGACAGCCTTGAAGCAGGTATTACTGCTCTTGTTTTCCATTCGTGTAACTGAGACTTAGAGGAACTAAGTCACCTGCCATGCCAAGACCGCAAGGACAGAACAAGGTTCAAGTCAGAACCTTCTCACCTCGAACGTCCACTTCTATGCTGGGCAGTGCTATCATATGCTTGTCTTCTGTGTAGGTCACCTCTACGTCACTGTGACAAAAGGCCTAAGGAAATCAACTGAAAGAATAAAAAGTTATTTTGACTCATGGTTTCAGAAGTCTCAGTGATGTGTCATTGTTTCTGAGCCTGTGATAAAAAAGAATGTCACCCAAGGGAGGGTATGACATACAAAAGCTACTTACCTAATGACAACCAGGAAGCAAAGAGAAACAGAAGAGTCAAGGCTCTCTAAGACCACAGTCCCCAATGACCTAACTTCCTACAAGAAGGCCTCATCTACTAAAGGTTCTACCTTTAAAAGGCCATTCACACTGTACAGCCCAAGGCTTTAACGAATGGCCTCTGGGTCCAACCTACAACAGCCTTCATGTTCTCTCTCGGTTTCCCACACCAGCCAGTGTCTTCTGCCTGTACAGTGTGAAAGCCCATCTACGTTCTAGAATATTCCGTACAGGTCTTCCAGATGAATCTCCAAAGTACAATAGAGTTGACACGACATATTAAAAAGTCCCTCAAATTCCAGAAAAGAATCCGTGTGAAAACTCAAACATCTGTAACTATACACATGTCCAAAACTTACCTTTGTAATAAAATAGAACTTTCATTCTCATTCCCTAGCAGGGTTGGAGATTTGGCTCAGTTGCAGAACACCTGCCTAGCAAGAGCAAGGCCATGGGTTTGGTCCCCACTCGATGCCAGGAAGAAGAAACAATGTCAATACTCACTAGCAATGAGCCACACAGCTGTGGAGGCCCAACAATTTGGGCAGGAAAAAAGACAAGCAAAGAAAAAAAAAGAAGAATGCAGTCAAGCCCCAAGGAAAAAAATGTTAACATCCGGAACCAATTCACCCACACAGGCTAAGGAGCATTACACCCAGATCTCCATATCACCCCTCATCACTACAGCCCTATACACACACACACACACACACACACACACACACACACACACACACACAAGAGCACGCACCAAGGCTTGGTTTACTATCTGTTCAGCTTGCCCTTACATATTCAGGAAGCCCCAGCAGTAGCTACCACCCAGTCAGAATATCACAGAGAGGCCTTAAATCTCTGTGATGTCACAGTCTAATCTAGGTAATGGACAGATGCACCAGATGGCATCTAATGTTCCCCGGATTTTAACGGATCCTGCAGCTAGTGCTCTGAATGCTGGAGGAGAGAGGAAAAGATGTCAGGCTAGTGACACATCAAGCCGAATCTCTATTTCTACTTGGACAGATCTCAAGGATGGATCTAGAAAAGCCATAAGATTGTGGCATCCACCTCACCACCTGCGCCTCGAGAATCTGTGCATGCCTTGGGAAAGGAAACGGACCCCAGAGTTTCATATGCTTCTGTCGCCGCAAGAGCGTATCAAATCCCATCAGTCAGTTGCCTGCATGAAGGAGGGCTGGCAGCGGGAGAAGGCAAAGCTGTAAGACAGAGATAGACTTTACATCTAGCTCATTTCAGCTTGTAAAAGCCACTTTTCTAGCCTTAGGCACATCAGACAGGAATATAACAGATTGTACAGCTAAACAGCCAAGAAATGCATTAATGGTAAGAATCTATACACGGAAATCAGGGAGGTAAGTGGGTGTGGATTGTTTCCAAATCCCTGTTGGAGACATCTGACACTCTAAGACAGGATAGTTACTCAGCGTGAGAGGGAAAGTGATGGGGAGACAGTGAACAGGTGGACCAAAAAAAGGGGGGGAGAAAGAAAAGAAATTTTAAGTTAAGTTCTTTGCAACTCGATGCTGGCATCTCATCCAGTTACAGCAGGAAAGGGGAAATAGAGCATAAATGCATTTACCAGAATGATGGATTCCTGTGAGTAACAGACCTCATAGCAAACAAGGCTGCTCCAAATGGAGCTGTTACAAACAAATGAATGAGAGCAGCCACTGAGAGGTTAAAGTTAGAGCTGTGACTGGAAGAGTGGGTGGACTCGCAGTGGGTCCTCAAGGCAGTTTCCTAATCCTCAGGCATTAAAAAGAAGCCACTGTGGAAATCAGAATCTCTTCCTTTGTAAATTCAATCCATGGCAAAGGGATTTCAGCTGTGATTGCTGAGTTTGAAAAAATCAACAGTACTTAGGATCTCGGGAACTGCCAGTCGCTGCAACTGAAACCTTCCTAAGCTGTTCCATTTTGAATCAATTACCAATAAGACCCCATCCATCCTGTTGTGAATGGAGAAAGGGAATTGGGTAAAGCAGGGGCGGCTTGTTGTCCCTGAATCTCACTGCGGGAGGGGATTTGGGATGAGAAGTCTTTAGGTTGAATTCAATATGTAGCCACTACCCTTCAGACTTGAGATCTCGGTTCCTTACAGTAAGAATAAATAAATAAATAAATCAGAATACAGTGGAAAGGCTGAACGTGTCCCATTCCAAGGTCAAGGCTTAGAAGCTCCACTGACACTGTTTTCACTGGCGTCGTCTTCTGTGGGTGCCATTAAAGTCACCTGCAGACAGGAGGGACTGACAACAACAAAAAGGCAGAGTCTTAAAAGTTTAAATAAGCCCTTACTGCGACTCATGATCTGTTTCGGGTGTAAGAGGCAGCAAGCTCAGAATGTTCTCCCCAAAGCAGTTACGAATCATCTCCAGAGGAAGCGGTAGAGAGCACTGGTTACAGAAACTGTTAGCAGGCGCAGCTGGTTCAGACTCCAGCCAGCCAGGCTAGAGCACACTGGAGTTGTATGGCTGTAGGCATGATATTTAATCTTTTGAGCCTCAATGTCCTGGTCTGCACAATGGAGAAGCAAGTCTTTCTCTCTGAGGACTAGCTGGTAAGTGTAATAAGAGAATCATTAAGGGCCTGAATAGGGCTGAGTGGTTAGGAGCACTTGCTGGTCTTGCAGAGGACCAGAGTACCATTCACAGCACATACATGGAGCCACTCACAAACTCTTGTAACTCCAGCTCCAGGGTATTTGACACTCTCTTCTGGCCTCTGAGGACACCTGTGTGCTTGCGCTCCTCCCCCCCTCACCCCACCCCCCGCGCTCTCACATACACACACACACACACAGATATATAGATAGATAGATAGATAGATAGATAGATAGATAGATTGATTGATAGATAGATATTTAAGATAAATTTTTAAAAGGAGAGAGAATATGAATAAAACTACCTGACTTGAAAAGGCTTTCAAAGACTGAGGCCTGACTTATGACAGGAATGGGTAACTCCCTTCTCTGCAGTGCCAGCCTGGGCACTTGTCCTGAAAGGTCCTGGCTGCCTGAAAGGGTTTCAAAAAGGCATCTCTTCTCTGTTCCTCTTCCTCAAAGAAGCTACCTTCTCCCTCTACTGCCAGGGAACAATATGAAGAAAGTTTAAGATGCAGCAACATTAAAAACAAAAAATGTAAATGATCAACTTCTATCATCTAGAAGCAAGAAAAATGGGCAAACCAGGGCCATTCAGATGTGAGTTCTAATCCAGGCTGGGCCCCCTACTGCAAGTCTCTTTTAAAAGATTCCTAAACTCTATTCTCACTTTCTGGTTTTTCTTTAAGTTAATCTTTTGGTGCTAGAGAGGTAGCTAAGCATTTAAAAGCAATGGCTGTCCTCCCAGAGGACTAAGGTTTGAATCCTAATGCCCACGAGGTGGCTCATAATTATTTATAAGTCCAGTTCCAAGTGATCAATGGTCTGTTTTAGCCTCCATTGGCATTGCACACATGTGGTGCACAGACATACATGCAGGCAAAACATCCATACACAGAAAGTAAAAATAAGTGATTCTTTAACTTATCCCTTAAATTTACCCCTTAACTCCTTCCCTGCCTCCTCTCCTCTCTTCTCCTCCTTCTCCTCCTTCTCTTTCTCCTCCTCTTCCTCCTCCTCCTCCTCTCTCTCTCAAACACACACACTTACTTGTTCTACTTCTAATCACTTGGCTCAATCAAAATCACAGTAATCCTAAATTACTGTAGCCTCAACTAATTGTCACAACCCTGGAGTTCCATCAATATATGTCTTTACAGAGAAGATCTTCCTATTTCCTATCAGGCAAGGGCTATCCTGCTGAGGACTCTGAACCACAGGCAGAAACTAACCAGAGAACTCTAGTGTTAGTGTACTTCCCTGCCTCCAGACATCCCACTCTGTCCCCTCAGACCTGAGTTCTTAGGGGAGTTGGTAAATCTGAATGGTACAGCCCTATCTTTATCCTACCTATCATTTCCTCCTCCTGCATGGTGGCTGTGGATCTCCATACCTGGACTCCCCCACTGTCTCCCTTTGAGCTAATCAGGTTCTGGCTTTTTCTCTCAGTGTAATATTGAGTACCAACATCTCTCAGTTCTAATTAAGTTAATTGATCACAAATTCTCAGACTCTGTACTACTTCTAATCATAGATTACAAATTTCAACCATTGTTCATATTAATCACGAAGGTCACCAATCATTGTCAACTCATGTGAAAGGAAATGTCAGGCATTGAGCTAAATCTTTTCTTCCTATATGTGTACTATCTCAGTTGATCCTAGCAACAACCATTGGATGAACACATTTATTGCAGCTATTCCACACATGCAAAAACTTGTGTTAAAGGACCTTACATTGCCCAAGTTCACACAATTAGGAAGTGTTAGAACCAGAGTTCTGAAGCAAGCAATGTGACCCTAAGAATCTGAGTTTTGAACCAGGATCCTGTGTAATTAATGCACCATTCATTGCACCAAACAGAAATAATAACACAGGGCTGCAGCGATCACTCAGCTGTTAAGAGCACTGGCTGTTCTTCCAGAGGTCCTGGGTTCAATTCCCAGCAACAACATGGCAGTTCACAAACCTCTATTATGAGAACTGATGCCCTCTCTGGTATGCATATGTACATGCAGACAGAGCACTCGTACATAAAATACATAAATAAATAAATCTTTAAAAAAAGAAAGAAAAGAAATAACACAGTAAGAGTAACTGTTTCCATACATGTATTTGCTGCATGTAAATAATTAGAATGTATGCCTGCAAGTGTGCACATATATGTATATTTTATATATCAAGACAATGGCTGACACAATGGCGCATCCAATGAAAGTTGCTATTTGTTATCGTTTGTATTGGGCTACGATTATCATTGTGCTTTTATTATTTACTAAACGCTATGTTCATAAGAAACAAAAACAATGAAAACAAGGTCCTTCTCCTACAGCAGTCTCCAGAGTAGTAGTGGGTCAGGGGAAAGCAGTAAAATTTGCATATCCCAGGATTACATGGTTCTAAGTAGGGTCTGTGCAAAATGAGGTTATCAATGAGGTGGGAAGCCAGTGCTGGGGTACAAAAGTCTGTAAGGAAGCAGAAGCTCACAGGATAGAAACATGAGAAACACTGCTAGGTGTGTGCTGGGTGTTTTCGCCTCTGACCCTACCCTCAAGTTCAGCTGCTATGAATAGAGGTCTTGAATGCTAAGCTGTCTTCTGATCTATCTTGTTGACAAGCCTTCTGCCTGTTACTAAGTCATCCTTTTAGCATTCTCACATCCCTGCCAGATCAAGATCTCAGCTTAGCAGGCTAGACATGGAAAATAGTTACCAGTGCTTTCCATCAGGCTCAAGTTGCAGTAGAGGGCAAGCGATTTTTTTTTTCTTCCTCAATTCAATTCACCAGTGATATGTTACTTTTCTCATTCTTTATGTTTCTGATACTTCTTTTTTTTTCCGGCTATTTCTGATAATTGAATGGAACATAGTCAAAGTATGAATAATTTGCATTTCCATTAAATTCATCGGTGCCCTAGAGCCCTTGTTGGCCTTTTTAATTTAGTCATCAAACACTTAGAACTGGAAATCTCTGAGCTCTGATCTCTGAACATGTGATATTAATATAATTTCAAGAGCTCCACAAAAGCACTTAATTTTAGCTCTAATTTTTTTTTTTTTACCTGAGACTAGTATTACTGCAACGTTCCACAACTGCAGTAAAATCTCCCTCATTCCAGTGGTGTAAAGGGTGGGTCAAGTATTGGCCAAGGTGCATTAGGAGAAAGTGTTAATATTTTCAAAACAAAAACTAACGGGACGGTGGAATCTTATAGCTAAAAGGGCTTCATGTTTCATTTGAAACTGGCTCTCGCATCTCACAAGCCAGAAATCAAGGCCCCACTAGCTGCTATGAAACAATTTTTAAAACTTTCTTTCAACATTAATATGTCTGCTTTTATATCCCTGTTTCAACATTAATACCAAAGCTAGCACTAGAATTTAAGCCTCCTGCTTTAAGTGAGCCCTACCGTAATACAGAGATGGAGGACGGAGAACGACTGTATGAACGGCTTTATTGCAAAGTCTTTAAGAAGAATCACAGACAACATCCTTACGAAGGTCTCTGAGCCTTCTGGTCCTTCTGTCTGGGAGCCGCGTTACTCTGCTATCTTCTCTATGCCTCTAAATTTCAAACTGAACTTTTTTTTCTCTCCTAAATGATGTATAGATACAGCCCTTCTGAGCTGTGCTAAACAGCAAAAACAACAAATCAAATGATGATTAAGCTTCTGAATTGGAAAACATCGAATTCCGGGAAAGCATTTCAGTGTAAACACAGTCGAGGGCCCAAAATGTTCAGCCCCTCCCCACCGTGTTATGCTTTAGGACACACTGAAGCTACCTAAATCCAGGCTTAGGTCCAGGCCATGTAGGTCTGCTGCAGAGATTTGCCTGGGGCAGGATTTCCCTGTGCCCACTAAGACTGAGCTCACCAAAGAACCCTTCCTGATGAATTGGTAATTTCTAGTTGTCTCTTCCCAGCCTACTTTGTAAAGCTGAGTGGGTTCTCTTTTAAGAAAGTCACTACTTCAGTGTTCTGTGTTCGCAGTCTGCCCAAGACCAGAGTGAAGGACACTCACTTTTGGCCCCCCTGTCTACCGGAGAGACAAGGGGTTCTGAAAGGACTCTACTTTCGGCAATGTAACGAATAGAATGATATTCTTTCTTTTTAACAGACTGGCTACAATATTTACTGACCCTAGAATTACCCATTTGGAAATGGTTAAGGATTAAAAGTTCTGCAGGCCGAGGGATTCTTGGTTTCTAATTGCTAATGTTTGAAGTCAGTTTGATTCCTCGGAAATTTGTTCAGCCTGATGAAAGCAAAATTCAAACTCCCCTCAGGGCGTGAGGTGTAAGATCTCTGGGTTCCGTTGTTTTTCTTTCGTTGTTTAGGGGTGGGGGGAGTCTGATTGTTTTGAGGGATGGCTTCTTCCAAGCCTTCCCAGATTACTCAAGAGCCCCTCTCTCTTCTGCCGTACCTAATTAGAGCGACAATGCTCAAGGCTCATCCCTCCAAGACTTTGGACTTCACCGTATCAAAGGCTCAGCTGCAGCCCCAGCCCTGCCCGCCAGGAGCTACACGCGCACCACCACCACCGCAGCACTGGGCCCAGAGCAGTGTAGGGGACACCATGGTCTCTGCCTCTCTTCACCACCAAGGCCCAGGCAACTGGCCCAGTGCTACCGACCTGGCCATTGCACACTTGTGAAGGTCAACCGAACTGTCCCAAATATGGATTCACAGGGAAGGATCCAATCCAATTCCTTCCCTGGTGAGATGTCAGCTGAAATTTCCTGAGGCGCAAAAAACTGCCCTTTTCCTTGTGGTGGGGTGACTGCGGCAGCCTCGAGGAGCAGAGACTAAGGGTAACAGTCTGCTGATCCTCTAGACCGGGCCTTATCCTTATGCGGGGCACGGAGAGGGGGGAGGGGGCCGCAGAGAACGCCTTGGCTAGGGGATTTAGAAAATCTGTTCATCTAGTTAGAAGTACACAAAAGCTCCCAGGCTCCCACTAGGTATAAGGACCTCTAATGAAAAGGAACTCTACATGAAATATGTTTGTTTTCATGTTTTTGTTTCTTTGTTTTGTTTGGTGAGATGATGTCTCACTATGCAACCCTTGTTGGCCTGGAACTCTCTTTGCAGACTCTGCTGGCCAAGAACTCACATAGGTCTGACTGCCTCTGCCTCCTGATTCCTGGGAATCAAGGCTTACATCTCCATGTCCGCATCTCCAAGAGTTTGTTCCTTGCTTATTTTCTTAAGGTCTCCTCTTATAAAGTACATGGTAGATTTTTGCACCCACATCATCTAAACTTTAACAATTATGTTGTAAAAAAGAAAAACAATATAAAATAAAATGAAAGAAAGGAAGAAAGAAAGAAAAGAAATAGAAGACAAGTAGGGAACACATAACTATGTTCATATGTTTCTAAACTGATTTTCCCAGTTTGTAAAGCTTATCGCAACTCTGTAAGTATAATTATTATCGAGATTTCTCCTGTTTCACTCTCTTCCTACAGGAGGGGGCATGAAATTACTCTTCAAAACTGAAAGCAATATTCTGTCCATACAAACTAAAAATGGCATTATTCACAGGATTAAATGACTAATTGAGGGCAAAAACTTGCTGCAGGTGCCTGATGTTGTTTTTAATCCCAGTTGTACAGTTTTGTTTTCTGACATTTCTCTTAGAATTTGTTTAAAACCATTGAATGGGTCTAAGAGACAAGTGGAAACGCTCAGTATCTGCACATTTCAAATCTCAAATTCTCTAGAATTTAAAGTAGACATAAAACTGACAAGACTTTGCTTTCCCAAATGTTGTGTGTTCCTTGATCTGTTAATGTGGCAGAGAGAGAGAGAGAGAGAGAGAGAGAGAGAGAGAGAGAGAGAACACAGTAACAGCAGCTTTCCCTGAAATTGTATCTATATCCCACCATTCAGAGATGGTTCTGAAGTTTGCCGAGGTGTTCAATACATAAACTTGTACCGTTTTACACCCTTGTAAAAGGCAAAACTGGATAGTAGTTGGTTTATTTGTTTTAAATACAGAATCCATGTAGAGACCGCCTGATTTCACTTCTGATATCAAAAGCTCCTTAGCAGTTTGTACTCAACAAAACACCCAGCCTCTAAGTGATGCCATTAATGGTGCTGAATAAATGTTGATTAGTCCTCTCCAGTTGCTTAAATTCCCCCACCTTTTCCATTTCACAGCAGGTCCTCCCTACCAAGTCTCATTTTCCACCGGGACACTTAGAGCAAGGGCCTCATTTAAATTAACTAATGATTATCCTTCCCCAAAGAAGTGTAAACAGACCTGATTTATAAATTTGCTAATTGCTGTTCCCAGTGCAGACCCAAGGAGTACCTCAACCATGTGGGTATAAAGCTCCTGGCTTACTAGAAACCAGAATAGTTGGGGTCAAAATAAACCTTGTTCATGAAAAAGAGCTAAGAGATTGCACAGTCAACAGTTCTCCATTTTGCCTTTTTTTAGCAAAAAGCATTGCAAAGAGTCAAAACTTAAGCCTTAGATGAGAGGGTGGTTTCAATAATGTCTATCGAGCGGTTTGGCTTTTGAGAGTAAGAAAGAATCAGCTATACTTCCAGAACACTCATCAAATGGACGTCTACATTTCCCGGGAGGAAAAAGAAAATGACATTCCACTCTGCCCCTTTTCCCTGTGGAATTTGCACAGGTCAACCCTCCCATGTCCCCCACCCCATACATTCACACTTGTTTTTCTACTCTGAGACAACACCACCACACTGAGAGGAACTTATACACGCATTCTTTAAAGTAAATGGGTTTGTCCCAAATATAAGAACAGAGTTCTGCTGAGGTCCATGGTAAGAATCTCCAAATAATTTGTCTCTCATATTAATATTGTGAATTTTTTACTAATATTCTTGCTGTGATGGATCTGGAATATTCTGCTTTTTAATGGAAGTAATATATGCCATGGATGGGCTTGACTAAACAGCAGTTGGGTCTTCCCAGCTGGGCTGCATTTGTCTTTTCCTTTGCAATTGCCTCGTTCGGTAGGTGCCATTAAAGATGAAGGGTGCGCTTCTGTTAGGTTTGCGTCCACAGGCAATGAAACAGTAGAGAAGCAGGAAGCACACATCTCTAATATTCCGGGTTGTTGTTGTTGTTGTTGTTGTTGTGTTGTTGGGTTGACCTTCCTGTTTGTCAGGCACTTCAGACCATTCCTTACTCGCTCCACACAGGCTACATTTATTAAAGATATTTTAAATTAATAATCTTCTTTTATAACTAAAATTTTACAGCTTTGGGAGTTATTGATATGAGGGTGCAGGAGTGTAAGGAAAACGTCGTGAGGTCTATGTCGGTTTGAGTTCTGTCTGAACTCCACTCCAAGAAACTCAATTCTTCGTCCCTGCATAAACGTCACCCTACAAACTTTTCTTTCTGGGAATCTCATCTATAAAATCAGTAAACCCAAAGTGGCTAGCTGGGAACTCCAAAGCATTGTTAAACGGGAAATGTAAGAAATCTGGCGGCGGAGAATCTAGGCAAAACCGAATCCAGAATTTCAAGGCCCTTAGGTTGTGCGCGGGTTTGCATAGGAAAGCTTTGTCCCGCTTTAGGTTAGCACTGGGGCGGGTGGTGCGCGGATGTCCGCTGGGCCTCGGGCTAGAGGTATCTGAGTGACTCCCCTGAACCCAGCGGCGGCGAAGTGAGTGCATTGCACAGAACAATTTGTCAGCCCTGAGCCTGGTCGCTAGTTTCCAAAGCTTGAGAATAACTAAGAGGCTAAGGAGCAAACCACCGCAAGATACACTTGGCTGCCAATCACAGGAAACTAGCCATCGAAGTTTCCCTATCCCCTGGCCTCGCAACTGCCTAGCAGTTTACTATTGTTATTTCTTTGTGATGGACTGAGTTAGAATCATTCTCCTTTTCCCTCTGACTTCTACCACCACTAGGATTTTACATAAAGTCCCCATAACCAATTCTTACTGCTGCCTAGGAATGGATACAGGACGAGCTCTCCAAGTCCCGCGCATCCGCAGAACCTGCCCTAGCCACTGTCTAACCCGTTCGAAAAACAAGAGAGGTCGAGAGCATTAGAAAAACACTCTTTGCTTTTATTCTCCGTTGAACAATCGTCCTGCCCAACCAATGACAATTTCAGCCTTACCTCTTCATTTGCTTCTTCTTCACACAAGATCACTTACTAAAGGGGTGGCCTCTGAAGAAGGCAGTTTTGACCGCAAACTTCAAGGCCCACTTAATTCCTTGTCTGGTGCCGGCCACACCCTAAATGGCCCTCTTGCGTGTCGGGGGCAGTTCATGGAGGAATTATGGTCCCTTATGCGCAGGCCTCTATCCCAGGCAGACCCTCGGCAGCTACTTGGGGTTCTGAACACCTTACCCCGGCCATTGGAGCCCAGCCTGGGTCTTAGCTGGTGCCGGACATTAATATTCTCTTTACTGGCATCCAACTCATCCCTCTGTATCCGTTTCTTAAACGTCAGTGCAAAGCCACTTCCTGTCTTTCACCCCATTTCCCTATTGAGAATGGGGGTGGGTGATGTCAGGATTAAAATCTTAGTTTTGCTATGAGCAAACAAACAATACATCGGAAGATTAATTAAAGCGACTAGTTGGTCTCAGTAACTCGGAGGTAACTAGGATCAAAGTGCTCTGGGGCAGCTGAGGTTTCTGCTTGAGCTTTTCCTGTCTGGTTTCAAGACGGTTTGCGCGGGAGTACACAAGCGAAAATGTTAAGAAAAGCTGCTTATCCACGGGGGCGAGTCGGGTTTGTCTGTTCGATTGTGGTCCGGTGTGTGCCCGCCTATACCTGCCCTCTCTCGAGCGATGCCACCGCCGAAGGCCGATGGAACGCGGGCCTGGCCGCGGGGCTTTAGGCCTGCTGGCTGGAAAGGGGGGAAATCCTTCCCCAGAAGGTTTAAATTATTTCGCTCAGCAGGAGACCGGGCCTTGGCCGCACTCAGCCTAAGATTCGGGCGGGAAATGTCCGAGCCAGAGTTGGGGGAAAAGGAAGCCCAGTGGAGAGCAGTGTGGGTCCGAGCGCAGAGGGCGCCGCCGCGCGCCCGAAATACACTTCGAAAGCCGCAGCCACAGCAGCTGTTCCACCGAACGAGTGAAAAGTTTCCTCTGTTGGGCTTAGCCAGAGGCCAGGGCCTTGAGACTCTCTCCTGGTGGTGGTATCTGGGAGCAAGTGCCAACGGAGACTAAGGCGGGAGTCCGCACAGAAGTCCTGCTGGCCTGGAGATTTGGGGGTGGGGGGTAAGGGAGGGAGTTACGAGGCTCCGGTGGAAGTTTGTGTCTTATGGACCGGTGAGTTGCCGGCAGAATGGAGGCCTTGGCTGGCTGGTCCAACCTTGGCTGGTACTAGTTGGTGCCCCGGGGCTTCCGGCGACAACTAAATCCAGTTTTGTCCAGACCCACAAAGAAAATGGGGGTTGTGAAAAAGCAATGGCCGGCCCCGAGTCTCTGAATTAAAGTTTGCTTTACAGTCCAACTTTACAACTTGTCCTGGGTTGTCTGAGGGTCCTCTCAGTTTCAGGATCAAGTAGGACCGACTGAAAATAGCTAAATCGGTCAAAGAGAAGATCCTGAGAGAGACAAATACAGCTACTTTGGACTGGTGAGTATTTAATCTTGCCCCAGGCCTGACTCAGTGTTGGCTTTAGTTTGTACACAGCTACTCTCTCTGCCTAATAAAGAGAAGATAGGTTGTGAAACCCAGTAGGAGAAAGTCACCTAAATGATTCCTCCATATATGGCCCTGTGTGGGAGCCAGGTCAATATACTAGAGGAGGAAAAGGCTACAAGCCCCCAATTTCTGCTCACAAATTCTTTTACAGTTGGGTCCAAAGTGGGCAGCTATGACACCAGGGCTTGGTACATCTCTACACCAAGGAGCCCTTTTTCTCATCCCAAGAAGAACGTTTTTAAGCTGTTGTCAGAGCTCCAACCTGAGGGTCCCTTCTGCCTGTGGCCATGATGGGCTACTTAACACTCTTAGCTACAGATTCTTCCTCCTGAAACCTTGCCCATAACTATGTTTCTTTCCCCGCCCCTAACTCCAAAGTATCCTCTTTGCCCTTTTAAACAAGTGATAAAATAATGGGACAGAGCTACTGAATTGTGTTGCTAAGGTTACCTCTATATTACATCTTCCATAGCGTCTTTGTCAGGCAGGAAATAAAGACTACTCAACAAAATTCTGGAGACTGGTTTCCCATGTTCATGTGTCTGAAATATTCCCTTTTCCGAATCCCCTTTCTTTACTCCCCTCACTTTCGGCAAAGAAGGATGGCAGAAAGAGAAAGCTGTGAACTATGCCAGTGTTTTTGACCCCACATGTTGGCCCTTTTGAATATAAGACCCTACACACACACTCCCAGCCACCTAGATTCTCCCCAGAGAAAAGCGCCCTCGACAAGACATCAGTCTTGCTAAGTCCAGTAATTCCTCCCTTCTCCGCTGTCAGTAAAATAAAATAAAATAAAGTAAAGTAAAGTAAAATAAAATAAAATAAATAAGGCCTACGAGACATTCCAATAGCTGTACAGATGCCTTAGTGAAATTCTGACAACAGATAAATTAAGAGAGGAAACAGGCTCTGGCAAAAGAAGGGAAGCACATTAGCTATGCGTTCCTTCCTGGATTGCCCACGCAGCAGTTCCAGTGGACCTGCCCTCACTCCCAGAGAGAGAAAGACTTGGATAGACGAAATAAATCTCCTTTTAATTTTCTTTTCATCGACTAATAAAAATAATTCCCCAGCACTAAACCCAAATTCCGTAACGGGCCACAAGAACACGGAGAATTCATAAAACTTTGTCTCTGCAGGTCTCTGGCTAATCGCGTTATTATTAGCCTCCGGAGCGTGGAAACTGAACTGTCACTGCCGAAAGAGAAAATGTAAGCGACAGCTGTCCCTCTTAGGGCTTTGGCCAGCTTTCAGACAAGGATCCCCAAGCTCCTGAGCTTAGGACTGCTCCCATCTCTGTGTGGGCGGCTGCCGGATCACCCCCCCATCCCCACCCCCACACACACACACAGCCTTACGACCAGGGGTCTACTCCTGGATACTTGCTGGTCCACGGGGACACTCCTGCATGGTTTTAGAAGTCTGGGCTGGAAATACTATTTGTTGAAAATACTCTGAAGCCGCTAAACCAAGTTGTGAGTGTTGTGTTTGTGTACGTGTTCACAGGATTTTGACAACAGCTGTTCCCCGAGGCTGTTTTGCACTGTTGAAATCTTGGCAGATAGTACATGTGACGCTGCTCGCACAAGATTCTGTTAAAGTACACACATTGACATCCGCCTCGTGTTGTAAGTGTCCCATCCGTATTGTTTGATAATTTGGATAGATTCAAAACAAATTAATTGAAAAACATCCTCACACACAAATACAGAGATGTGGGCCCTGATTAAAAACCTACGTCTCAGGATACAGTGTCTGATGTGTTTCCAGTGAGGTAGAAATACAGTTATTCTCCACCATCTGAAGCTTAGCTGGGAGAGAAACTAAATGAGAAAAATGGAGCGAGTCCCGTGACTGCGATATGGGCTTCACCGGCCAGCGCTCGGGAGCCCCACCAGCAAGTCTCAGATCCGCTGGGCGCTCGCTCTCTTTCTCTCCAGTGTCATTGACTGCGCTCTTCCGAACCCGGGGAGTAAGCGCCTGGAGAGAAGGGCATGTACGCAAGTAGGCCTCCTTCCTTGAAATTGGCGATTAAAATGCAAGGCTCGGGCCAGCCCCCCAAATTGGTTCCGGCGAATTTAGGGAGGTTCAAGGCTTTTATGCCAAGAAAAAGAAACCCACGTCGGAGCGAGGTAGGGAGTCAACAGGCAGGGCCTCTCTCCACACACGGGGATACAATTTGGTGTTCCTTCTCCACCCGCCTCCCGTCCTCCGACCCCTACACACTCACCCGGGTGGGGCTCTAGGCCGTGCGTTGCTGGGTCGTCTGTGTCTCCGAGTGGGCCTGCGGGACTCAGCGCCTCCATAGACAGGTCCAGCCCCTTCTCCTCCCAGTCTCGCAGTTTCCGCTTTTTATTTGAGCCGATCAAGGCTTCAACGGAGAAGGCATGTGCTCGAGAGCTCAGGGCGACTGCAGATCTTCTCCTTTCACTCATTTTAGCCGCCCGCACCCGGGTCCCTTCTCGCCTGCGCTACTGAGCTGGCAGCCCCGCGGCCGGCCGCACGCTCGAAGCGCCCGGCGGCCCGGCCCTGGAGAGGCGGCGGCTCCGCGGGTGATCTGCGCCCTCCCTCCGTGTCCTCCCCCGCCCTCGACCGCCTGATCAGACCGGTGCCCCCAGCTGTCCCAGCCTCTAGGAACGAGCGCCCGGAACGCCGCCCGCTCGCAGCATGAGCGCCGAGTCCAGCTTCCCACCCACCCGGGCAGGCGCTCACAAGCTATGCACACTGGACTTCATCATTTCTTTTTCTTTCTTTCGTTTTTTTTTTTTTTTTTTTTGATTTTTTTTTTTAATTCTCTTTCTCCTCCCTCTTCCTTTTCTCCTCCTTCTCCCTCTTCCCCTCTCGGTTTTCCCGTCCTTCCCCCGATCTAAACTTCTGGGAAACTTTTTCCCCCCTGAATTCCTCCCTTCCCGAGGAACAGGGGGTAGGCAGTGAGCTGCTGTCCGAGGGGTGAGGGAGACGGGAGGGGAGGGAGAAAGAAAAAGACAGAGGGGAGGGAAAGCCAGCCCCCAACCAATGGCAAGAAGGGAACAAGAGAAACCCGGAGAGCTCCGGCCAATGAGGAGAAGGGAGAGACTGAGGCTCGGGCCAAGGCTGTGCGCTGGCCATCCCGGGGAAGCTTCCCTGCCAACTTTAACCCCTGGCTTCCCGGTACCCGGTTTCTCTGAGAGAGGAGGTCAGTCCGGACAGCTGAAAGTCAAGATCTGATCTGCGCCCTTACAGACTACAAACCCAAATTACAAATCCGTACGTTTTCTTCCAAACTCTCTGTGTTTGATAGACCTGGCTACTCATAGTCAATTCAGATGCAGATCAGCAAAGTTGATACTGTGACAAAATGCTAACACCCTCCCCCCTCCCCTCCCACAGACGTACGTACACACCAAGGCAGAAGGTTTCTAGATGGGGTCACCCTTGCCCGCCAGGGGTTTTGAGATCTGCCCAAATTTCTCCATACAAGTTCCTGCTCTGTTCCAGTTAACTGTTTTCTAAGCGGGTCTGGTTAAAGCAAAACAAAACAAGCAAAGAATGACCTGTTACTATCCCAAGTCTTATAAGTAACTATACATTTCAAGACTTCACCCTCCCCCCCCCAGCTCTACCTGATGAACGGAGGAGACAAACCCACTGAGAGCGGAAAGACCAGCATGGGGCTCCGAGCTCACTGCGGGCTCTGCAAGCTTATTCTACTGGACTGGGCCCGCACCACACAAATAGTAACTTTTCGTCGCGCAGCAGACTCTGAGCTGCGCTTCGCCTATTCCGGGCACTTATTCCAGAGATCCCACAGCGGGTGCCGGAAGAGGGCGGCTAAGAATTTTGATGGCTGAGGAGCCTTTTCAAAAGTCCTTCAAATCCCCGCACCTCCAGAACTTTTTACTAATTATCCTATCTTTTTACTAATTATCTCCCTTCGCCCCCCCCCTTTAAATCTTTCTGGACAGTTCATTCATTAGGAACTTAAAATCCAACATTCCCCAGCATTTCTTCCTGTCCACCGGTCCTCTAGGTTATTTACCTTGATTAGGAACGGCATAAGGTCTCGGAGCACAGATTTATACTGAGCAAGCTAAAGCTCCGGAAAAAAGAGTCTCATATTTCGGGGGCAGAAGCCTAAAAGTCTCATTTCCCCATCCCAGCGTCCTGGTCAAAATAATTCTATCCTGGGGCTATGAGGCTGGGAAAGGCTGAAAGCTTAACACCAACAGAGAGGCCCTGCAAAAAGAGTCTAGCCAGGCACTGAGCAAGGTCTGAATAATTAAGTTTAGATGAAGGAGTGCAGAGCATGCAATTAGCTCCAAAGAACCAGTTGCCGAGGTAAGAAGGGAAGGAAGACTGTGTGCCACCTCTGAAAGGCCACATTCCCCTGCCTGCCCAAAGGACCAAGTTACTCTAGTTCCTGCCATTGTCATTGAGAGCCCTCTGCTGCTGGAAACAACAACAGTGTGGTGGATGTTCATCGGCCTTTGCGGAGATAAGCTTAAAGTTCATTTTTGAACTTTCTTCAAATCGTGCTCCAGTCTGGACAAGAGCAAGCTGGTGGCACAGCAAATACAAATCCATGGGTTTGTTTCCATCAGTTCTGAGCTCCAGGGCCTCCCTGGAGTCTTTTTCTCTTATCCCAGCGGCAGCAAGGATAAAAATTCCGCATGTCTGGTGGCCAGGCTCCTGCGGTTGTCCCTGCAGATTCTGGGAATCCAACTGTCAAGGTGCCCTTACCAACCAGCATTTCTTGCAGGAACGGTTACTGAAAGTGATGGATACTGGGTTCCTACATAAATATTGGAGACAAGGCAAACCAGGAGCCCTGCAAATCCCGTCCATAGCAGTTCTGGACTTCTGGTCTCATGGGGCCTCTCCTAGCCCTGTGAGTAGGAGCCAACAGACACCAGGCTTAGTGAAATAGCTATGGGTCACCCTCCAGACTTTCCCAGCTCTTCTCTCCACTCCACTGTCTCCCATCTCTCTTTGAAAGACCCTTTCAAGGTAGTGACCTTGGCCCAAAAAGAAGCCATGGACTGATGAACTGGTTCAGTCATCAAAGTGTTTGCCCCTATCAGGCCCAACAACCTGTTTTTGATCCCCAGGACTCACAGGATGAAAGAAAAACACCAACTTCTGCAAAGTTGTCCTTGGGCCTCTACAAGTGTACCATGACATGTGCATGTATGAGTAGTACATGTGTGTGCACGTGAGCATGTGCAAACACACACACACAAACACACACACAGAGATCCCACATAAATATAATTAGAAACTTTTGAAGGGGCCTTTTAATCATTCACTAACCGAAATTCAGGCCCAACAGCATGAGCCCATCCATATGTCTGTCCATAAACTGTCCCAAAGACAAAGAAGCTGCAGTGCAGCAATGCCTTCAAGGTATGCACCCAGCCCACTCCAGAGCTTATGCTCAGCAGAGTCCTCTATGTGTGCCTACATAGCTTCTTCAAGTTGCACCCACCCTATCCCAAGTTCACTCTTACTCTAGAGTAGCAAAGTAAGCCACAAAATACACTCCCATGAAAGTGAAGACAAGCAATCTTGGAATCAATGAGAAAATTGAAGTTTCCCCAAAGTCAGTGGGCAGGACTGTAACATTCTGTGCCCCCCCATAGGAGCTCATCTGATCCCCCCCCCTAGGGGTATGCACTTCCTTGGTGTATAAATCCATGTTGATGGGGAAAGTGTGGGGGAAATTAATCAAGATAGTTTAATATGTTTGGCATGAGTACACAATATACAGTCAAAGGGAGTGGAGAGGGAGTTGTGGGGTTAACTAAAATGTGGACATGGGGTGTGTGTCGTGGAATATTTTACTATTGAGTGCTGTTTTTGGTTTGTAAAAGGGCTTGCCTTGCAGCTGTGAAGCCTGTGGCATTGCAGCTCTGCTTCCTAAGCATTTACACCTTTGTGCTAGCCACTCAGATATCCACAGGTAAAGGCCAATTGTTATTATAGTTGAAGGTGCACATCAAAGGTCTGCGGGGTGGGGGTGGGGATCAGAGAAGACTCTGATCACCCCCAGCCGAGTATGTTAAAATACCATTGTGTTGTAATAAAGGCCTGGGCATGGAGAGGGGGCTTGGGAAAAAGATTAAATGAGCTAGCAGGGAAAGCAGAAAGGAGAGAGAGAAGCAGGAGAATGGGGAGAGTATGGTGTGAGAGGAGGATGGAATGAAGTCTCTGCCTAGCCACCCAGGTATTGAATTCCCTGAGATTAGTCATGGCTTGTAATTATCATGGAAATATCATGGAAATAAATAAATATCATGGAAAAACCAACGATGGACTCTTATTAACCAATTGAACATTTATTAATGTTATGTTCAATTAATAATGGTGTGTGTGTGTGTGTTTCAAAAACATTTTTTTTTACCTTAGTTTCTTTCTCTTTTAACCTTTAAGGTTAAGAGTGAGTCCCCCAGTATGAGGCTGATGTCTAAGCATTCTCAGGCGCTCAGCTACAGGCTCCACCTGTGACCCGAGCAGATTCTACAGGCTACGATTCCATCTTGGGTCTATTTCAGGCCTTATACTGACTAAGCTAGAGGGACAAGGCCAGCTCCTGCTTGAGTACAAGAAGGAAGAGAGAGTGTTAAAGTGCCAGAAACCCAGAGAAGATTCCACAGAAGTCGCTGAACACCAGTAGGAATGTAAGTGGAAACGCGGTCTAGGCCTTGACAGGAGAAAGCCCAGGAAGGAAAGGGCAGCACAGAGACTGCTCTCCTCAAACTGGCCCTGCCCAGTCACCAACATTTCAAAGGTTAAAAAAAACAGAGTTCAGCAGCATCAGGACATGAATCATAAAGAAAAACAGGCATCCCCAGAAAGTGGGGCCCCATTCACATTCTCTGAGAGAATTTCTCTTCCTCCTGTTACAGCACACTAAATACCACCTTAAATTGCTCTCCGCTAATGCCTCCACGCAGAGGTGATCCTCCAGCCGGCTTTGATTTCGGAGAATTTTGAGTGAGTAATTGAAAACAAAGTTAAAAATAACTGGCCAGCAGCACAAGTTAGGCTTCCCCTAAACACGTGGGAAGGACACTCTGAGCGGGCAAGGGGATTGTAATGAACTTGGCCATCAGGGGAGGTGTAAAATATTATGAGGCGAGTATGGGGTGGGAAAAAAACACGAAGACTCCAAGGTGAGGCGTATGTGGTGATCAGGCCTACTTCAGCCCCAAACTGTGTGACCTTAGGCAAGTCGATTAACAGGCTAGGATCCCAGTTTCCCTTCTCCGGACTGCAGAGATCTAAATGATTTGCAGTTAAGAATAAGCAAGCTATTCATTGTGTGCAGGGGGAGGCGGCGGCATACCTAAGGGTTTACTCCGGCTGTGATCAACTCTTCTCGGAATCTGGAGCCAATGTTTACCTCTTTTCACTTCTGCTTTCGATCTGGTGCCCCAAAGCAATATAAGAGCACAGAATGGTGCGGAGTAAGTGGCCAGGAGCCCTAGGGGGCAGCAGGAGGAAGAGGAGTAAGTTTCGAGAAGCTCTATTTAAGGTAGCGTGGGCTTTCTCCAGTAACGGGCACCTCCAGTTGCCTAGACTGACTTTGGTCCGCAAGAGAGCTGAGACACTGCCCTGAGTCCTTGGCTATCCATCGCCCCCTCCCCCGCCCCCAACAACACACAGAGTTTTTTATAAATAAAAGTCCGTGGGGGCAAAGGTCTTTAATGATGTTTTTTTGTTTTCGCGAAATAAAAATCGTCTATTTTTATTTTAACCCAGCAGCGTGCCCACCTCTTGGTCCTTCCAGATGTTTGCAATAAAATCGCAGGTTTTGCCTTTGGGACTTGAAATAAAATTTAACGGCCTTCACCCCGTAATTATTCTCTTAGCTCGCCCTTCATAAATTTATCTGCTTTCTATCGGCATTGGGGCAAAAGGCGAGTGAAGGAGGGGGAGCCCCGATTTTATATTTGTGACTATAAAAAAGCGCCACCCGGTTTCCTCGCCTTCGGCTGCCGCTACAGTGTGGCCGGGCAGGCCAGGTAAGCCCGCCGCAACATTGCACTATTGTTCACCAATTCGGGTCTGCTCAGCATCTCGGCCCCTCCACAAAGCCGGCCTTGTGTGGCCCTGACCGCTGCGGCCGCGCCCTAGAGGGAAGGAAATCCTGTTCCCTCTGGCTCCACTCCTCTTTCTCTCCTGGGTTTGGAGCTACCCCGCAGCCAGGTTTGCGCCTTCCTTGGGCTCCCCTTCGCAGGAAGCGGAACTTCCATCCTGAGCAAAGCCCTTAAGTAAGGGGGAGGAACCTGTCCCCAGGCAGGCTACAATTACTTGTCTATGGGAGAACACAACCAAGGCCAAGGCGGAGGGAGGCATCAAAGCTCCGAGGTTGGGGGGCAGTGTGCACCCCAAATCAAATGTGTGCACACCAGGAACTACCATATGCTTGTATATGAAGCTGGCGACTCTCTCTCTACACAAACACGTTTACACCGTATATATCTCTCTGTCCTCCATGTGCCTTTCTAGACTTGAACATATGTGCACAGATGTCACTTTGTGGGTACACAACATCACAAGCAGGCAAGCTGGGAAACATTCTGACCTCACACTTCTCTGCCCCAGAGTCTAAAGAGGCCATTCTCCCTTTAGCATCTCTTTACCCAAACCTCAGCTCACAAACCTTCCCTCATCTGAGGCTTAGTCTAGGTTGTTGTCTTTTAACCCCTTCTTCACCTACTTGGGACACCTTCATGCAAATGGTCAGAGACAGCAAGCAAAAGGAAGAAATGAAATAAGCACTCTGCCTCCTTGTGGGGTTCACCCACTGCCTAGGGAAGACTCTCGCTTTTGGCAAAGCTCCAAGAAGTGGCAAACAGAAGTGGGAGAAACTGGAGGAGCGGGAGACAGAGGCAAGGCTTCACCTTTGTTTACAGCCATGTACAGTGGGCTTTTTGCTTCTTGATCCAGCAGACCCGGGGCCAGAAAAGCCAAACCCAGGAGTCAGATCCATCCAAGGCAGAAAATTATTTGGGGGTTCTTTCTGGTCCCAGGACTCACAGCTCTTCTAGATTTACCTCCTAAATGTAACTTCATCTCCTTCCTGGTGGTTTTGCAGGTACTTGCTTTGTTAAACAGTTCCCTTTAGGGCAGTGGTTCTCAACCATCCTAATGCTGTGACTTTATGTTGTGGTGACCCCCAACCTCCTTATGATGTGGTGATGCCAACCATAAAATTATTTTCATTGCTACTTCATAACTGTAATTTTGCTACCGTTATGAATCGTAATGTAAATACCTGATATGCAAATTGTCTTAGACGACCCCTGTGAAAGGATCATTCACCCCCAAAGGAGTCACAGCTCACAGGTTGAGAACTATCGCTTTAGGTTTGTTTGTTTGTTTGTTTGTTTGTTTTTATGAAGGGGATGAACTATCTAAACGTTTATTGGATAAAGAGGTAAAGAAGTGCCAGGCTCTGCAATCTAACTCCATAGCAAATCTGAGAAATAAAGATGGTACCCCATGTTTCTTAGGTGAAGGTGAGACTGTCAGAAAGGAAGCAAATAAGAGTCACAGGGAGTGTGTCTAGTATTAAAACTCAAAGATCGGCAGCTAAATGTAAACAAGCACTTTGAGGCATGAAGATGTTGATATACTGATGTTTTTTTTTTTTTTTCCCTTGCCGGAAGTGGCTGGATTTCATTTGTCATCAATAAAATAGCCACCTGGGAGTAAAATGTTCTCAGTGGAACTGTGGGAGTCTACCTCAGAGACTATCACCCACAAAGGCTGACTGATGGATTCTTAATGGTCTTGAAAACTTTCTCCCTCCCCTGCCAGTGGAGAATGAGCAAGAATGGACAAGCATTCTCCACAGTGGACAACTGTACAGCTGCTGTGATCTGGGTGATTAGATCATCTTGCTTGTTGAGGTCAGTGAAGCCACTGCTAGACTTCTGCTTATATTGTTTTTGTAATTCAGCGGAGTTGCAGAAGCTAGTTCTGGTATGACCTAAATCACAGGGAGCTTTGATTTTTGTCTCAAATTCATGGGCTACTTTGAGGCCTCAAAACCAAATCGGAGAAGTGGGAAGGAATCCATTACCTTCCTATGATATGATTAGCATCCTTGACGATGCAGAGACTCTTTGAAGCAAGAGTTGGTGGCGTTAGAGTAGGCCAGAATTATACTGCTATCTATCATCAGTACGCTGCCTGGCTTCTTTATGATTGGAAAGTTCTGACCCAACCCAGAAAACAAGAAAAGGCAATGTTATGCATAGACCACAGCTTCCAGGAAAGTCACAGAAAGGATAAGGAAAGTGTATTTCCACAGCCTTCCTCTCTCACCATCCACTCTTGTGTCTCTCTTCTTTCTTTCTGGCCTGCACCACTTATAAAGAACTAATGTTTATTGAGCCTTTTGAGCCTTGTGCTAAGTGCTTAACATGGACCAACTCACCCCACCCACTTCTATTCCTATGAGCCAAGAACTGGTATTACCAGCCACATTTTACACATGGGGAAACTGTGAGGTAAAAAGGAGTTATATAACTTGGCAAGGATCTCACAGCTTTTAGTACAGGTAATCTCACTCCAGAGCCAGAATTCTTAACCCCATATACCCTTAGACTCTCTCCCTGCATGTGTACTTAAGCAGCTTGTACATGATGTATTGGGAGACACCAATTGAATTGTCTTATACAGGACGAAGAAGCCTGCCCAGTTATAAATACACACTGGAGTTCTTCCCAGTTTCAGCATGGCATCTATTTTAACATGGGATAAAGAGGCAGGAGCTCACTTCACATCTTTTCCCAGTGGGAGGTACAACCAGGTGCTAGGCTGAGTGGATACATTGTGCAAGTACCAGTGGTTGCTTGCAGGAAGGTAACCCAAGGCAGTCCTCTCAGGCTGGGCTCAATCAAGTAAGATCATGCTGAAAAGCTTACTCTTGACTGCTTGGGCTCTGAGCAACTCAATAAGTAGGACCTGCTCTTGAGCAAACTCTTATTTCCATAGCAGTAACCCTTTAGTAACCCAACCTCAGAGCCATCTCTTCTCTGCCTCCCACCTACCCAACTCAACTAATTAGCAACTTTTGGGGATCCTACATACACTTGCAGCTGAGAAGGGTGATTAGAAAGCCACAATAACCTTCCCAGGATCTACCTCAGCTTGAATAATCTGTTCATCTCACAAGTGTGAAGGGCTGTATCCAATGCCCAGCAGACAGGCTATATTGCCAGACAGGGCTACTTCTTGAAGATAGATGTGCTAATCCAGCTTGGAGGTTACCTTTGAGGTTTCATGGTCACCAGAGAAATGCGTCTGCCCTTGGAGGGGCCTTCAGTACTACCAGAGTTCCCTTCTTGCTCTATGACCCTGGCCCTGATCCACACACATAGGGTTGAACTGGAAACCCATGATGTATTTTGTCTGGCCTACAACCTAGATCCATTTAAAATGCAAATGAAGAACACATCCAGTGGCTCTTGTAAGTATCAATCATTTATATTTGGGTATCTGAAGCCTCAGAAATCAAATTTGAAATAGAAGGTTAGACCCAGAGAGAATGACCCTGTGTCATTGGGCCCAAGAATAAGGCAAAAATTTTGATATGGGGGGTGTGTTTAGCAAGGAATGGGAGAAAGGCAGAGGTCTGATTGCCTAAGGGGCTCCTGTAAAGCCAGATCAGCCTAGGTAGCTCATTTGGGCAGGAACATCTCTAAGGATGCTGTGATCTCTCTGGTCTCTGGACTGTGGTACTTCCTTAGTTGGCTATTTGGCCACACTGCAGCATACAAGTGCTTCCCACTTCTTTCCCTTCCAGTGCCTACTTCTCCCTCCGCCTCTAGCCTCCAGCAAGGGTGGGGGAAACTGTGAGTGAAATGAAGCCAGTCCCTGGGTAAGTCTGGGCTCTGTCTCAACCAGCTTCTGCCTGTGGGGTCTAGAGGAGAGGAAAGAGGGCAGAATGCAAGAAAAGTACCCCACTTTCTGCTTCTCCCATTTTAGGTTTCTCAGTAGAATGTTGACAGTCTCACTTGTTGGGAATATAGGTTGGGAACAGCAACCTAAAGAAGGTGAGCTGTGGGCTTTTAGGACTGAGGGGGGGCTTGAGAAAATAAAAGCTAGGGGAACCTTAAACAGACAGAGGAACTTAATAGAAAAAAAAGTAAAGAGAAGAATGGAAAAATAACAAAGTAAAAGAAAGATAAATGAGTTTGGGCTACAACCCCAGCCCAGCATAAAATACGTATTTTCAACCTTCACCCATTTGCACCTAAAAGCTGGGCACAATAAAAATGTAGGTTGAATCTGTCCATAGGATTAGAGTTCTGCATGCGTCTGTGAAAAGCAGCAAATGTAGGAATGCTAACTATAGCAAAGCAGGATGACCTGCCACCCCTCCCCCACTAGTGCTCCGCCTAGGGTTCTTAACACTGTAAGACTCCTGCTGTGACCTTGCAGGCTAGACTGCACCTGTGAGCCAACTGAAGGGCGGGTAGGGTGGGCCTCTTGCTCTCCTTCCCCAGGCATTCATGCTGCTGCATCCAAGGAAACAGACAGTTCTGGTGGCAGGTAAGAAGCAGAGAAAGAGTGAGGGGCTGAAGGTACCTGGGAAATGAAAGCCACAAAGCCGACCCTGGATGCTTGCGAATTTTGCCAGTTTGGCCTAGCAGAAAAAGGTGAGCCCCTGAGCTAGCTACGTTTGTGAGGGCTGGGTGGTGTGGGGTCAGAAGGGTTGGAGGGGAGCCAGTGGTGTTTGTTGTTTAGTATGTCCTGCCCCCCCTTTCCAAATCTTTAATACAATTTGGAGTTCTTAAGCAAAGTGTAGAGAAAGGTTTCACATTGGTCTAATTTTCAGCAAGCTCTTGGCAGCAATGAAATTGGACGAGAGTTGGTTGATAATGTTCCCCATGACCTGTGCCCTACCTCACCCCGCCTCCAAGAAAATTCGTGCTTTTATCTCGAGTGTCTCCTAGGCGCTCTTTCAATACACTCCAGGAATTGGAACCCCAACTTTAGTCCTCCCTCTCCACACCTCTCCCAAATTTCATGGTCAAAGACAAATAAGTGTAGCTTCCTGCCTGGGGATGAATCTCAACAACCAGCGCCCCTGACGAGGAGAATCAGAAATCCTTGGCCAGGAGGAATGAACAGGCAAACCCGGGTGAACAGATATGCCTGGTGTCCTGGAGCCTCACTATCTGGCTTGGGCCTGAAAGCTCTGCTCAGCCCTGCACCCGAGGAATTACTTTATGTTTTCCCAGTCCAATCATTTTTTAACAGGAAAAAAAAATAAAGAAGTATAAATTGTTGTTTTGAGAGATCAAAGTGTCTGTTTCTGGTGCA